>OX411813.1:17522062-17846200 GCA_948253155.1 Leucoma salicis
GACTGGTGGTAGGGCTAGGTACCAAGTGGGAGTACTCACTTGGTATCGGGCCCGAGCGGGTTGGTACCACCATCTCCCGTGTGACCGGCCATGAAGCACATCGTTGCGTTTTGGCTGTAGCAGGAGATAGCCGTTTATTCTTTCATTTCATATCGGTGAAATGAAATGGTGAGCAGCGGCTTGACAATACTTTCGGTATAGTTGAGTCCATGAGCGACGGTTACCATTTACCATCAGATGGGCCGTGGCTCGTCTGCAATTACATGCAAATAATAATAAAAAAAAAACAAGTGGACTGTATTTTGATAGTTTGTACAGATATGTGAGCTTCACGTGCGACCAACTGAGAGTCGTCGGGAGAGAATGAAACATAAACTTTTATACACCAGCACTGAGACATTTGCCAATCCCGTTACTGTGCCCTCTTGATTATACTGACTGCTTCACTGTGACTATTCTTCCTGCTATTTTAAATGGTAGGTGTGTGTGAGCTACGAAAATACGCTGTCTGTGTTACTTAAGTGGTTCCAAAGTTACCGTAATTTAAATTTATTTAATACGGATGCTAACTGTGCAATTCAAACTATAACTTTTTGATGCTCCGACCCGGATTCGAACCCGAGATACGATCCACAGTCTCATACATTACCGCTAGACCACCAAGGCAGTTTATAGTCATAGGCCCCAAATAATTTAAGTATAAAAGGAGCTGGAAGGATGATTCCAAATTCCCATCAATTAATACGGATGGAATGGACAGGCCTCGTGGCGTAGTCGGTACTGTAACTGACTTCCGTGCACGAGGTCGTGGGTTCGATTCCCACTCAGGACAATTATTTGTGTGATGAACACAGATATTTGTACTGCGTCTGGGTGTTTTTTATCTATTATATGTATGTATTTACAAAAAAAAAGTTATATATGTATTATATTCGTAATCCTACAAACCTTGTGCTACGTTAAGCTTAGTTTGGGATCAGAGGACGTTGAGGGAAATGTCCGTGAATATTTATTTATTTATTTTAATAATACAGCGAAAATATGATAACACGTTAGGTAATAACCTAAATGTGTTATCAGTGTGAGTATGACGTGAGCATGCCAAGTGCTAAAATACAGATCTAAATATTAAAAAAAAACGCCATCATTTACTATAAATTTTAATTGCCAAATTAAACTTACTATATTGGAATAATGTATGTAAATGCATCCTATAGGTGGCGTGAGTCGTAAACCAATTAACAGCAATTGTGTAGTGGACATTGAATATTGCCGTCGGAGACTACAATCGCTTAGCGGTCTAGAGCACGTCTCCGGACTGGAAGGGACGCAGGTTCGAATCCCGCTCGTAGTTAAACTCTCTTTTTCCACTTTCACAAATAATTTGTTCTATAAAGTAGCTGAGCATGTCAAGTGCTAAAATATAGATCGAATTATGTCTTCCTTTATGGATTGACGTGGGGAGCAACCCTATTAAACTTTACTTGCTTATGGATGGAAATAGCTTTCGTACTAGTCATAATGTACGCAATCATAAATAATGGAAATGCTTTGTTTTATGGTTATCTAAAAATATGTTTCTTTGATAATTTACAGGAAATGCAATTCAATTAAACTTAACAAAGCAATACATTAAAACTTAACAAAGCAATAAATTTAACTAAGTATCTGATAAATAAAAATGTCTCCTTGTTGAAGATAACATGGCGAAATGATTTCATGAAATACAAATCTCTTTTTTATTTATGACCTAAAGTGATTTAATTTTAATTTATCAACAGAGACTAGGTGAGCATTCACGCTTGGTATAGTTTATATCGTGATAATGATGAAATAAATGATGACGGATGATGAATGGGTACGATAGAAAGGAGGAGTTTACCTTCTAAAGTCCATCAATGCTATCATCACATCATCTTCACATTGATGAAGTCCACTACGAGTAAATTGCACTTACCATTTATAGGGCTGCATTAGTACCTTGTCCCTATTATGGCACAATTCTTATTTAATATTAAAATGAGAAGGTAAGTCTATTTGTTTGTTACGCTTTCACGCTGTAACTACTGAACCGATCATCACACAATTTGGCATCCATAGAGTCTGGGAGTCTAGAAAAGGATATAAACTTCCAGAAAAATGCATTCTTCCTTTGAGATAGCAACTTTAGCATAGAGATCATTAGTGTACCGTAGAGTGACTTATCCATATTCTGATTCACACAGACGGAGTCGCAGGAAGAATCTAGTCTCAAATAAAAGTAAAAACTGAACTAAAAGCAAAAAAGGATTATTGGGACAATTGTTAGGTGTAGGTAAGTAGGTTAACTGCGACTGTAATAGTGCTATGGAACATAATACAACGATATAAAGCAAAACCATAACGCTCAAGATTGTTTTTATGATCAGAACGCATAAGTATTGATTACTACGCATAAGTATGGACTACTAGCAAATAATCCTACTAATATTATGTTTCTGAAAGTTTGTGAAGACATTTTTGATCTGTATTTTAGCACTAGACATGCTCAGCTACTTTAAAGTACAAATTATTTGTGAATGTGGAAAAAGAGAAGTTTAGTGCGAGCGGGAAACGAACCTGCGTCCCTTCCAATCCGGGGAAGTGCTCTAAGCCGTGGGTTGTAAAGACAAATGTGATGTGGAGATTGGGTATGGCCGAAGGTCAGTGCGATAGCTATATATATTCACAAATAATTTGTACTTTAAAGTTTGTAAAGATATTTGTATGTTGGTCCGTCAATTACACCTAAACGACCGCGCGGATTTGGGTAAAATTTGTTAGGTAGATGGAATAGACACTGGATTAACATAAATATCGTAGATATACAATTTATCTTGAAAATATAGTTCCTGTAGGGTGGCTATTTTATGCAAATGACCTTACAACTAAACGGATTTTCACGAAATTTCATATACAGACAAATTATAGCCTGCATAAATGCATATGTAGTAGATATAAAATTTCGAAAAAAAAATCTTATGGGATCATTTATTTATTAAATCATAGATGCACAGTTTCGAACAAAAGAAACGTCTAAAACTGTCGCCAGTTGTATCATGAGCAGTTATAGTTATGATATAAATGCATTCTTTCCAAATTCAACCTTACACGTATGGTTTGAAGTTGTATTTACAAAGCATTATGCAAAAAGCAATAAAATTTTACGACCGAAATTTGCGGGCAGGACAAGGACGGAGTGGAGACGAATATTTTTTTATAATTTTCATGTATGAACATTTGGGTACTTAGTTTATTAAATTTGTTTAATTTATAAATGTGTTCCAAACTCATATTTATACTTTTATCTGATCGTATTAATATGCTTTTAGGTAGAATATTTATTTATATATAAATAAAATAAAACTAGTAACTAAATATAAATTTTAGTTTTTATTCCCAATATAGTAATTCTAATATTAAGTAGTATTCCCAATATAGTTTTTGTTCCCAATATAGTAATTCTAATTAATTAATTCTAATATTATTAGTAGTACCCAGATCTATTCTAGTCTAGATCAATGGCGTCATAATAAACATTGACAATACAAGTAGTAAGTAAATCAATTTCCTTGAAATAAATTAAGCTTATTGTAGAGTTGTCTTTTTGAATTCGATTTCAGTTTTTCTGTTGATTTTTTTTGCGATATAATGTAAACTATTAGAAGATAAATCTATAATTTTTTCTATAATAGCTTTTATAAGACAAATTTTAGTATTAAAAAGAGCAGGTTGTTGAAGGGAATGTGTATCAATACCAGAAAATATATTTAAATTTAATGTACATTTTGAAACTAAGGAACACAAATAGGCCTTGGTTGTGTTTTTTGACCACATATGCGCTGTTCTCGTCTTATTATCTCCTCGGTTTTATTACATACAGTATATTCATCTTCACTAGCGTAACATAAACCACCAAAAACTTTTAAATCTATTAGTATGTGAAACCATAATTTATACATAATACAACATTTCAACATTCATTATTGAAGCATAAAAGCCATAAATACAACAATTTAAATGATCATCTTATAAAATACTAGTTGAGCCCTTCGAATTCGCTCGCCGTTTAATTAAAAAAAAGAATACATATTTATAAATAATTTAGAGCAAGCTTTATCATCTGATATTTTTTCCTAGGGACCCACCCTAGGAAAACTAAAATAAAAATCATCATATAAATGACAATGTTATTGATATTAAAACTTTGTAAATAAAACAATGTTAACTAATTACTTAATATATATAAAAAAATACATTCAACACGGTGACTATTCGTTTTTAGAACCGAGAACGTCGTATTATGCGATCAAAGTGCGTAAAATGCGATGAAGTATGAGCATAGTTCGAGACTGCCTTTGTTTTAATACATACTCTATTTGACTGGTTCATACAGGGCCATCGTCGATAATTTGAAACAAAATATATTACAAAAAATTAAAAAATGCGCCTCTTAAGCAACAAAATATGTATGAAATAGAAATACTGTCAATAAGAAACGCCATCCTTTTTTTGTACTTTTAATGCACTATTTCGGCATTTATTCATCGAACAATTAGACATTTTGACACGCCTCGTCTACTCGCGCGTCGAAGTAATACTAAACGAAAGGAGTGCAGGAAAGCGTAATCTGCACTCATTGATAGTGGACACTTTTCGTGCCTGATTGTGTATCTTCTCTTTTTTATATATCAATGTATGGGATATGCATAAACGACTCCAAATTTTAAAGGTCACACAGATAAACAGCCTTAGCAAAGTATGTTTTTACATAAAGTAAAGCTCGAGAGTAGAATCTAATTTTTATATAAGTGTATTTACGTTGGAGTAGTGTTATTGGTGCGATGCTAACAGTCCCCTAAATTTCTTTATATGTATAGTCTAGTCAACAAGTGCCTTTTAGGTCAACATTTTTTCGCCGGCTCCCAAAAATATGGTTGAGGTGTCATTCGATTTGGAATCACACGTAGAAAGATTATGAAAATTTTAAAGTTTCAAGATGCGCTCGCAAATATTACAAAAGTTATAAACAATTAACTAAAAAAAGGGGATTTGGTTTTTTGCTTATATCTCAAAAACTATTTTAGATATTTCATATATATAAAAAGATTCAAAAAGAGAAGGAAAACAATAAAAGATCAAAATTATAAAAAAACATTTGTAGGTAGCTTTCTATTAATAGAAAAACGAATAAATACTAATACTAAAAAACCTCAACCATATTTTTAGAAGCCGGCGAAAAAAGTTTGGCCTAAAAGGCACTTGATGAATAGACTAATAGTGCTGTTATTCATGGCGAATATAACGCTAAGGAGTCTGCTAGGAAACCACCGAAGGAATGTAACATAGTTCCAGTGGCCTGCCAAGAAAGGCAGAGAGACGGCACACGGCGGGTTTCTTTAGTGGCTGAGGGCCCCACACTACCCTGTTCGTTGCCCCGAACGACGGGGTGTGCGATTAGGAAAAATTTTTCCAGCCTTAACAAAAAAAAAGGAGTCTGCTAGGAAAGAATGTGAGAGAGAGCTATTCATCATGTTTACTATCTGCTATAT
This sequence comes from Leucoma salicis, assembly GCA_948253155.1. NCBI lineage: Eukaryota > Metazoa > Arthropoda > Insecta > Lepidoptera > Erebidae > Leucoma > Leucoma salicis. Next base: position 17,527,633 of record OX411813.1, read on the forward strand.
GTTGGATACTACAGGGTAAGCAAGGAGTCACGGCGTAGGGCCCTAAACCCCTCACCCATTTCATCAGCTACAACATATTAATCCAATAATTACGTCCGTGTGGTGACGGACTAAGACTACAAGTGTCACCACCTCATCCTTTCCCGCGGGTGTCGTACAAGGCGACTAAGGGAAGTAAACGATTATCACCCATCGCATTACTGGTGGTAGGGCTGCGTATTAAGTGAGAGTACTCACTTGCTATCGAGCCCGAACGGGTCGGTACCACCGTCTCCTGTGTGACTGGTCATGAAGCACGTCAGGTTTTGGCTTTAGCAGAAGATAGCCGTTTACTCTTTCATATCGTATATGAGAAATGAAATCGTGCGCAGCGGCTTAACAATACTCTCGGTAAAGTTGAGTCAATGAGCGTCGATTACCACTTACCATCTGGTGGGCCGTGGCTTGCCTGCCATCTTTAGCAATAAAAAAAATATTATTAGTGAAGTTTCATAATAAATACCTTTTGATGCTTAGTTTCTCATTCAGAATGCTATTCTGGGAACCCGAATTTATATAGAATACAACTTGAGATAGGCTGCTGTTTCATGTATATTTGCTTTCTCAATTCTTCGAATAGAATTGTCAAAATGGTAGCGAATATTTTACAAGAATAGATTCTGTTCATTTCTTGAAGTCGCTCTATCACATTGAGCCATAAAGTTTATATTAGCACGCCAAATCGAAAAACGCTGTCATAAGCGTTTTATGAGTGAAACAGTTATTTTTTATTGTTCACAGAATAAAGGAATAAGTACATATATGCAATCGATAAAAGAATGCGGAATCGAGTTAGCGGGAATAGGTTGTGTATGGCGTACCTAATATTTTGTTTCTTTCTAATAGAATAATAGCCTATTCTCGTTTTTTGACTAAGTAACTGATGAACTTTTGTGACAATATTTGCTTTAATAATTCGAACTAAAAATACCAATTGTGAACGCACACATTTTTTTAAAGAATATACTTAAGTAAAATAATAAATACAGTTTTCAAGGAAATACCTACTTTCTGTGTCATTATTTATTACAATAAAATAATAGTCCTGTGAGTAATTACTAATATGTACTTTAAGTTAATAAATTAGAAATTATTTCACCTGCTCTGTTTTCAAAGTTTTAGTTTATTTTGTAGGTACACTGCAAATTATCATTAAACTAATTTAAATAGCATTTATATGGACTTAAATGCTGTGTTATAAGAAGAGCACTATGAATAAGTACTCGGATATCATATAGAGCGATGACAAAGTAATCTTTTGGAATTTTGTCTGTTTGTTTGTATGCGCGTCACGCATAAACTACTACTTATACGTTTGTCGAAGCTTTTGTTTGATAGCTTTAGTGTGCGTCCACATTTTCGTAGTAAATGAACCGGTAATGGACAAGAAACAAACATTTAATAACAGACGAAATAGAAAGACATATCTTTTATACTTACGCCCAAAAATATAAAAACGTAACGAACAGGGCAGTGTGGGGCCCTCATCAACTAAATAAACCCGCCGTGTGCCGTCTCTCCGCCTTTATTGGCAGGCCACCGGAACCGTATTACATTCCTTCAGTGGTGTTAAAATATATCCTAAAATATTATATCTATTTTTTAGCATGTATTTACTATCAGTAGGTACCATTTTCTTCGATCTCGATGGCGATGGTAGTTTTTTAGATTAGTTTATTTCCACCCAGACACTTATTAAATAATTCCGTGACGTATAAATTTACAAAATGTTAGGTTAGTTAAGTTAACGGACCACCGTTAGTATGATAAATTTAATAAAGCCTATTTTGCAAGAGTTAATACTAATAACTTACAAAAGGTTTTATTAATGACTAGTTGTTTGATATAGTATGGATATTGTTACGAGTACCTACGAGTATGACTCGTGTGCCTCAGTTTTTATATCATCACGAATTCACCCAGACGTAGCGTTCGTTTACCTTTTCAATGTTGCTGATCAATGTTATTCTAACAAATAAAATGTTGCGAAGGAATAGGATATAGGTACTTGCATGCGAACATAAAGTATGTAGGTACTTACATAGGTATATATATAGACTGACGCCTGTTTCCCAGGATTGTAGGCAGCCACAACGTAGGTATGTGGGGATCCATGGGCAAAGCTGAGCGCATATGTCATATTGTTAAAATTTATAGTACCTAGAAGATTAAAGAATTGAAATACGCTAAGCTATAAGTATACACACAAAGCTTTTCCGACTTTTCTTTCTTATGGAACACAGAGCAATGTTTGGGAAAAGACATTGCTCTGTGTCCATACATAGTTTGCCCTGAAAAAACCTCAAAACTAGATCATGTGTTGTATTAAAACATATTACTGAATTCCCATAGAATTATAATTGAATAGCGGACTAGCTGGAAAATCATTCTATTACAAATACCTGTCTGATTAAATAATGAAGCTGGAATGTAAATGGCCCAGTTTACGTATGACAGTAGTTTGGTGTTTCACTACCTCTTGTAACAGTTTTCAATTCAGTTGGATTATAATCCAAGAGTTGCGTATTTCCAACGCTAGATGGAGCTCTATTAATTTTTTTTACGTGTTTCCAAAAATATTTGTACTATTCATTTTCTATATACAATAAATATTAGATTACTTTATTATTTTAATTCAGAATAACATTTTAAGTTTGTCTTTTATAAATAATAAAAATAAGTCTATTAAAAGCAGGGACATCTATTAACAAAATCTATTGACAAAACAAATTGTGAGATCCAAAAGCTTTTAATAAAACAAAACTTCTGATTTTTGTGTAGTTTTATTAATTTTACACACAATCTCTAAATCAATTCCAAAAGTGTAATTACAAATTTAAAAATAACCTAACAATGCTTTAAAAAAATTAAAGAACGATTGTATTGATTGATGATTGTACCTACTTCAGGTAATGGCAGCGCATCGGATGTACCTACAAATACTCCCTTCGAATACTTTTTTTCTTCATTATGACATAGAGCTAGTCCATGTTAAATGGAAATATGCAATTTTTATTATAAAAAATATTAATAATTATCATAGCCCCGATGCTACTATCATACAGGGCGAAAAATGGCCTTCTCCTTTATGTACCCTGGGTTTACTACATTTTAGTACAGCACACAGAGGCATATTACGAGAAAAATAAAATTTATCAAATTACGGGTTACAAATTGTATGGAAATGACAGGACATGTCGATAATATGCCATGTGCCATGAAAAGATGGCAGTCAACATCCCCACTGCCACTTATCATAAAACAGTCTTCTGCTGCCACAAAATATTTAATTTGTGCCACTACCCAAGATCTGATGTTACTTGAATTTGAACGAGGTATAGTTGATGCGAGTATTAACAACATCCACTGCGATCGCCAACCCACCTGCCAAGCAAATTACGGCACTATCCCCCCATATGAGCGCACAGGACCGGTCGTTGTGGTGTTCTCTTGGGGAGGCCTATGTCCAGTAGTGGACGTCGAAAGCCTGATGGATGGATGGATGGATGGATAGTTGATGCAAGGCCGTCGTTGTGACGTCTTCCTGCTTTCTTCATTAACAATATAAAACTATATGGTTGTAGTGACGATCCTACATTTTGAGCTTATTTTTAATTTATTTCTACAGTTAAGAAAAAGTATATATTTTGTTCATAAAGAAATTCAAGAGGCTGTTACGGCCTAGAAGCCTAGAAGGTACTGTTGTTTTACCTGCGTTTCGTCCTTCAATAAAAGACCAGAAAGTGAATAGAAGTCTTCATAGATTACTGCACCGCTGAGCAACTATCTTTCAGGGATATTAGCTTTCTCCCGTTGTTTTCCTTTGCTGTTTAAAGGCCCTACAATAAAGAAAAAATATGAAATATTACTTAACGGCATTTGTGGCTTGAAAATAAAGACAATGCCTTAAACGTCGAAGCTGCCCCCTTTGACGGAAATATAAGATATCTACATTTCGTTACTGTAATTTCGTCAACGTAAAGGCAAAACCAAGAAAAAAAATTTTACAGGGCATTGCTATTTATGTTTTTAAACAAGATAATCTAACTACGTTTACGGAATCTATCGCGTTTACTTGATTTTTATACTATCCCGACGTTTCGAATACTTTACAGCATTCATGATCACGGGTGGACTTAGATGGTAGGCGTCCAAAGCTGATATGTTGTTTCAACGGTTTCATCTACCCACAGTAATATGATTTTACAAATTTTTGGTTTATTTATTTCAACCCACATAATATTCGTTTAGATACACAATTAAAAATATCTACTTTAAGTGCAGTGTGTGAGATTTTAAGCTAGTATAATAAAATTAGTATAATACTTCTCTTTAAGTTTGAAAGATTTTTGTTTATATTTAGTGCTTAAAAATTCTACCACAAACCACCAATTAACATTTTTAAGTAATCCAAAAACTACCAGTTAGAAAGAGTTAGTTTATATTATTAAATCTATTGATTTTTAGATATTTTTATATATATTTTAGCATTTGACATGCTTAGCACTATACATTAAACATTGTGTTTAATGTATAGTGCTAAGCATGTCAAATGCTAAAATATATATAAAAATATCTAAATATTTATAGGGTTTGCGTCATTATTAGGTAAAAATCTTAATTGTAAAATTAAGTTTACCTGGTCGGTATAGTGTATGAAAATACTTCCGACAGATGGCGCAGGCGTCACCCAAAGACGTTAAGTATGATGTGTTATCGAAATTAGCAGTCAGGAGCAATTGTCAGGATGGCTGAATTGGTAAAGCATCTGGACGGTATCCAGGAGATGCAGGTTCAAATCCTGCTCCTGACTGTTATTTTCGATTTCATATTTTTCACTTTGTGTTTAATCTATTGATTTTAATAGAAGCTAAGACTAAAAAGCTACCACCGGATCGGAACGCGGCCTGACTGAGAAAGATCCGGCCAGAAAACTCAGTAGGCAACAACAGTTATGGATTATTTATTAAATTTATGCGGAAATACTAACTAATCACTACTGTGGGTTTTATCCACACAATAAGCGCTAACTGTGTCTTGCAATCTTGGGGAGCGCCCTCTTGTATTATGTTTGGTGAAGCCTATCACATGATTCCAACTTGATGGTAAGACCCAGCCGTTTTCTCTATTGAAATTGGGATGTTTCTTAATTTCAATAGCCTCATGTATCATTCTATGACGATATCGATCTTTTTTTGCGAGGATTTGAGGTTTGTCAAACCTGGTGTAATGGCGGGTGTGGTCCTGTGTGCGCTCACAAATTGCAGACTTTGTATAGCGACGATGCTTCACATCAGCTATGTGTTCTTTGATCCGAGTTCTTATGGATCTCTTTGTTTGCCCAATGTAGGAGAGACCACAATCACAATCCAGCTTGTACACTCCTGCATCCTTTAAGGGTGGGTATATGGCACTTGACTGGTGGTAAAAATTGACTAATTCTTTTGAGTGGCTTATAGTAGGTTTTAATTGAAGCTTTCTTGAGAATGTAGCCAATCTTGTCAGTGACTCCTTTAACATAGGGCAGGACTGCAGGGAGGCGCTCAACTGTGGGTGGCTTCACTCGGTTTCTGTGACGGCGGCGTGGAATCTGCAGCTTATTAGCATGTAAAACTTTCTTTACATGTTGCAACTCCCCAGCCAGGTGTTCTTCATCACAGATTCCTTGTGCTCTCTGAAAAAAGGATTTAGACACGGTAGCTAACTGTGAAGGATGGTGGTGAGATTCTATTCAGGTACTTATCAGTATGGGTTTTCTTTCGATACACTGTATGACTCAAGGTGTTGTTGGGGTTACGGATTACCATAACATCTAAGAAAGCTAAAGAGTTATTTGACTCCAGTTGCATAGTGAATTGAATTTTAGGATTGATGGAGTTCAGATGGTTAAGAAATACGGTTACTTTATCAGATGGTAATATAGTGAAAGTGTCATCTACATACCGCTTGTAAAAACGTGGGACCACAGGTGAGGTTTTTAGGGCAGTCTCCTCGAAGTCTTCCATGAAAATGTCAGCAACAACGGGAGAGACTGGCGAACCCATGACCACTCCGTCCACTTGCTTGTAGAAGCCATCATTCCACATAATGTAGCCAGATGTGAGGCAGTACTTTAACAGTTCAGCGTATTCCATAGGTATGTTGTTCTCTGATAGTTTCTTAGACACAATTCTGATGCAGTCTTCCACCGGTAGGCAGGTAAAAAGTGACTGGACATCAAAACTCACCATAGTTTCATTGTTAGCAAAATGAAGGTGTTTAATCTTACTTACAAAATGGTATGAGTATTTTATGAACGCATCTGTGTGTCCTCGGAGCTGTGAGAGAACTTTGGCCAGTAACTGAGCGACTTTATAAGTAGGTGAGTCGATCTGACTTACAATAGGTCTTAGTGGTGCGTTCGGTTTGTGTATCTTAGGCAACCCATACAATTTAGGTGGTTTTGCACAAGGTGGTATCAGGGTTTTTACATCTAGATTCAATGCAAATTCAAATAAACGCGATAGATTCCGTAAACGTAGTTTTATTTAAAAATGTGTAAAATTCGCGTAAATGTTAGAAAGTATTAAGATAATCTAAGTTACACGACAAAAGTACACAATAAATCACAAATAAAAATCATTCAACGGATCCAGACACATAATCTGGACATCACGACAATTTAACTATAATACCTAGTAAAATGTCTACGTCAATAAAATTATACACCTAGTATTATTCGGTTTAACTAGTAGTAATTCGTTTAGTGAGTATATTGAACTAGTAACAAATATTAAACGGGACACACGATCTATGACAAGGTCAACAATCAGAGGTCGTGCCCAACTCAATTCCTTATTGTCCAGACAAGATGTCGCATGGTTTGTTCGCTGGTTTATAAGTATTATGGTATCTATTATAATTGAACCCTTATACTATAAATTATATTTAAATTAATATAGTGTATTGACAGTTAAAAGTTTAATACAAACCTCATTTATTAGTTTTTTACGAGAACATACCTGTTTGGTTGCCACTCATGCTAAAACTACTGAATATAATATACTTACTTTCCACATTGGTAGATGACCGACCTCGTCGTGGACACAGGTTTTCAAACATAGTAGAGGTTTTTATGCGCATTGAATTTTTATATATATTTTTAGCATTTGACATGCTTAACACTATACCTGCGAGTAGGTATACATTAAACACAAAGTGAAAAATGTTAGATCAAAAATAACAGTCACGAGCAGGATTTGAACCTGCATATCCTGGATATGGACTGTTATTTTCGATGTCACATTTTTCACTTTGTGTTTAATGTATAGTGCTAAGCATGTCAAATGCTAAAAATATATCTTAATATTTATAGAGTTTGCATCATTATTAGGTAAAAATCTTAATTGTAAAATTAAGTTTACCTGGTCGGTATAATGTATGAAAATACTTCAGACAGATGGCGCAGGCGTCACCCAAAGACATTAAGTATGAATGTGTTATCGAAATTAGCAGTCAGGAGCAATTGTCACGGTGGCTGAATTGGCAAAGCATCTGGACGGTATCCAGGAGATGCAGGTTCAAATCCTGCTCGTGACTGTTATTTTCGATTTCAAATTGTGTTTAACGCATTGAATTTCTCAAAATTCTATTATTTTTAGAAGTTTAATGCGCGTATAGGTAGGGGTCTATACGCATGCGTTAAATGTGTAATACCTAATGAATATAAAACGCGAAAGTTTAAAAAATGCTATAGTAGAGGCTTGCTGGTTACATCATGAATGGGCCCACTCGACGGGTACCTAATGTATTTACTTTAAATCTCCTTAAAAATAGTCGTAATCTATGGGGCAGATTTACAAGAGATTTTCTGAAAAGACTATCATCAAAAGACTATCCATGGATATTTTTCCATACGTAGGAATCTAGGAACAAACATTATAATAAGTGCTTATGTTGCTATTGCTAACAAATTTGTATAATTATGTTAGTTGAGTAATAATCTCAATTAGGTATGTTTGCCGGCATTATCACTCCGTTGTTGTTTCAATTATTTTGTTTTATCAGTGACTCTTGATGAAGCATGTTACTACGGCTAGAAAGTGAAGTACAACCAACCACGTGAAGTTGTGCTGTTTTTACTACAATCGCATCAATAATTGAGTTTATTTGATTCGGTTGGCTTAAGCCGGTGCGTACCAATTATATGAAAACAGATTTTTAGATCCATCCAGCCAGTCCGCCGACACGCGTCAGGCGGAGAGCGCGACTGTATTTAAGTTTTCATCATCATTAATACTAAAATACCGCGAAAATATTTGGATGGTGTCTGTGCCATGTTTTAATAATATTTAAATTTTAGTATTAATATTTTGCTTTTAAAAGGAAAAAATATAATAATTTGTTAATTGTGGCAGTTTAAAATATTTTTAATAAAGAAGATCGCATAAAAGTAAGTAATCTACTTTCCACATTTATAGATCAATTTCATTTATCACTAGATATTCATTTGATCAAATATTAATGTAGGTTAACTTTTAGACAAACACAAAATCGTTAGATTTAAGGTAAAAATATTATGCAAGAAAAGTAGCAATGAAGTAAATTTGCTAAAGGTTATTTAAATTCTTATTACTTTAATAGTTATGGATATGATTTATTATTTAAAAATATTCAATAGCAAATGAATCCATACCATAACCACTGATTTATATTAAGTTGAAAAAAATCGCAACTTATAAGTTACCTATAATTTAAAAATCTTAAAATTAGCGACCTCGTTTGTCTGGACAAATAGCACATAGGTACATATTAAATTTTATATTAGATGTCACAATCAGAAATTACTTTGATTCTTGAAATAAATATGGGAGTGAAAAAGAAAGAAAACCCGTAATTCAAAAGTAAATTTCGCCAAGAAAAGGGTTATTTAATTATGAACATATTTATATACATATATGTACTTAATCAATGCCTCGCAATCTATTTCTAGTGTCCCAAAATAATTTAAGGGTCTGCAAATCATGATTGACATAAGACTAAGCAGATATGATAAGTTTCGATACTAACAATAACATTGAAATTTTTGGCGGGAGATAGTTTTCGGACTAGCTGGCTGATTTATTCCGGCCTAAAATATTAATTGATAATCTGAAAAAATAAATATGCTACTGGGTTACTTATTGATTAATGTGGAATAAAAAACATTCTCACCAGTTTTATTTAACAATTGTTATTTAGTTATTTTTTTTTTTATAAATAGAGAGAGAGGGGTGGGACAATTCTAAAGCTGGCCACGGCTTCCACATATGCCTACTGTCAAAGACTTAACTCAAAGCCTTTTCATTCAAAAGCATAAGCGTATTATCGAGAATAACAATGAAGTTAATATTTTTTTAAAGTAGAGTTTACTTACACCATTTATAACACAAGAACGGCTAAACCGATTTTTATGGTCTTTGATTTGTCTCCCTCTGGAAGAGCAGAATAGGTATTTAAATATGGAAATGTCACAAAAAAATTATGAAGGAATTTATTAATTTTTTCTCATAAATTTTGTATGGACCAACCCTTTTGATGAAAAAACTGAATTTTTTCTACTAAGTTTAAATAAAATTTATTAAATGGCGGTATGAAGTTCGTTGGGTCAGCTGTCAAAGTAAATTTATTGCAAAATTAAATAGTAAAAGAGTCCACCGTGGTTTATTTTTTTCATAAAGTAGGTCATTTTATTGCTGTTACCACGAACATCTTTAATTAATCAAAATATTATTTTATTTAACAGTATAAGTTGTGGCTAGGGATGGGCCGAATTTCGGTCTTAAATGCCGAACATTTGGTGTAAGAAAAGGGTATGATTTCTACTAAAAATAAGAGAAATCAAATCTGTCACAGTTGTAAAATAAGTCACATATACCAATACTCTAGAATAATTTAATCATGGTCAGTTGTAGATAAACTATAATTATTACAGATAAATTAAAATGTTTATATGAATAGTTTTTTTCGCAATCCAGGAGTCTATGAATCAATCAACCCAACAATTTGAAATAATGTGTCACCCTTAGACTTATTGTTTTACGGCGTTGTCTTTCATAAAAAAATACACACGGAACACGACAAGTCACTCCCGAGAAAGTACACACCGAAGTTCGGCCGAACTTCGGCCAAATTGTATATATTTACCGAATGTTCGGCCGAAGTTCGTATTCGGCTAAAATCACATTCGGCCCATCTCTACTTGTGGCGACGTTGGTTATTGAAATTTTAAAATTATGTAATACTGGTAACTGCGAAGACTCATAATACTGTTGATTGTTATTGTTTTAACTTAAAATCATAATATTTGATTTTATTTTATTATTCACTAACTGTGCAGTTACTGAAACTTGAGTAATACATCCTGATAAGTATATTTATAATTACACTTTTTATTTGAAATTAATAATTAAATAACGTCCTCAACATCGATCTTACTTGACCCTAACCTTCATAATATTATAAATATATGAAGTAATATTATTATTAAATTAGTTATTATAACTGGCAAAAAAACCTATTTATCTTTACTGCAGTAATGCCTAATAACGGTACAGATTGCGTAGTAATTTAACCAGTGATCTCGTGCCTAGTATAGCGAATTTGGTTTCAAAATATGACACAAAAATGATGTATAATCTACAAATATGTAGTAAATCGGTAAACTGTACTATATGGTGAAGGACTAAGAGCACCTAAAGCCTTCATCTCATCCCATTTGACGGACACGATAAAAGGTAAAATTAAACACACAATACTATGGCGAGAAAATAACTAAAACTATGCCAAATTATCTGATTCTAAGCATAATATAGTTAGCTACTGGTACTTCTCAATGTAGAGCATATAAAAATACGTGAACAAAATGAGTTGTGAGGAAAGAAAAAAGGACATATATTTCAAGTCTTAAATAAATAAAATACATGTCCTTCAAATGACAGAATACAAATTTAAATAATTTATTGCAAACCAAGTGTAAATGATATAGAAGTTGGTAGTGAACTGAGCTGCTTAAGACTTGGCAGCCTTTTTCAAGCATCGCAATTTTCTACAATAATTGTTATCATGCACATCAAATAATATTAGAATTTTGGAATTATACAATGCAAAGAAAAGAAAAATAATACAAAATAATGAGCAAATATCCTTATACAATGACATCAATTATACAATAAATCCATAATTACAATTTTAAAAATATAAAATAAACATTAACAAAATTAACAATATTGATTAATTTTTTTTATTTTTGTTTTTTTTTTAATTTAAATAAGTACCTACCTCGACAATTATACTATGATAACGACATAATGGCGTGGACCATTACTCGATCCACTATTTATTTTATTTAATTCTGCAACCGAGTAGTAACAATTTTGCATCAAATGTAATATTAATTTATTTTTAAATGATATTATATTTTCATCAGTCTTAATGTTGTTTGGTAATTTATTAAATATTTTTATGGCCATGTAATAAGGGCTTTCGTTGAGCAGTTTTATCCTTTTTTTTTGTTATGACGGGAAAAAATGTTCCTAACCGCACACCCCGTCGTTCGGGGCAACGAACAGGGTAGTGTGGGGCCCTCACCCACTAAAGAAACCCGCCGTGTGCCGTCTCTCCGCCTTTATTGGCGGGCCACTGGAACCATGTTACATTCCTTCGGTGGTTGAGCAGTTTTATCCTTGACATAGGTTGGAACAGTCTATCTTTATGACGAGTGTTTATTGGGTGAGTATCTTTCACCTGCATAAATATATCCCTATTTTTCACAACAAAGAGACATATGTCCAGTATATTATATCGATGGTAGTGTTAGCAACTTGAACTGTATAAAATAAGGTTTACAGCTTTGGGTGTTCTTTATTTCAGCTAATATCCTTATACATTTTTTGTGTATTATAAACAATATTTAGATATTTTTATATATATTTTTAGCATTTGACATGCTTAGCACTATACATTAAACACAAAGTGAAAAATGTGAAATCGAAAATAACAGTCACGAGCAGGATTTGAACCTGCATCTTCTGGATACCGTCCAGTTCAGCAATTCAGCAATCCTGACAATTGCTCCTGACTGCTAATTTCGATAACACATCATACTTAACATCTTTGGGTGACGCCTGCGCCATCTGTCGGCAGTATTTTCATACATTATACCGACCAGGTAAACTTAATTTTACAATTAAGATTTTACCTAATAATGACGCAAACCCTTTAAATATTTAGATATTTTTATATATATTTTTAGCATTTGACATGCTTAGCACTATACATTAAACACAAAGTGAAAAATGTGAAATCGAAAATAACAGTCAGGAGCAGGATTTGAACCTGCATGGGTATTCCTGAAAGGAATTGGTAAAGCATCTGGACGGTATCCAGAAGATGCAGGTTCTAATCCTGCTCCTGACTGTTATTTTTGATTTCACATTTTTCACTTTGTGTTTAATATTATAAACAATTCACCAACATTAACATTATTGCCCCAGAGCATAATGCCATATCTCAACCATGCGTATGCATAGGCGTAGTAGGCCGATAAAGCAGCATGTATGTTCGTACTACATTTAATTTGAAAGAGGGTAAGTGAATCTGGATAATTTAGATTTTATAAGCTCTGTGTGATTTTTCCAATTTAGGTGTTCATCTATTTGTACTCCGAGTAAATTAAATGTGTCTATTTTTTCTAAAATCGTATTTTCGTAAACTATATTTGCATCTATAGGTGGCTTTTTATATGTTCTAAATTGAATTTTTTAGATTTAGTTAGGTTAATTCTAAATTGTTATTTTTGAGCCAGTGTGTGATGACTTGAAGAGTATAATAGACTAAGTTATTACAATCATTACTATAGTAACAATTTACTAGTACAGACACATCATCTGCAAACAATACTGGCAGGGCTATGCGTTTATCTAACAATTTGGGTAGATCGTTTATATATATGAGGAATAGTAAGCACCCGAGGACACTACCTTGGGGAATTGAACATGAAAGTCTGCATTCCTGAGATCTAATATTTTTAGCTATATGCGTAACATTGTCATAATATTCAAGCTGAACTATTTGAGCCCTGTGTACAAATTTATAAAACGACTAGCTTTTACCCGCGGCTCCGTCGCAGACAAAAGCTAGTTTTTTCTGTTATATCTCAGTTTCCCGATATATTAGGGATAAAACTTATATCAGAGAGCTATAAACAAAAAAAACGAGGGTGCTTTAGATCACACGACTGAAGTAAAACTTAACAATAAATATATATATATTATTAATAATGATAATATCTATTAATAAAGAGAAAGAGAGAAAGAAAATGTGCGCCCGCACCTCTCTCACTTGCCCTTACAGTAATGTGCCTAGTAATACAGTAATATACGAAACGTAACTCTCTCTCTCTTTCTATCTTCACTATCACCATTTTCATAACGCTCACGTCGCCCGATCACACTTTTCGAATCGCTCACGTCACGCATTCACCAGCTTACTCCCCAAGTCACGCGTGCGTAAAGTATTATTTCAAAAAGGTTTAAGAAAATCCATTCATTAGTTTTTGCGTGATGTGCGTTCACACAAAAAACAAATACAACATTTGAAAGAAAAATTATTTTAGGTTCACCCAGTAATTTTTTCTCAAATATCTTAAATGTCAGACATGGCTTTATTGCAGCATTATAACAGTATATACGGAAAATATGTATTACTTTAATGACAAATAACGCAATACAATTTAAACCAACCAAAATTTCTAATCTGTGGCGGGAAAGATAAGTGTATTGCATTGACTTACGTAATTATTACATTGCGGTAACGTAAATTAACTAAAGACATACCATACATAGTGGAGTGGATTAACCGGACCTCAGTTATATGGATTCGCGATTATCTGGATAACTAAACGCGTGAAAAACAAACCGTGCCTTATGATAATATTTTAGTCAACCAAATAGTTTTTTTTGTTGCCAACGGTAACTGACGAGAAAGGAACCCACCATGATAGATATGATGGTAAATGGTAACTACTGTTCATGGTCTTTGGCAAGTTACCGTGAGTAATGTGCTTTTCTCAAACCCTTAAAGTTTAAAGGACACATCGTAACGCTAGAGAAATACCGCAGCATTCCAGAGCCAACATGTAGATACACGGTAGTAAAGACGACGAAATAGTTTCCAGGTCATGTGGATGAATCTGACTGCACAGATAGCGCAGTGGTTTAGATAACGGCCTTCTGCTCGAGTGTTGTGGGTTCGATTCCCACACAGGACAATAGTTTTTATAAAATTGTATGTTTGTAAGTCCCCTGCGATACGAGGATTATTCCTTAGTGCACCACTGAAGCAATGTAATATGGTTCCGGTGGCCCGCCAATAAAGGCGGAGAGACTGCACACAGCGGGTTTCTTTAGTGGGTGAGGGCCACACACTACCCTGTTCGTTGCCCCGAACGACGGGGTGTGCGGTTACGAAATCATTTTTTTCCCGCCTTAATAAAAACAAATTAAAAAAAAGGGTGTAGCCTTAAAAAAAACCTACCGTAACGTCACATAGTTCGGTTGTAAAAAAGAGATAATATAATAATAATAACAATAACCCTTTCTCTCTGAGATCGCGCGGGATATCTTTTGCATTCGCGGTTAACGTGCAAACCTGAGTCTTCGTAGGGTTTTTTCAATCCATTTTGTGGCCTGCACTAGAAAGCGCTTGATTTCTTGTGTCTGAAATCGGTCCAATTCTCTTCCAGCATATTCTAAAGGAATTTCTAATCGCCGGTATATCGTGCATCAACCGTACTGTCATCCGCATAGCTATGCATATTCTTTATCGAGAGCATGCCAATTATATCTAGGATTAACAGTATTGGGGAGAACATTGGGCCTTATGGTACACCAGAGTTAACCGCCATGGTATCGGAGCAGCAGCCGTCTACTATGACTTTGATGCTCCGACCATGCAGGAAGCTGGTATTCCATTTGCAGAGTCCCTCGGGATTCTATCAGATGGCAATTTCAATGGAAATGAATGCGCCTTTGCTACGTCCAGGCTGAAGGCCAAAACCTCACCCTGACCCTCCAAGGCGAGAAGATAGTGACTCTCCTATCTGATTTTTTGATATATCATAGTAAAAGTTATAATATTGTAGCAACTTACAGAAAATAATAGTGCTTACCTACTAACGTACTACGTAGGAAACTGTACCTATCAATCGTTTTTTTTATATAAACAATTATTTTTGTTGATTTAATTAAGCTTTTTCTTTTTTATGAAACACTTAATTTTATTTATAATACATAACATAGCATCACGCCTGTATTCCCCGAAGGGTTAAGCAGAGGTGTATTACTCACCCACGGTTCGCCAGCTATCTTTAAGTCCCACGTAATAGGGGGCGAGTCTATTGCCGTCTACCTGGCACATTTCCAAAATCCGGGCTGCTACTGACAATATTTCTTTTTACGAAAAAGCTCAATAACATTTCCCAACCCGGGCATCGAACTCATGATCAGCAGTCGCTCACACTACCGCTACACCACAGAGTCAGTTAATTTTATTTGTAAGCCACAGAAACTTAACGACAGATTTCTAATGCTTTCTACGTTGATAATGTAGATTGAAGATTATCGTCTTAGATTTAATATAGTCCGTGGGGGGAACCGGCCGCGCAGTCCTCCAGAGACCTCATGAGTACCCCATGTCCCACAGAGAGAAACCCTTATGGTACAAGAAAAGGACGCTATAGCCTTTCTTTCAGAAAGTTAACCACGTGACAACATGCCTGCAATGTAACTGTACGCGGAAATATAACTGTAGAATATTTTCCTTGATTTAATATTAAATACAAAATTTTTATCTCTTCTCATTGATCTCTTCATACTTCCAATTATTTAATTTTTTATTATAAAAATGACTTACGATAACATTGAGGTCATTTAACCAAGTCTACCCTTTATTTGTATTATAAAACTGTTAATAAAAATAATGTGTCTATCATAGCAAACAAGGCAATTATGACGTAAATGGGTTCATATAATTACAAAAACTATTAAAATATATATTTTTAAGTACTTCATTTGCTCTACTTTTTATATATAAATTACATTTAACCATAAAATAGAAAACTAACCATGATGATAATGACAATTATATCATTAAATATTATGTATTTAGTAAAGTTGAAAGTCTGATTTGAAACATTCAGTTAGTTAGTTCAGAATAGTATTTATTCGCAATGACAAAAATAGCTTTTTTTGTATATGCGGTACAACAGACGGCAAAAGATTTTCTTGTGCTTCTTTATAATGGATTATAATTTCACAATATGACTTGTTGCTCGAAGATATAACTTATCGATTAAATTATCGATGGCTCAACTGGAAGGGCTGTGTGGGCTCAAGCCGTATCCTAGATGATCTTTTTCGAAAGATATAATTATATTTATGTTATTACTTTATGAGCTATAGTATACTTAGAAAATTCTAAATAAAAATCATATGATTTTAAGTTTATGTATAAAATACTTATTCAATCAAACATACATGGAAAAATAAGTTATATTATTTGTTACTATGGCAATCTATTAACACTTTATTTGAGTAAAGTTACATTCGTTTATTTCTTCCAGTGTAAAAAGTAGCCATATCCATTCTTTCTCGTTCCAGACTGCGTTTGAGTATGTATGCAATTTCACGATATAAAACAATAAAAGCGTCCACGACTCGGCACTGTTTAAACCGATTTCTGAGGATGATATTATTACTATTATACGTTACAGGTAATAATATACTTACATTAATAGGTATCGTTCAGGGCAACAAACAGGGTAGTGTGGTGCCCTCACCCACTAAATAAACCTGCGGTGTGCCGTATCTCCGCCTTTATTGGCAAGCCACTGGAACTATGTTACATTACTTCAGTGTTCAGGTATACAGAAACCTGAATAAAAGTATCTGGTGTCGCCAGTTGTGGAGACCCAACAGTAATATTAGTCAGACAGGCAATTGCTCTATGAACTTGTACAAATTGGAAGCCCCCAACAATGTTTGAGATAAGGCTAGAAAAATGATGGGTATAATAATAATATGTTCTTACGCGCTCACACAGGTGTACAACCTAATTGGTACTCAGCTCAATAGGCAGGCAAACCGTTACGACCTCCGAAGCACGGAGAACCTCAGATCGAATACTAGATCTGTGGGACTGACTGTGCCAAGGTTGCTTATCCTCACTACTGCTTACGGTTCAGTATAATTTTATGGAAACGCCAAACAGCGCAAAATGTTAGAGGCCATAGATATTAATTATTATTGTTTATTCACCTGAGAAGGATGGCACTACTTAATAACATAAAAACACAGCATCTCGCCTGTATTCCCCGAAAGGGTAGGCAGAGGTGTATTACACACCCACGATTCGCCAGCTATGTTTTAATCCCATGTAATAGGGGGCGAGCCTATTACCGTCTACCGGGCACATTTCCAAACTCCGGGCTGCTACTGAGAATTTTTCTTTCACGAAAAAGCTCAATAACACCTGGGTTCGAACCCGAGACCTCATGATCAACAGTCGCATTCATACCGCTGCACTACCATGCCACTGTTTACTGTTACTAATAGACATATTTTTAGTATACAAGTTGTAAATGACATCGTACCGATAATTGATACCATGGGTTCAGTACTCGATTCGCAACCACCAGGTGGTGGAAACTTGAATCGATCTCGATCGATCGAATCATGAAAATTGCAATTTCCTTTTCATGTTTTTAAATTTAATGCAAGATAAAATCGTTGTTGTAAGTTTGGAAATGTGCCCGTTAGACGGCAATAGCCTCGCCCCCTATTACGTGGAACTTAAACATAGCTCTGCCTACCCCTTCGGGGAATGCAGGTATGATGCAATCTATAAAATCGTGTTAACTTCTTCTATCTAAATTCAATTTTAAAGCAATAAACCCATTAATCCATGATTAACTCCGAAAACTACAATGGGTTGAAATCTTCGTCATGTTTTTAGTTGTGTTGTTAATGATTCTATGGTGGCTAATTTTATTAATTATTAATATATTTTTTATTCTCGTGCGGATATAATTCGTACTGAAAACTTATTCCAGAGCAAAGATAACTGTCCTAAAAAGATTTTGACGAAAGTTTGTTACAAATATAAGATAATTATCATATTTGTAACAAACTTTCGTATAATTTATAATATTAGTAAGGATTCGCGCTTTTAAATCTACTATTAAAACTGGTAAGTGATAAAAGATTATATATATGTATACTTATTTATTTTAGTAAATCTACTGTATTTAAAACTATTAAGTTTAGTTCAACACGTAAGCATCATAGAAAAAACATAGCATCACGCCTGTATTCCCCGAAGGGGCAGGCAGAGGTGTATTACAGACCCACGACTCGCCAGCTATGTTTAAGTCCCACGTAATAGGGGGCGAGCCTATTGACGTCTACCGGGCACATTTCCAAACTCCGGGCTGTTACTGAGAATTTTTCTTTTCACACGTAAGCGACGTCATATAAAGCAACTTAATGCACATATCTTTATTTTTGAAATATTTAACGATTATTACAAATGTTCATCAATTATATAGATAAATTAAATCATCGATATTTTAATAATTGGCCACACCTTGTTCACTTGACATTGCGAGGTATACGAGTATGTAGTGAACTATACAACAAGGTTATTTGTTAGCAGTTCCCTACTAACATCCAATATTCATCAGTACAAGATTATCGATATAAAGCTATTACTAATCTCAGAATTATTATTTATCAACATAAACATTTCCAGCTCTTTGTGATTTGTATTTTAGCACTTGATATTCTCAGCTAGATACTTTAAAGAAGAAACTCGTTGGGAATTTCGACATCTAAAGGTGATTTCGATTAAAGATGAGTGTTAAAGACATCTAATACAAAATTGTAGAGGAGATGGTTGTCAGATGGCTGCGATAGCTTAGTGGTCTAGAGCACTTCCGCGACTCTCTGGGAATTTCGACGTCTAAAGATGACTCTTAAGACATCTAATACAAAATTGTAGAGGAGATGGGTGTAACCATTAGATGGCTGCGATAGCTTAGTGGTCCAGAGCACTTCCCCGATTGGAAAGGACGCAGTTTTAAATTCTGGACGCAGCAAATCTTTCTTTACCCACTTTCACAAATAATTTTCGAGATTTCTGAATCATAAAAACCCTATTTAGATATTTTTATATATATTTTTAGCATTTGATATGCTTAGCACTATACGATTTTTCGATTTCACATTTTTCACTTTGTGTTTAATCATAAAAACCCATTAGAATATAGGTAAATAATAATAATAAATATTCACGGACATTTTCACACGACGTCCTCTGGTCCCAAACTAAGCTTAACGCTTGTGCTATGGGTACCAGATTACAGATATAATACATATACTACATATTTTTTTGTAAATACATACATATATAATATATAGAAAACACCCAGACGCAGTAGGTACAAATATCTGTGTTCATCACACAAATAATTGTTCTGAGTGGGAATCAAACCCACCAATTGATACAAAAAGAGATGGATTTTTCATGGTTAGGATTATGACATACCCTATAACCTCTGATTTGTTTCTGTGTTCTATAACAAAATAAATTACTTATATTAAATTTAGTCATTTAATATTTATATAATATATTGATTTATTTTTTACTTAAATCTAAAATATGTGAAACGGTAATTTAAATATTATCAGTACATAGGTATTTGTGGAAATTTTTAAATAGCCTTCAGCTTACCTGTATTGTAGGTATTAATTATTAAACTCAGTATTAGTTTAAGCCTAGCTGTAAGTTTCCCTTGAAGAATAAAATAAAATATATTTTTCTACTTCTAAAGATAAGGCTATAAATGCCTAACTATCCAGTGAATATATTGAAAAAGTATGATTACAACTCAGTGGAAATCGCTCAGTTTCTTTCTTTCAACAATACACCTAGGTACTATACATAGGTATTTTACATCAGCTAAGGAAGGAAAAGTTATCCTATCGATAGCTCCACAAATATAGCAAAGACATACAGTAAGACATACTCGTACTTGTTAATATAGAGTAGTATTGCTTATATAGGTTGAAACACCGGTCAAGTGCCAGTTAAAGCCGCGCACAGAAATACATGAAAGAATGCTAAATACATCCAGAACAAATAGGCACCGCAATCTGTGTAATGCATTTGCCTACAGCAGAAAACTAATGGTGAATATTACATTCACTGTGGCAACACCAAAAAAAGAACTTCAGCCAGTGCCGTAATGAAATTGCCAGATTTGCGTTAAGGCCTCTATTTGCCCAGATTTCTTAGGTTGGGTTAGTTGGAAGTCATAAACCCCGCCACGGATTCAAGACCACCGTACAATCTGCAACACAAATATAACAAAAATTTGCTGTTTGAGTTGCAGATTTAAGTACGTGTATTAGTTATTAAATACTTCACGTACTTAATGCGCTTTATTACTTATGTAAGTACCTAATTACTTATCTATACATGTAAGACAACACACATCAGGACTGCCAAGATAGAGATATCGAGTTGGACCCTCAGTTTGGGGTAAAGATTAATTTAATTAGAGGTGGAGCCTTGCTGATCCAAGCATGAATGGGCTGGCTTGATCGGGAAAGTACCACCCTCTCACAAAATATCAGCGTGATAGAACTGTAGGTACTCCTACCATTGTGTTCTATATGGTGAGTGAGAGCGTTGGAGGTCCAACCCTCCCTTTCCTCCCCTTATTATCCTTACTATCCTGTCCTTTTTATCCTTCCAATCTTCTCCTTTGTATCCCTCCTATCTTCACCGTATTATCCTTCATCTGCATCTCTCCACCTCCTATTCCTTTTCTTGGAGATGGCGACGCGTGAGTGATGCCTCTGGTGTTGCTAGCGTCTCTACGCTACGGTAACCACTAACCATCAGCTGGGTATGCTTGTGCAATGCTAGACAAGTTGTGGTTGTACTCCTTTTGTAAAAAAACGCAACAAACCGTAGTGTGGGGCCCTCACCCACTAAATAAACCTGCCGTGTGCCGGCTCTGCGTCTGTATTGGCAGACCACTGGAACTACGTGACATTACTTCAGATATAGAATTAATACCCATGTACGGAACTTGTGTTAAATCTATACTATTACTAGCCTTTGCCCGCGGCTTCGCCGCAGCCAAAAGCTAGTTTTAGGTTATATCTCCGTAAATAATTAAATTTTTATATATTTTTTTAAATAAAAACATTGTAGATTGAATTTATTTTGAACATGATGTAATTGTATTGTCTTATATCGAAAAACAACTATGACGAACTATACTCACTCACGTTCCACTTTTGAAATTATTACCGGAATGTTTCCTTAGATCGTTATTATTCTGTAATACCATAACGCTATCATGAAATCTAAAATCGAAAAAGTTATATTAATCATGAGAGTCATTTGTTGGAGAAGCAAGGCTTAGCCTTTTTTTTGTGACTGTTATTTTCGATGTCACATTTTCCAATTTGTGTTTAATAATTTGACTATTGGTTAAAATTGAGTATGTGAAGATAAATTAGACTATTGGCAGTCTTTAAAGCACTAACTGACAGCGAAGGCTAATACTAGGTTGCTACAAAGTCGCTATACGTATGCACTTTCAAAATAAAATAATGAAACGGAGTTTCACATGTAGTATGGTTTTGCTTTTGCATCCCCTATTCTTATTATTTTGCGTGACTTACTGAATTAAAATTGGCTCTTGTTTTAGGTAATTGCAGGTATTAAAATTATATAGTATCTGGTAATCGACCAAGCATTTCAATCATATTATTTTGTACACTTAAATGCCCTTTTAAAATAATTTACCTTAAAAAACGAATTATTTGTGAAAGTCGAAAAACAGAGCTTTTCTGCGAGCGGGATTCGAACCTGCGTCCCTTCCAATCAAATCCCGCTCGCGGTAAAGCTCTCTATTTCGACTTTCACAAATGATTAGTTCTTTAAAGTAGCTGAGCATGTTATGTGAATGTAAAATATAGATCATAATAACATTTACCTATTTACATACCCACTAGTATATACATCTTTTATAGAAGCTTGATATCTCTAACTAACGAGAGTGCAAATCTATCATGCAAACATGTAATCATAATAATATTTGGGTTTACTCGTGTTAGATATAGGTACTAAGTTTTACTAAAGTACCTAGTAAAAGTGATTTGTGCTAGTAACATATTTTTTTATCTACATAATACAATTCTTCTCATCGGTTTAGTTCACTTTCCCTTATTACTAAAGAAAAATGAGCATAACATGTAACAAAAACAAAGATGCAGTGTGATGTGAACAATCTTATTGGAACAAGGCAAAGTTTAATTGCGTCATCTATCATAAATTAATTTATGATGGCATAACATTAATACGTTATCAATTAGCATTATTTTAACAATCTCTCTCTTTCTCTCTCTCTATTTTTCCCTATTTATCTTGTGGTGCCATCTCCTACTTTCGGAGGTACTTCGTACAGAACAGGGGTCTAGTGCTCATTTTGAAACACGTCCTTAGATTTTGAAGCCACAAAGATAGATAGATTTTGAAGTTCATCTTCTTCCAGGTTTTCATCTCTTTTTTCCCCCAAAAACGTTTTATTTTGATTATTTCCTAATTAATAATATTAAGGATTAGGCACGATTGCAATTACCTATGCTGTAGATACATCTAGTAAATGCATAAAATATGATTATCTCAAGGTGTATAATAGTTAAGCCACCTTATTAGAACCAGCGTAAGCTTAGATAGGTAACCTATTTATCCCCGTTATGTGATTGAATACAAATGCAATTGTTCTGTCAGTGAGTTGTGACGTACTAAGTGATACAATTGTATATCATATTTGTGACTAATCAGTGGAAACAGCTGTGTTTGACGCGTAAAATTGTAGATATAAGGCACACGATTATTAGTTGCATTCTTAATTCTTAACTATTTATAAACATTGTGGCTGTTTATTGTTTTTGTATTTTTTTCAACAATGTTAGGGTTTCAGTATTACCTACACAGTTAATGAATGAAAATATCATACTAACAAAAAACTCAAAAAATATTAACAAAACCTTAAAATATTCAACTCTTTTTCCACATTCACAAATAATGTGTACCTTAAAATATTAAATGAATAGAGTCGAAACTCATACAAATATTTTATGCTGGACCTCAAATTTAAACAGCTGCTATGTTATCTAAACTAGCTAAACATGTAGGTCATGACTATAACACTCAGTTACAAACATACAATGAATACCTACATAAACAGCAGTTAGTCGTACACACAAATATTTGTCTAATGGGATTCGACTCCATAACACTCAGTATGAAAGATAGTACCTAAACCACTGCACCATCGGTACAGATGCTTAAATCAGTTATTTTTTTAAGCATAATTAGTACATTTAATAAAAATTTGCTTTGAAAAAGCTAAAACTGCAAATGGTTATCCAATAATTTAAGACTTATTAATGAAAACGTGTTTACATGGGTAACTGGACATATTTAATGTTTTTGACGTGATAACGTCGACTTATAAAGTCGATGAACGCCGGCAGCATGCACGAAAAAGTCTCACGTTCCGAAAAATGTATGGCGATCGATGCATTGTTTGATGTCCGCGCCCACAAGAGAGCCGCGGGCTGAAAAGCGTCTGCGGGAGGGAGGCGGCTGGCCGCGCTCACCGACCGACATCACTGCACAAGTGCACATCACATTCTTCGCCCTAACGCGTCCCAGGCAACACGCGTATCTCAATTATACTCGTAGTATAGCAGTACGCGCGATCGTACCGTTTTACCATTCGATTTCTATCAGTATTACATTTTGTGAAACTCTCAGAAAACATATAATATGACGTTATCACGTAAAATTATCGTCCGTAAACCGACTTTACAGACAACCATATTGTTTTTTTTTTTTACCTGTGTGGCAAGCATGCATGCGGCCCACTTGACGGTAAGCGGTTACCGTAGCCTAAAGATATAGACTCTAGCAACACCAGAGCCATCAGTCGCGCGTCACCATCAAGAAAAGGTATAGGAGGTGGATAATTACTTATTATCCACCTCCTATACCTATATATTAAGGACCTCTCCTTCCTATCCTCATAGGTAGGATACTAAGGAGAGAATAAGAAGGATAACAAGGAGAGGATAGGGAGTGGGTTCAGGCCTCCGGCACTCTCACTTACCATTAGGAACACAATGGTAGGTACTACTACTGTTGTTTCACGCTGATCTTTAGTGAGAGGATGGTAATTCCCCGATCGAGCCGGCCCATTCATGCTGGGATAAACAAGGCTATGTTAGATGACTGGACTGATTTGACAAAAAGAATGCCCTATTAAATTTATAATACTTTCTAATATATTACGCGAATGTTACAGATTATTAAATAAAAAAATTAAATAAAACTACGTCTGATCGTGGTCGGTATACTGCTATTATATTTTATTATAATATGTATTCGTGCTGTAATATAACTTCGGGATAGTAGAAATTCAAGTAAATACGATAGATTCCATAAACGTAGTTGTATTTAATAACAAATACATTTGTAATTTTTTATACCACTGTATTTTTAAATTTATGTAATGACTCGAAGCACGTGACGCGTGCGTTCATCGCCGTAATTTAAAATAAAATATGTTATAAACTATGTATATTTTAAAATAAAATCGTTACTTAGTAGTATGCTTAGGAATATAAAAAGATTTTCATCTATGTATTAAATGTCATATATTATAATTAACATGCAAATCGTTACAACTGCGCAGTGACATTAAATATTTCTTTTCTTTCGGTATGGAGCAAGTCGCCTATTTACAGCTCAATGAGCAAGTCGTCACTTTTAGGTTAGGTACATCTGGGAATAACAAATAAAGTTTTTAATATTGTTTGGAACAAGAATGACAATTACCTCAAATGCACACATTACCGCATGAGTGCTAAAATTAATATATCAATGCTAAATGTTATTCTATTGATAGTCTTCAATAGAATCCTTCCAAATTAAGTGGTCTTCTATCTATCGTCTATTGATAATTAAATAATACCTACAAGCTTACTCCTTCCTAGAAAGATTTGCTGATATATCTCCAATAAAATTCTTTCTTTCCAGCTTCTTAAAGTTTAGCGCACGGCAAGAAGGTAGGTAGGTGAAGAAAATACAATATATAATAATTCACGATAAACAGTAAGATGAAAATATTTGTATATTATTCACTTTTGTATATTTTAATTTTAATATTATGTATTACATTAGATATTCGTTCATGTTTTTACACCGATGCTCTTTGGCAACTGGCATTATCAGTTAAATAGCTTCAGTTTATTTAATCAGTTTTCTAATTAAACCCTGAGTATAACAATACAATATGTAACGTCGCATGTGGTTCGTACATTTGCAGGTCACGATTTCAAAGATTGAATGCGGAAATCATGTATCACCAATGTAAAATATATTTGGCTGTATATGTTTAGATGAAATATTAAGCCATGAAATCATATTTATATTTTCTGAAGCAGCCTTTGCCCGTGGTTCCACTTTTGTGAATCTGCTACCTACAACGGGTAGCGAAATAAAAGGACCACTTTTAAGTCTATATCAAACAGTGAAGTAAAAGGGTTTGGGTTCCGAGACACCTAAATAATCTAATACAATTTTTTGAAGTGAAACTTCTAATGAGACTTCCAACAAGGTTGCGTTGAACGTTTAACGCTACCATGGAGGGAGTATGAAAGCACTGTTGCGTTAAGCGTTCAACGCTCCTGGGGTGGGGAAATAGAAAGAGACAGAGCGAGAGTGAATGCGTGACACTCGAACGCACGCGCGTAGTATACCTATACCTTTTTTTGGATATTTCTCCACTCGAAAATGATAATTAAAAGATGCGATCAATTGTGAATTGTAAGCAATATTAATAATAATAAAGTTTGTCTTAAAAAAACAATATGATTTCACTAAAAATCTATTTGTACCCCTTCCTGTTTTCATTTCCACATTAAGAAGTTTCACTTCCTCCGCGCGGAGGGACTACTTTTTCTCAATATAAGTAGGTACAGACATAATGCGATCTCTGCGTAGAATCTGTGGAGTGAGGCTGACTGACCGCATTCGTAACGATGATGTAAGAGAGCGAGTAGGTATGAAAGAGAGTATTGGGTTACCTAAAGATGCGAAAAGGAATGCTCCGATGGTTCGGACATGTGGAAAGAATGCCGAACGAGCGACTGGTTAAGAAGATATACAATGCGAAAGTGGAAGGATGTAGAGTAGATACAGGGACAGGAGACCCAGACTCACCCACCTAGACCTAATCGGTCAAGTATTGAAGAAAAGTGGAGTCAGGAGTCTCCGAAACCGGCGAGCGTGTATGAAGAGAATTATGAATGTTGAGGAAGCGAGAGATGTATGCAAGAATAGAGCCTTTTGGCACTCTGTTCTTTATATCTACCCCGCAGGGGAAATGGCGTGATGATAAGTATGTAACTAAGTAGGTACAGACATAGCTCTATTACAGTCTTATTTTTTGTAATGTTGAAAGCGCTTCATTATTCTCGTAGGTCATTGCTGTGCATGTTATGAAAGACCGTTTAGGAGGACTTAATTATGGCATTATCTGCCTATACCATGAATTTGAACATAAGTACCCTTTGTGAAATTAATGGACGCTGACGAATCTTCTTTAATTCGTGTTTCCTTTTAAAGTAACGTTCGCTAATTATGGAATAAATACATAAAGTAATTAAGCTCATTGGCTTAATGAAACGTGTCACTGGACTGGGTCAGAAGTCCTACCCGTAATTTGAAGTCGTAATCGCGTTAAGGAGAGTTTACATTCAATTTATACAAATAAATAAAATGGAACTGTCTGTTTGTGATGTCTAAATAAAAGCTTTTTACTAAATTCACATAGAAGTATAAATAAGGGCACTTACAACAAAATACAAAATTTAAATGTCTGTCTGTCTATTTGTTCCGACTAATCTCCGAAACTGCTGGCTTGATTTGGACGCGAGTTTCTCTAGCAGACAGCTGTTGTTATACATCAGTTAGTCGGTTATTTTTTTATATATATAAAATGGAATACTACAGAATAGATGACACGATAAGAGAAAGGTAATATAAATCAAAACAACTATTTTTTATTATGTCTGTCTCTTGTTTATTTTTATATTACCGCGTATTTATGAAATCACTGAACGGATTTTAATTTTCGGGGATAGATCCATCCATCAGCCTTTTAAAGTCCACTGCTGGGCATAGGCCTCCCTAAGGATGGGGGATAGCGCCGTAATCGCCACGCCTGGCAGGCGGGTTGGCGATCGCAGTGGATGTTGTTAATACTCGAAGGAGTGCTGCTGTATTCCCTCAGTCGGTTCTTACGACTCCCATGGGTGGAGAGGGGTGGGACAATTCTAAAGCCGACCACACACGGTAGGGATCGGGGATAGATAGAGGTTTATTTCTCTGGATGTCATAATCAATTTTCCTTATTTACGTCTATATTTTGTAACAAAACAGTATAACCCAGTGTGTTTATATATTGAAGATGAGAATCACAAATGGGGAACGGACGATAAGATAACAGTAATGGAACACAAAAATGTGTTGGTCTGTCTGTATGTTTGTTAGCACGCGTCTCTAAAATGTCTGGATGGATAAGAATACGAATTTGAGGGGAATATATTTATTTTATAACACCAATATACTGCATCAAAATACAAGCACATAATATATTATTACCATTCTATATTACCTCCAAGAAGGAAGCCAAATACATTTCAATGTAGATTGTCATTTAAATCAGAGCTCAGGATAAAAATAATTTATACTTTAAAGATAATAATTAGATACAACTAAACTCCAAGCAGACGAAGTCGCGTGCAACAATTAGCATGTATTTAAAAAGTAATAACATTTAAAAAATAACAGGTCGTTAATATTTTGTCAGATATGTCAGGATGTTAGCCATTTCTATACGAGCATAATACAATTAGTTTTCATAGAGTATAAAAGAGTAGACTAATTACATTTTGCCTTATGCATTGTTAAGGACATAAGAGCACGTTGGGAGGCCTAAATATTTTAACATTGTCTAATTGTGTCCACGTTTGGAGCATATAATAGTCGTGCACTTTACTAAACGGTAAATAAACGTTGCTTCTATGCAATATTTGTATGTTTTTTTTATTATTTATATTTTTTATTTTTAGATTAAGGAAATTGTCTTCTGTTGCTGTCATCAGCAGTTTGTTCAGTCTAGAATAATAAATAAAGTAAGCAAATTGAAACTTGGAAAGTATCAAGTATGACGCCTTGATCAGGATCCTATATTTTGATCTGTATTTTAGCACTTGACATGCTCAGCTACTATAAAGAACAAATGATTTGCGAAAGTGGAAAAAGATACCTTTTCTGCGTGCTGGAAGACATCTAAAACAAATGTGATGTGGAGATTGGGTGTCACTGTATAGGTGTCTTCAATAGCTTAGCGATTTAGAGGAATGATGCTTGCAGAAAATCTCTCATTTTCCACTTTCACAAATAATTTGTTGTTTGAGATCCTATATTTATATTTTAAAGCTACTACTGTAGAGGGGAAGGGTTTGATTCTCACACATGACAATGATTTGTGTGATCCACAAATTTGTTGTTCTGAGTCTGTGTGTACTTTGTGTCTGTCAATTGTAATAATATTTGTTAAGTCCCCCGCGATATTAGGATTATTCCCTAGCGGAGGGTGTTGCCTATTTAAAAAATGAATAATTATAAAATTGAAAATTTTATGGAAACCCCGACACAAATAAAACTTTAAAAAGTAATGAGAAATGAACAGAACTAGTTAAGACGCATCTAATGAGCCCAAACTTGGTGGGCTTACTAAATGACAAATCCAGGATTTCGTCTCCCACCTTCGAGCTCCATTATCAGAGTAGCTCAGTTGTACCAGTATACATAGGTGTGTGTGGAAGCTGCTCGAAATCGAGTATGTTACATACGAGCGAAAAGGTGATTTTATCTAACATATTCCAATCTGAGATCTATTATAAGGATTACCTATGAACCTGCTGGGGTAAAAACAATGAAAATAATATAGCTAGGTTTTAAACATAGCATCACGCCTGTATTTCCCGAAGGGGTAGGCAGAGGTGTATTACACACCCACGGTTCGGCTGCTGTTTAAGTCCCATGTACTACCCATAGTACGAGCCTTTTGAGAGCTACCGGGCACATTTCCAAACTCCGGGCTGCTACTGTGAATTTTTCTTTTTACGGAAAAGCTCAATAATAGTGCCCGACCCGGGGATCGAACCCGAGACCAGAAAATCATAATCAGAAGTCGCTTACACTACCACTGCACCACATAGTTATATATAGCTATGTATAATAGTCTCATCAATTCACAACATAATATGTAATTCTAAAAGTCATATTGTCAGATATTCAATCATATTAGTGTCAATAAATCATTACAAGCAGCTGTTTGAACTCTGACATGCGGTAATTCGAGTAAATAGGTATGTGTAGATATGTATTGCATTACGTAATAAGCATATTAAGTAGTTATACGACTTAAAATGATGGGTCATAAACAATACTGTCTAGAGATTCGAGAAGAGACACAAAAATAAGATGGATAAATGCAAATCTAACGCTGGGTTGGAGCACCTCTTCTTCGACTAACAAGCAGTCAGTCAGTTTTTCAGTTATAAGCAAAATGTTAAATCATAAATCAAAGATATTAAATTATGTACAATGTAATTAGGGTTGCCACCCGTACTTTATTATAAAGTATTGTACGTTATTTATGGTAATTGTACTCTATACTTTATGAGAACAATAAAGTACACGAAAATACTTTATTTCGCATGATTGCCCAAAACAGAACGATAGAGTTACTGGGGTCGATGACGGTATCGATTGTTGCCGAATAGGTTCCCTCTGGTGGCAGTCGCCTCGTTAACGCTCATTTTTAAATGCAACCTATCCTTTATTAAACATTGTCATTTTGTCAATATCATTATCAAAACTTTTGATGTGAAACATGTAATGCGGAGGGAGGGTAAAATCGGCTGTCAGCGTGGAGACGCTTTTCTTTACTTGTCCCGTTCAAATCTTGCAAATTAAATTTGACACACTTCCCGTTTTCCAATTGAGCTGAAATTTTACATGCATATGTATATTGAGTGACAATGCAATATTATGAAGACATGGAGCTGATCTGACGATGGAGCTGGAAGGTGGACGTGGACATAGGAATTCTATAATGAAACGGCGCAACCCCATCGAGTTTGGGCTCGTATGATTCGTCTTGACGAGTACTTTGCCTCTCGATGGGATCCAGGGGCTGATTATGAAGCTGGAAGGTGGCCACAGTAACTCTATAATGAAACGACGCAAACCCATCGAGTTTGGACATGTTTGATTCGTCTTGATGAGTACTTCGTCTTTAGATGGCATCTAGGGTCTGATGATGGAGCTGGAAGGTGGCCATGCAAAACTCTGTAATTAAATGGCGTAACTCCATCGAGTTTATACCCGTTTGATTCGTCTTGAGGAGTACTTAGTCAAGTTATGATCATTTTATTTCTACAAAATAATTTCGATGCTTTCACATCTGGTAGACGTCCCGCGACGTCTAGTTTTTATTTTGTTTGTTTTATGATTTGTTACAATTATATTCAACATTTGTCTTCACCTGAACTGACTAACAAAATTCATTTTAATGACACAACCTAGTTATTTACAATTAGAAAATAAATTTTAAAGTAATGTCGAATTTGATAATTTTGTTGGCTATGTAAGCGGAAAATTTAAATCTGCTAAAACTTAATAATATGGAATGTCTTTATGGATAACTTTCTTCATTAAACAAGTTAAATATTCTAAGTAAAGTTCTAAAGATTTTGCAATTGACTTGATTAATACTGCACAAAAATGGCAGCATAATATATATTTAATAAGAATGATGATATTATGATGTTTTTAAGCATTCGTCATGCTTAGCCATATAAATTAACACAAAGTGCGAAAATGTAAAATCGAAAATAACAGTCACGGGCAAACGTGATTCGATTTTTGACGATTCGATTTTGATTACACATTTTCGCACTTTGTGTAAATTTATATGGCTATGCATGTCATGCATGCTTTAAAATATATAAATAGATACAGATACCAAATCTGTTAAAAAAATTTTGATCTATATTTTTTTAGCATTTGACATGCTCCGGTACTTTTTAAAGTACAAACTATTTGTAAATAAGGAAAAAGAGATTTTTTTTACGAGCGGGAATCGAACCCGCGTCTTTTCCAATTCGGGGAAGTGCTCTAAGCCACTGAGCTGTCGTACGGACCTATACGGTCATCCTAATGTCCTTATCACATTTGTCTTTACGACAAACGCCATTTATCGGAATGCATTTACATGCATCAATCCAATATGGTAACTTTAATTATTTTGCAATTAAAATTCATACTATTTAATGGCGCGATTTTTTTTCTTTATTCACAAATAATTTGTACTGTTAAAAATTCCTAAAAGTAATGCAATTAAGCAAAAAGATAGAGTAAAATAAATCGTACTTTATTTTGGTACTATGTACTTTTTTTTCCTACTTTTAATAACCTGTGTACTTTATTTTCACAAAAAAAAGGTGGCAACCCTAAATGTAATGTAGACAGAAATATATAATAAGCGCATTTTTTTCTGTTTCACTTACTTACTTACTTATCATCATGTCATCTCTCTTGCGGGGTAGGCAGAGAGAACCGAGTGCCAAAAGGCTCTATTCTTGAATTCATCGCTTGCTTCCTCAACATTCATAATTCTCTTCATACATGCTCGCCGGTTTCGGAGACTCCACCTTCCTTCAATACATGACCGATTTGGTCTAGGTGGGTGAGTCTCGGTCCCCCTCTGTACCTACATCCTTCCACTTTCGCATTTTTTCTGTTGCCTTCCTATTAAATTAATTCGTGATTATGTCTATAACGGTGTGAGTTAGATATATCTATAGTTAGATATATAGTAGATATATAGTATGTAATAATAATAATAATTATATATTGACAATAAAAACACGTAATCAGTTGCAAAATGTAGAGCATAGTATTGTGCGAGACTGGTACCTAAACTAGACTTATGGACTGTATTTCGGTCTCTCCACCCTTTTTTTGTTAAGGCGGGAAAACATGTTCCTAACCGCACACCCCGTCATCCGGGGCAAGGAACAGGGTAGTGTGGGGCCCTCACCCACTAAAGAAACCCGCCGTGTGCCGTCTCTCCGCCTTTATTGGGGGGCCACTGGAACTTTGTTACATTCCTTCTGTGTTCATATTCTCATACTATCATTATTAAACATGTTCCGTCTATCTTAATTCACCTAACCTATACTTAGCTATGTAAGTTATGTATGTATGAATATCTATGTATGTATAATATAATTTTTAAGATCTTTTGTTGTAATTATATTTTATGTAACCGCTTTTCGCCCCCTAATAAATATTTAATATAAATGTGCGACTGGAATGGCTCTACCTTGTACCTATACATTTCTTGATTTATGTCTAACTTATTTTCTTGTTTGGTACTTTTTAAATCATTTTTTTTTATTTCCGTAGTCGGGTCACGGTTTTTAAACTTTATTTTTTATTTTATATTTTTCCGTTTTAAAGCTTGATTAACGTTATGACAATATAAATGCATATCTTCTAAGCATTATGCGGGTACTGGAATAAAATTCATCCATCCATCCATCCATCAGCCATTTAACGTCCACTGCTGGACATAGGCCTCCCCAAGAATGGAGGATAGTGCCGTAATCACCACGCTTGGCAGGCGGGTTGGCGATCGCAGTGGATGTTGTTAATACTCGAAGGAGTGCTGCTGCCCACTCCCCCGGTATTCCCTCAGTCGGCTCTTACGACTCTCATGGGTGGAGAGGGGAATAAAATTATTTATCCTAATTTATAACAAAGTGATCATAAAGTAGTTATTCACGGGCGTGAAACATCTACAAATTCCCAACTGCGGGCCGCTATTGCGAATTTTTTTACGGAAAAACCCAATCACTTTTTGCGCCCTGTGCCTGGGCACCGCTAGCCCTAGTTACGGCAGTGGGGAAAACCCATAAAAATAGCTGAATTAAAAAAAAAATCAAGACTGGCAATTTTGTATGGGAATTGCCTCTTTGGATTATGCACCAACAGACAACAGAAGACAAAATAACATCTACTGTCATCTTCTATCTATAGATACTATTATAAAACTGTAACATAGCTATGTCTGTACATTTAAGATATTCCAGAAAAAATACTGTACCTAATAGGCTATATAGGCGTGTCTAAACACAAAACGATATTATTCAGATTTTTTGTCTGTTTGTCTACTTGTTTGAAACAAAAAAATACTGAACGGATTTTGATGCAACTTTTTTATTTGATAGCTCTTGATTAGACTTAACAACTGGTATACATTTTATCGCGCTACTATATCGGGAACCTGAGATATAACCCAAAAACTAGCTTTTGGCTGCGGCGACGCCGCGGGCAAAGGCTAGTTCTTTCTAAATCATTTGAATTATGTACAAGTAGGGCCTTACTAATAAACGTTGTATAAACAATGTTTATTAGTAAGGGGGTATCAATCTAAATTCAAATCTTTGACGATGCAGATTGATTAGGATTGATAATTGCTAATAAAATAAATTGTAGGTGATAAAAAAGTTCACCGAGTCATCTAGTAAAATATAATATACATATGTATTTATTTTCATCTGTTTATAATAAACCAGTAAACTATTTACAAATAGATATTAATTGACGGGCCTCGTGGCGTAGTCGGTAGTGTAACAGACTTCCGTGCACGAGGTCGTGGGTTCGATACCCACTCAGGACAATTATTTGTGTGATGAACACAGATATTTTGTACTGCGTCTGGGTGTTTTATATCTATTATATGTTTTTATTTACAAAAAAAAGTAATATAGGTATGTATTATATCCGTAATCTGGTACCCATAGCACAAGCGTTAAGCTTAGTTTGGGACCAGAGGACGTTGTGTGAAATGTCCGTGAAAAATTAAATAAAAAAATTAAGTTAATTTAATAATAATATTTCAAAAAGTTTGAGTTGAGACCTTTGTTATTGAAGTTGCCTTTATAAATAACTTTTGCCTGACTAGTCTACGGTTATATAATTTAATTCTATGTTTACTTAATACTATAGCTAACGCTAAAGAAAATTACATAGAAATGAGTTTGTATACAAGAGACGGCTCACGCTGACCTATTTATGCACACAATCTGAATTACATCAGTCACGGTCGTGCTACCCTCCGTATTTACTAACGTTCATTTTTATTTACTACAGTTAAATTTACGTTCAGAATAAATTATGGTAACCTTTTCTTCAAGGACATTATTATATTTGCTGTATCTGTTTAGATATACTTGGTAATGCGCCATAGGAAACACCTAATTTCGTTACAGTTCAAACTAGCACTTATCTAGAATAGATCAGATACGTCATCATCTGGCATGTAAGAATTCTCTGTTCAAAAATAAATATATCAGTAACGCTCCATTTTTCCGGGATAAAAAGTAGCGATACGATGTCCTTCTCTGTGCTAGGTATATACAGTAGGTATGCCAAATTGAATGATAATCGGTCAAGTAGTTAAGAGCGTCAAGATATAACTAACTAACAAACTCACTTTCAGATCAGGCTTACCACGAACTCTTATTGCGATCCAGTTTAAGACCCAAACCGAACTGAATCGCAATTTCGTACCATGACGTTTCAAAGACGCAATCTTTTTTTTTTTGCCGAATCCTGCACATAATCTAAATCGCAAATTTGACGTCTTTGTATTGAAATTCGTACCTTGAACTTACTTGACAACCTAAACAAGATCGCTCAATAAGACGTCATGGTACGAAATACAACAACACACTTATTTTAAATTGCGTCGGAATTGAATCACTAGCTAAGAGTTCATGGTAGGCCTGCAGGTGGGCCTGATGGTCAGCGGTTAACGTAGCCTATAGACGATAGAAACACTAGAGGCATCACTCGCGCGAATTGTTTAAGGCAAGGGATAGGAAATGAAGAGGAACGATAATAAGGAGAGCATAGGTAGGGGACTTGCGCCTCCGGCGCTATCACTCACCGTACGAAACCCGACAGTATGAGTAGGTACCTATCGTTGTTTCACGCTAATCTTCTGTGAGAGGGTGGAACTTCCCCGATTGAGCTGGCTCATTCGTGCTGGGATAAGCAAGGCTCTACCACCACGAGATAATTAATGTACCATAGAGGGGGGAGGGTACATACTTCTATGCTATCATCCATCCATCAGCCTTTCAACGTCCACTGCTGTACATAGGCCTCCCCAATAAATGGGGGATAATGCCGTAATCGCCACACTTGGTAGGCATGTTGGCGATCGCAGTGGATGTTGTTAATACTCAAGGGAGTGCTGCTGCCCACTCTCCCGGTAGTCCTCAGTAGGCTCTTACGACTCCCGTGGGTAGAGAGGGGTGGGACAATTCTAAAGCCGGCCCCACACGGCCAAAACTATTATAAAGCTGTAACAGAGCTGTGTCTGTACATTTGTTATACCTGTTTGAGAAAAAAATACTTTATTAGGCTATATGTATAGGCGTGTCTAAACACAAAACAATTTTTTTTAGATTTTTTGTCCGTTTATCTTTTTGTTTGTTCTCGCATCACGCAAAAACTACTGAACGGATTTTGATGCAACTTTTTTTATTTGGTAGCTCTTGATTATACTTAAAAACTGGTAAACATTTTATTCCGCTACTATATCGGGAACCTGAGATATCGTTTAAAAAATACTGCGGCGAAGCCGCGGGCAAAGGCTGGTACCATTATAAAATCGTACCAGCAGGCCTACCATGATTAAATACAAAGATGTCATGTTTGCGATTCAGATTATGTGCTGATTCGGCAATAAACAAAAGATTGCGTCTTTGACATGTCATGGTACGAAATTGCGATTCAGTTCAGTTTGGGTCCTAAACTGGATCGCAATAAGAGTTCGTGGTAAGCCTGCAGAGCTCTCTCTCTTCTCTGTTTGTTTGTTCGCTTATCACCCATAAACTACCAAACCGATTTATAAAAAACATTTTTGTTTAATATATTTAAATTAGACTGAAAAACTGGTACACACATTATCACGCTAATATACTGGGAACCTGAGATATAATTAAAGAAACTAAGCTTTGCCTGCAGTTTTTGCCGCGGCTCCCGCGGGCGTAAGCTAGTAGGTATATTACAATCAATGACCCAATTCCGAAGTTCACTTTGATGAAGTCGCAAGCAGCAGCTTGTTTATAATATTAGTAACGGTTATGTTACAGTACCTACTGGGCATGAGGCTTGTTGGCAGTTTCAGCAGGTAATTGATTAATTTATAAGTACATTATTAGCTGGTCATAACGGATGGCGTTGTGAGATTGTTTCGAGTTTTCTTTTACTCGATGTGATTTACTACTTCCATAGTCCGCTCTTGTGAAACTTGTGGGAAGGAATGAAGGAGTGACATAAAGTATTCTGAGATAAAGTAGTTTGTCATCACAGGCACAATAAAATGGCATCGCACAAGTGTACCTAAATTAGTGCAATATTACCCTTAATTCAAGTAATTTTCTTCCAAGATTAAGTACCATAAATATATGCAGTGCATAATATGTGCAGTTTATTCTATTTACATCTAAGTCTTTTTAACAATATCTATAACGCTAAGTCACGTGACTTAACGTTAGAGATGTCAAATTTCCATACATTTTAATAGTTTTATTGAATGCAACTTGGCTAGACCCACTGATTAGGTTTAGTTTAATATACGAACTTCGCAATTTATTTTTTAAACATGAATCTATCATCCGCCCCATGGCCGCACACTATCCTTAACGGGTATTGGTTCAGGTGCGTCTTACATTAACACGAATAGTTTAATAATCTCGAATAGTTTGTAAATATATGGGAATACCTAAACCATATATGTAGGTCATTTGAGGATCCAGTGGTCCGTCAGCACAGGCGGAGAGCGGCACACGGCGGGCTTATTAAGTGGGCGAGGGCCCCACACTACGCAGTTCTTTGCCCCGAACGGGTGTGCAATTAGGTACATATTTTCCGCTATAAGAAAAGAATAAAAGGTCATTCGAAGAACTACTTATTATAGGTAATTCAAGAACGCATGGTTTTACAGCCAGATTACACTTTGTGCAGAAACGAACGATGAAAACAAACATTAAACAAAAGGTACATACCGTTTTTCTCCAACAGATGTTACCTTTGGAACACATGTGCCAATGTGCGTATTAAATGTAGTGAGCAAAGTGAATCATAAGATAACTCAACCCTTACGTAAATATGGATATTTAAGTTCATAAGGGAATAGAGTCGCCTATCTTGTCCTACTGGTAAACCACACTAACAGTATTAGCTTATTTAAAACATGGTATCTATTCGATCGGGTCTAACAGCCTGTTGGGAATGAAAGGTCAACGGTAGTATGTTTCGTTTGAAAAGGTAGCGGCCTTTTACTTAAAATGATTAAAGTATTTTAAATATAGACTTTATCTCATAATTACTAAAACATTATTTTAACAACTACGCAAGCCTTTGTTAAATTATTTGTATCATCCCTCAATCATAATTTAATTTGTGTTATTGATTTGTTAGGACTGCCAATATATTTTAGTTCTTACAACAATTCAAATGCGCAATTTGTAATTTTGTATAAAAAGCTAATAATACTATAAGTATTTTTCTTTAAAAAACAAATTATTTGTGAAAGTGGAAAAAGAGAGCTTTACTGCGAGTAGGATTCGAACCTGCGCCAATCCGGGGAAGTGCTCTAAGAGCGACTCCAAATCTCCACTTCACATTTATTTTAGATGTCTTTACGACTCACGCTACTTATATGCATTTACATACATTATTCCAATATAGTAAGTTTAATCTTGCAATTAAAATTCATACTATTTGATGACGCGTTCTTCTAAATATTTTGATCTGTATTTAGCACTTGACATGCTCAGCTAATTTCGCAGTCACCTAACGGCGACTCCAAATCTCCATTTCACATTTGTTTTAGATCTCTTTACGACCCACGCCGCCTACCACTAAGCAGTCATAGGTGACTGCCGATAGGTTAGGGGTCTAGAGTACTTCCCCGGATTGGATGGGACGCAGGTTCTAATCCTACTCGCAGTAAATCTCTCTTTTTCCACTTTCACAATAAATTTAATCTTTAAAGTAGCTGCATGTCGAGTGCTAAATACAGATCAAGATACTTATACTAATCATGAGAAAGATGGTAGAATTCAAACCTGCACAGAGAGCCAACAACGGCGCACGATTGCGATCTTTAAATATTAGGTAGAGATAAATTAACATCACCAATTAACTAGACCAAATCGGTCATGTATTGAAGAAAGGTGGAGTCAGGAGTCTCCGAAACCGGCGAGCGTGTATGAACAGAATTATGAATGTTGAGGAAGCGAGAGATGTATGCAAGAAAAGAGCCTCTTGGCACTCTGTTCTCTCTGCCTACCCCGTCAGGGAGATAGCGTGATGATAAGTAAGTAAATTAAAATTAGTCATCATGATCATCTCAATATCCTTATCCCAAACTCTGTTGGGATCGGCTTCCAATCTGTTTGGTTTTAGCTGGTCGATCATTTTTGCATGGAGCGACTGCTTATCTGACCTCCACGACCCACTAAGAAGACAACTGGTAACCTTAGAACAAGATAGTCAGATTTTTTATTCAAGGCTCTGATAAGCTGCAACCACCACGTATTATTTGACTGTCAGCACCCACTACTTAACATGCCTTCCAAAGCACGAAGTAGGTCAGTTTTCTACTAATAGGTGTCACTTTTTGGTCACCCATCGGATGTCAATCAAAAATTTGCTTAACCTTGCCGATCGTCCGAAGTACAAATGCATAACTAGGCTACGACCTCCTTATATAAAAAAGAGTAGTATGTATGCTTATGTATGTATATTTATTTATATGGTATTTTCTAGCATCTAACAAAGCTGACATTTTTGTACAATAACCAAAATATGAGAATGCAGACCACAAACCTTTATATATTCAACTAAATGTATACAAAATACATTTTTTACGATTTTACCTTGTGTAGGTAAATTTCAATTTCATGCGTGTTCACAACAAATTCAATATTTAATTGCTTTGTTCAATGCTATACGAGCACATATATATTGGGTTGTATGGATTATTGTCCCACAAAATGGTAAACATATATTTATATTAATCAAACAGTTTTATAAAATTTTGGGTTTACAGGTTTACACATCTATAATGTCAATAATTAATAATTACAGGTCGATGTCCTTATTCAATGTGGTTTATTTAGTTACTATACCTGGCCTAACCTGTACTTGTACGTTATGAAATCTATAGTGTTTATATGTGGAGATTACACATTACATTTATTTTAATGAACTGAACGTGCAAAAATGTGAAATCGAATATAACAGTCACGAGCAAAATTAGAACTTGCAACTCCTGGAAAACCGTCGCGAAACTACAGATGGCGAGGCGCGTCATCCAAGACATTAAGAAGGAATTTGTTATGAAAATTAATAGTCTACATAATTTATAAAGATGTTTAGTAAGGATAA
Source organism: Leucoma salicis (assembly GCA_948253155.1). Taxonomy (NCBI): domain Eukaryota; kingdom Metazoa; phylum Arthropoda; class Insecta; order Lepidoptera; family Erebidae; genus Leucoma; species Leucoma salicis. Next base: position 17,567,443 of record OX411813.1, read on the forward strand.
TAGCGAACTCTTTCAAAGGCTCTATTAATTGGACTCGATTATGGCAAAATACACCAACCCACAATTTGACCAAAGAAAAGTTATTGGCCGAATTGATTAAGCGTGGTAAATCAACATTCAGCAAGAGCAGCCCAAGTTCTTTTCACATTTGACAAAAAAAATTGTATGAGCTAACTCACATGTGAGCCCCTTCTAATCTAGATATGTCACTCTCTAACACAAAAATAACCATTTCTCTGGAACCCCCCATTTTATTATTGATGTGAAACATCTCATGCGGAGGGAGGGTAAAATCGGCTGTTAGCGTGGTGACGCTTTTATTTTACTTGTACCGTTCAAATCTTGCAAGTTAAATTTGACACATTTCCCGGTTTCCGATTGAGCTGAAATTTTACACGCATGTGTATATCGCGTGATAATGCAATATTATGATGACATGGAGCTGATCTGATGATGGAGCTGGAAGGTGGACATAGGAACTCCATAGTGAAACGATGCAACCCTATCGAGTTTGGACTCGTTTGATTCGTCTTGACGTGTACTTTATCTTTAGATGGTATCCAGAGTCTGATGATGGAGCTAGAAGGTGGCCATAGGAACTCCATTATAAAACGATATAACACCATCGAGTTTGGGCTCGTATGATTCGTCTTGACGAGTACTTTGTCTCTAGATGGTATCCAGGGTCTGATGATGGAGCTGGAAGGTGGCCACAGTAACTCTGTAATGTAACGACGCAACCCCATCGAGTTTGGAATCATTTGATTCGTCTTGACGAGTACTTTGTCTTTAGATGGTATCCAGGGTCTGATGATGGAGCTAGAAGGCGGCCATAGGAACTCCGTTATAAAACGACACAACTCCATCGGTGCCGTGTGGGGCCAGCTTTTGAATTGTCCCACCCCTCTCTACCCACGGGATTCGTAAGAGCCGACTGAGGGAATACCGGGGGAGTGGGCAGCAGCACTCCCTCGAGTATTAACAACATCCACTGCGATTGCCAACCCGCCTGCCAAGCGTGGCGATTACGGCATTATCCCCCATGACGGGACCGCTCGTTGTGGCGTTCTCTGGGGAGGGCTTTGTCCAGCAGTGGACGTTGAAAGGCTGATGGATGGATGGATGAAACTCCATCTAATTTGGGCTCGAATGATTTGTCTTGATGAGTACTTTGTCTCTAGATGGTATCCAGGGTCTGACAATGGAGCTGTAAGGTGGTCACAGTAACTCTGTAATGAAACGACGCAACCCTATCGAGTTTATACTCGCTTCATTCGTCTTGAGGAGTACTTTGTCAAGTTATGATCATTTTATTTCTACAAAATAATTTCCATGTTTTCACATCTGGTAGACGTCCCGCGACGTCTAGTTTTAGGATAAACGGTAGCCTACCCTTCTCTGTACTTCGGACTACATGTATGCCAAATTTCGTGATAATCGGTTAAGTAGTTACGGTGTCAAGAAGTAACAAACAAACTCACTATCACATTGGTAATAATAGTAAGGATGTGTAGAAAACTCAAGCGGCATTTTCTCGAAATCAATTTTACGCAGATACGTTTTGGCATAACTACCTATGAACATTTATTTTATAGCATTCATTGAATAATTTATTGCATAACGCTTCAACGATTAAACGTTTACTGACCTTGTGCGTACTTTAAAAACATCTGAGTGCGATTAATCGTCTTTTTAGTATAGTTGTTTAAAGATGTACATACACATTGTACACTTAAGATCGTTCAACCTAAGAGGGCACCAAATATTTAACAAGTACACATACAGGTACCTATATAATTTAATGTTTTTAACCTAAAGCTAAGTTTAGATTATGACAGATTTCTGTACTGTACACACTTCAACATATTTCTTCGATCTACTACAAATAAAGGAAACTTGTTTCAGATATTGTTATTTAAAAAAACCAAAGCATTTAAAGTACATGGTAGTGCAATTTCATAATTTCCTTGTCCAGTCCTTTTTATATAATTATTCTCATATCATTAATTAGTTGTTCCGTCTGTTCAAACTACATATATAAATCTCTATTTTTTGTTGAGGTAATTGAACTTTGTAAACCATAAAGCACCGTTCAGTTCCTTGAGATTTATTAATCTTAGCTATGACGACCTTTGTCTGATATTTTATGTGTACTTACAATATATCTATGTGTCGAACATATTATATATAATTATGTGTTTAAGTACTAAGTTATATATAAATATTGTGTAACTACTAAGCTAAAGGTACACATCATTTTGTAGGTATCATCTATAATTCTATATTATTAATATAAAGTCGTAACAGAGCTATGTCTGTACATTAAGATATTTGAGAAAAAAAATACTGTATTAGGCTATACCTATACGTGTGTGCCAGAACAAAACAATTTTTTTTAGATTTTTGTCTGTTTGTTCGTTCGCGCATTACGCAAAAACTACTGAACGGACTTTCAAGCAACTTTTTGAAGTGTAAACTTCTTTAGGGGCGTTGAACACTTTTTGGGTGAACAAAAATCATGGACCTCGCGTCATTGTCACCGAACGCTCCGATCTTCTTTAGGCGCGTTGAGTACTTTTTGTGTTAACAAAAAACATGAAACTCGCGTAATAAAGAACGCTCCGATACAATTGAAAACTGAGTAGGTACCTAACTTGTGAATTGTATCGTCGAGCTATTAGATTATTATTGTTGAATTATTTTTTGTTTGTAAGTAAGAAGTGTTAATGACTAATTAATTTAATTATTAACGCTGGCTCGACGATACAATTCACAAATTACTTACTTTTTCACTTCTATCGGTAGTCCGCAATGACCCCCTAATAAAAAATAATAAAAACATTTCTAAAATTTGAAATAATATTTGAAGCCAAACGAAACCCACGATTCATTGGACATCAAAATCCGAGGGGGCCAGGCCAATTACTGCGTGATTTGACGTTAGAATGCCCCATAGATAAACCACAAGTACTTGGGGAATTATACCGATGTCACTCTCTTCTCTCTAAGAAAGAAAGAAAGCAAGAAAGACTTAACTGAAGAAGACTTTCGAAAAAAAAATTATAAAAATGATCTGTTCTTAGAAAATCAGAGGTCTGCCTCTTCTATGTTCCTCGTTTTGAAGATATCTCTGACTATCAGTCCAAGAGGCAGAAACGAACAAATGATTTAACATATCGTTTTTTTTACATTTTTAAAGTGCTGTCAATTAATAACGCAGGCCTATTATGGTGGCAGACGTGGTCCTTAATGTTTTTTATGACACAATCATCGACATTGATCATGTCTGCGACACGAACAGATCATATAGAAATTTTGGTACCCAGCTCCCTAACCATAAATGTAGTGTTTCGAAACCGCTACTAATACTGTATTTGTGGTCGCTCGTAATCAATGTTGTTTTACAATCTTTTGTAGTTACAACAAGTAACTTGTACCAACCTTGTTTACGTAAGCAACCGCTAAATAATCAATCTGTATCTAGTACCGTCTTAGCAAACTATGATTTTGAACTGCAACTGATCCTCTGTACCATGATAAATTTGAAATGTTTCATGATAAATACTATCAACTGCAGATTTGAAAATGACAATGTTGCTCTCAACGTGTACAATTTGTGGTTATATCTGATGGACGTTCTATAAAAAAATATAAAAGAATAGAAAATATATCTGTATCAACACTGTGCACTACGAATATATCAGGTCATGTAGGTATAAATAGATGAATGGATAATTCTCTGTCTGCACAGATGACAGAGTGGCTTAGGTGACCTTCGATTCCTGCGTTGTGGATTTGATTCCCAAGCAGGACAACTCCTTGTGTGACCCTCAAAAGGCTGTTCTGATTCTGGATGTACTTTTGGACACAAAGTGTCGTGAAATTACTATTAAAGAATATCAAACAATCACTTCTAATAGTTAGATCAGCAAATCTGTGGGGATAACATTAATCCTACTAACATCACAATATAAATACGAAAGTTTGTGAACATGTTTGGATGTTTTTCCTTTTATCACGCCTAAATGATTGCACGGATTTAGATGAAATTTAGTAGGCATAAAGACGACTACATTCATGCTGGAAGGATAGCGGGACCTATTATGTCCTCTATATTTAGTATAAAAATGCGATGGTCATAAAAAGTAGGCTTGAGACATTGATAAGTTAAATAACAATACTTATCTTTCACAATCGATTAGAATGCTGACTAATATTAGATAAGCTTTTCATAAATGTCTGTAGGTATGTAGTACAATGTATCAAATAATAAATAAATAAATATTCACAAACATTTTTCACACAACGTCCTCTGGTCCCAAACTAAGCTTAACGCTTGTGCTATGGGTGGTACCAGATTACGGATATAATACATATATATATATTTGTAAATACATATTAATGGATAGAAAACACCCAGATGCAGTACAAATATCTGTGTTCATCACACAAATAGTTGTCCTTAATGGGAATCGAACCCACGACCTCGTGCACGGAAGTCGGTTACATTACCGACTACGCCACGAGGCCCGTCAATTATTAGATAAGCTTTTCATAAATGTCTGTATGTAGTACAATGTGTAAAATGATAAATAGCTTTATTTACATATTATTAAACACACAATTTTATTCATAGTATATGTGGTGTACGGAATCCGCAACATGTAAGCAATTCAAATCTCTCCCGTATTGTTTGAATGCATGAACTAGAAAGCCGCTAGTTTGAATACATGCGATTAACATAAGTAGATATTTATTATGTTGGTACTTAACTATGCATTTTGCAATAAATATCTACGCATTGCATGTTTTGGTTTTATTATCAGTACCTAAATAAACGTTATAATTATGCTGTTATTTTGTAACAATTGTGTGGGTTATATCGTCAACTAGGCAATTCTAATTTGCAATTTTCAAATATTTTTACAACCGTTCGAATTACTTTAACACCGGATGATTACTAATCTTATAAACTTAGGCCGTAATACTTAAAACAACTCATAGTACTCTTCGCTTTTTCTTAAAGAAAAATTTGCTTACTTATCATAATTTTTATCTGTGGTACAGCCTTACTTATACCTGCATGAATGGGTCGGCTCGATCGGGGAAGTACCACCCCCTCACAGAAGATCAGCGTGAAACCTACCAGTAGGTACTACCGTTGTTTCGTATGGTGAGTGAGAGTGCCGGAGGCCCAAACTCCTTCCGTATCCTCTACTATACTTATTATTCTTCCTATCCTCTCCTTATTATCCTTCCTATCCACCTCCTATCCCTTCCCTTGGACTTGTAGATGGTGACGCGGGAGTTATGCCTCTGATGTTGCTAGCGTCTAGGTATAGGCTACGGTAACCGCTTACCATCAGGTGGGCCCCGTATGTCACCCACACCCACACCCACACATAAAAAAATTATAACATAGGTGTTGTTTTAATTCCAATCGCAATAATAGTTTTATATTAAAATTGAGATATGTTAACACAAAGTGCGAAAATGTGAAATCAATAATAACACCACGACTTCGATTTCATATATTCGCACTTTGTGTTAATTTATATGGCTATGCATGTCAAGTGCTTAAATAAAAATTACACAATAGTACCTAATTTGTTTCTTAAAATAAAGTGGTAGAACCTTGCTCGCGCAGCATGAGGCTTGTTCAGAAAAGTACCATCCTCTAACAGAAGATCAGCTTGAAACTACGGTAGGTAGTCCTAATGTTGTATTTCGTACGGTGAGTAAGAGCGCCAGAGATCAAAACCCCCTCCTTATCCTCTCCGTATATTTCAAATTCAAATTCAAAAATAACTTTATTTCATAGGCTTTTTATAACAGCACTTAAAATCAAATCGTCAAAGTTACTTATTATTGTTATTATCCTTCCTCTCCACCTTCTATCCCTTTCCGTGGAGTTGTCGTCGCGCGAGTGATGCCTCTGGTGTTGCTAGATTCTATAGGTTACGACAGCCGCTTACCCTCAGGTCGGCGTACGCCACCCTCGGAATATAAAAAAAAAATCTTTTCATCCCATCTATTCGAAAAGGACGACTTGGTTCGCCTAGTGCACCCAAAGGTGGTGTTTTCTATTAGAAACTTTTAGCGGACAGTAATGAGTGTTTAATCCTCTAAAAGTGCGCCGCAATTATCTTTGCCGCGCACTTTTTGAGTTTGGAAGAAATCGAACGCGAATATTGTTTGAATAAATACTGGCTGGTACGACGGCCTATAAAACAATCTCTAATCCTAATAAAACTAACCTTAGATTATTGATATATCTAGATGGAGCCTCGGCGTAGTAAAAGCGTCAAAAAAAATTGGGGTGAACTTTTCACCCCAATGCTGTTAGTGTCAATCGTGACGTCACTAGAAAAGGTCGTATCCAGGAGCAATAGTGTGTCATTCAAAATGTCAACGTGTTTAATTAAAGTGTGCCGAAACTACAAAAATCGGAAAATGAGCACTAAAGACATCTATTATCATCGGCTAGTAACATTATTTCATACAATAACTGGCTAAATAAGTCATTTAAATATTCCTAAAATAAATTCATTTTAGTTCATATTTTTTTATGTGATACCAGTTTATGAATTTACATTTCCCGCGTAATCTTGCAAAGTTGATGATATTTTAAAGATAGAGAGTAATAGAAACATTACCTAACATAATTATTAGCGTTTTCAATGGATCCATAAAGCTACACAGTCGTCATTTTCGGAATTAATTACAATATTACTTTTTGTAATATTATTATTTATTTAAATGATGAAGATTGTTTACATTTTTAAATTTATAATTGTCGTGGGTTATAGCAGTATTCTCATTAAAGAAGAGGTTATATATAGTAATATCTTTTTATATATAATTATATTAAGATTATGAGAGTAAATATGAAGAGATAATTGACTATATACCTACGAAACATTTTATAGTATAAGAATGTCTTGCATCTATGATAATATAATTTTCCCATAATTTAATACTACCACTGAAACTGGTATCATTACGCACGCACACAAACACAAATTGCACAAGCGTAATGACAGCTGTCACGCACACTAGCATAACAATTCCCGCCCGATTTTTATGACACTCCATCTAGATAAATATTTAATCTAAGACTGTAACCATAAATTTTCATAATTGCAAAAATGTCTCAAATGTAAATATAAGTCTTTAGTTGTTTTATTATTAGATACTATTTAATTTCAATTTACTTGTTACTCTATGTTTTAATAAACAATAAAATATGAAGCGCCTTTTATTTTCTCATAGTGCATGACGAAAAGTAGAGTGTATCACTCAGGCGCAATAGTACATTGTTAACCTAGGGGTGAAAGCAACCCTCGAGCTATTGGAGCCCTCGCTGCGCTCGGGCGCCAAACCCCGTCTCGGCACTAAATAAGTCTTTATCCCGAGGTAAACACTGTGCTTTTCATTACGAATACCAGGAAACTAAAAATAAAAATCATGAATTAACTAAAGAAAAATGGGAGACTAAAAAATTGAATTTGGAATCGCCGTTTTCCCGCTGATTTTGTTTTTTTTTCTGTGGCCTGTCAGCTATTCAGCCATTATTTTTCATTTTAATCATTGAAAAAATATAAATCTTCGTTATTTTAAAGATATATCTAGTTGCAACTATATTTAAATAAAGTCATATAAAAAACAAATTCTTTAATAAATACTTAACTTTATGTTATTTCAATTTTACATCGCGCTGTAATTGACTGGCTGTACAGAAAATAGAACTGTTTTTTTTTATAATTACTCAGCTGTCAGTTGAAAGTAATTCTCCCTAGGGCTGAAAAGTATTACTTTCAATCCGCTCCTCAGGCAACTTCAGGCCTACTTTCAGAGTATGAGTAATGAAAAATATATTTTTAGCTCGGGCGACGTACTTTGAAACCCTCCCTACGTTCAGGATTCTACTAAAGAATCCCTCACTTCGCTCTGGATTCAAAAAAGCGCCCTCGCCGTAATAATATTATTTTGCTTCCTTATAATACAATCTACTTAAATCCAGAAAGAAACTAGGTAGTGTTCAATTTAGTTATATTATCTAACATTAGATTAGACCATAGTTTAGTTTTTATACGTAGATAACGTTGACTATGATCAGTATAAACTGGATAAACATGTGTTATTTACCAATTATACATCGACCTTAACGATGCAACGCCATCGAGAAATTAAATAAACATTTCGAATAGGATATATATAATTTTTTTTATATATTTTTTAAGTATAGTTTTATTTTCTCTTCTTCAATAAGCTGCTGTTTTATATTCACTGTTATGTAGCAAGCTGTTGAAACATTCATAATGGTACTATTGATACTTGCAATAATAATCAGCGGGTAAAAGTGATTCACATCTGAGATGCAACACTACGCGGTGTCTGTTTGTTACGCCTGCCCAATAATGATTTAGTCTAGTCAGTCGTCTAGTATATGTAGGAGGCATACTTGATCATAAAAGTGATTAGCATTCTCAGTATTTCCTAGTCTTAGCAAGTAAGGACTATTGCTGAATGATTTTTGTTTATTGGGTGTCACTTCAATCTTTCCCGCGGAGGTCGAACGAGGTGGCTAAGAGAAGTAGGAAATTATAAAAAAAAACTAAGGGGTAGGCAGAGGTGTATTACCCACCCACAGTTCGCCAGTTATGTTTAAGTCCCACGCAATAGGGGGCGAGCCTATTGCCGTCTACCGGGCACATTTCTAAACTCCGGACCGCTACGGAGAATTTTTCTTAACATGACCCGACCCGGGTATCGAGCCCAAGACCTCATGATCAGTAGTGGCACACACTACTGCTGCACCACCGAGGCAGTTAAGAAATGATCACCCATTATAAGCATACATATAGAGTCCATCAGCGGCCTACATACTATAAGGAGGGCCTGACTCATCTGCCACCATAAGTATCTAATAAAAAATACCTAATATATCTAAAATCTGTTTGTTGATTCGTATCTTATGTGCTGGCATACCGTTCATGTCATCATCACCAAATTTTACATACATTTAACACGGTCCACAGAAAAGGACATGACTACTGTTAATACCGAAAGAATGGATAGTTCCCGTGGTATAGCTTACAATAGCTGAACCACTTGCTAGTAACAAAATATAGCTTTATTTTTTTTACTTGTTTCAGATATAATGTTACCAAAGAAGATACTTTTCACCTTCGCAACACTAGCGTCGCTCGTAAACGCCGTGGTGCCTAACGCCGCTTCCGGCAATGAAATAAATCAAGTACCGAAGAAAAAAAAATCTAATTTAAGCGGTGCTTTATATCCGCAAGCTACTGAAACTAGAGATCTCAGGCTGTTGGATGGAATTTGGAACTTCAGGAAATCCCCTTCGAACCCCGAGGTTGGATACCAAGCAGGCTGGTACGAACAGGATCTTGAGAAGGTAAATATAGAATTGTATTATAAAAAGTATAAATACCTCGATGAGATCATAGGGTCAATACACTTGTCTCTTGTTACCGTACGACAAGTTACGTAAATTTACGTGATAAGGATCCTTCAAACATTAGGTAGATACACTCAAATATGATCTCAATAGACAAATCTGTTATTTTTGACTTTAGTGCTGTTGGAACAGCGTCTGGAAAAATCTAGATCCATTATAATTATATAGTACCTGGATGACCGAGCTTTGCTCGGTATTTTTGTTTTGGTAGATTGAAAGTTTTTCTCACAAAAGAAAGAATTGAAAAAAAATGGGGGAAAGGTCGCACTGGAGACATCTAGACTCAAACCGGGGTTTTCTGGTTTTGGGACCGCCCGATTTCCCACCTGAGCTATTATAACCTTGTAGATGGTGGCGAAATTTACCTTCGTATTCTAATAATATTGTAGCAGTTTTTCATTGCCTGAAAACCCGGATAAAACGACGTTTTCTAAAAATGAAACCTAGCTAGATCGATTTATCGCCCCCGAAACCTCCTGTATACTAAATTTCATGAAAATCGTTGGAGCCGTTTCCGAGATACAGATTATATATATATATACAAGAATTGCTCGTTTAAATATATTAGATATATAGAACGACTTTTTATATAATGATTCTTTGGATGGAAGGACAAAAACAATAATAAGCAAGGATCTTTGACGCAGAACAAAATTCTACTTCGTATACAGTTTTCTAAAGTAAATAGATAAGCTGTTGTAAACCAATATGGAATTTCGATCTATATTGTAGCACTTGACATGCTAGACAACAAATTATTTGCGAAAGTGGAAAAAGAGTGCTTTACTTCAAGCAGTAGTCGTAAAGACATCTGAAACAAAATGTGATGTGGAGATTGGGTGTCGTCGTTAGGTGACTGCCAATAGCTTAGCGGTCCAGAGCACTTCCCTGGATTGGATGGGACGAAGGTACATATCCTGCTTGCAGTTAAGCTCTCTTTTTCTACATCATAAATAATTTGTTCTTTAAACCAATATAATGTTATTGAAAATAGTTGAGACCGATTGCCCTAAAGAAAGAAGCATTTTTTTACCCAATAAGAAATTAGTCCTTTTGAAAAAAAACTAATTGCTTACCTATTATTTATGTGTACGAAATAATTACTCGCCATGCACGACCGATACATCGATACCGGAGTGATAACGATTTCTACAAATTACTCAAAATTTAATAGCAATGAGTAGATTCTGCGCGTGACTGCATCTTTAGAATCCAGTTAATATAATATTTAGATATTTTTATATATATTTTTAGCATTTGACATGCTTAGCACTATATATCAAACACAAAGTGAAAAATGTGAAATCGAAAATAACAGTCAGGAGCAGGATTTGAACCTGCATCTCCTGGATTCCGTCCAGATGCTTTACCAATTCAGCCATCCTGACAATTACTCCTGACTGCTAATTTCGATAACACATTCATACTTAACGTCTTTGGGTGACGCCTGCACCATCTGTCGGAAGTATTTTCATACATTATACCGACCAGGTAAACTTAATTTTACAATTAAGATTTTACCTAATAATGACGCAAACCCTATAAATATTTAGATATTTTTATATATATTTTTAGCATTTGACATGCTTAGCACTATATATCAAACACAAAGTCAGGAGTAATTGTCAGGATGGCTGAATTGGTAAAGCATCTGGACGGAATCCAGGAGATGCAGGTTCAAATCCTGCTCCTGACTGTTATTTTCGATTTCACATTTTTCACTTTGTGTTTGATATATAGTGCTAAGCATGTCAAATGCTAAAAATATATATAAAAATATCTAAATATTTATAGGGTTTGCGTCATTATTAGGTAAAATCTTAATTGTAAAATTAAGTTTACCTGGTCGGTATAATGTATGAAAATACTTCCGACAGATGGTGCAGGCGTCATCCAAAGACGTTAAGTATGAATGTGTTATCGAAATTAGCAGTCAGGAGTAATTGTCAGGATGGCTGAATTGGTAAAGCATCTGGACGGAATCCAGGAGATGCAGGTTCAAATCCTGCTCCTGACTGTTATTTTCGATTTCACATTTTTCACTTTGTGTTTGATATATAGTGCTAAGCATGTCAAATGCTAAAAATATATATAAAAATATCTAAATATTTATAGGGTTTGCGTCATTATTAGGTAAAATCTTAATTGTAAAATTAAGTTTACCTGGTCGGTATAATGTATGAAAATACTTCCGACAGATGGTGCAGGCGTCACCCAAAGACGTTAAGTATGAATGTGTTATCGAAATTAGCAGTCAGGAGTAATTGTCAGGATGGCTGAATTGGTAAAGCATCTGGACGGAATCCAGGAGATGCAGGTTCAAATCCTGCTCCTGACTGTTATTTTCGATTTCACATTTTTCACTTTGTGTTTGATACAGTTAATATAATTTAGATGAATCATTTTAAAGCATATTAACTATCCCGCTCGCAGTAAAGCCCTCTTTTATCACTAATAATTTGTTCTTTAAAGTAGCTGAGATGTCAAGTGCTAAAATAAAGATCAAATATATAAAAAAATTACGTCATCAAATAGTATGATTTTAATAGCAAAATTAAACTTACTATATTTTAATAATGCAATTAAATGCATGCGACAGATGTGAGTCGTAAAAATATCTAAAAGCAATTATGAAGTGGAGATTGGGAATCGCGATCAGCAACTGCGATGGCTTAGCGGTCTAGAACATTTCCCCGGATTGGAAGGGACGCAGATTCGAAGCCTGCTTGCTGTAAACCTTTATTTTTTCACTTTCACAAATGATTTGTTCTTTAATTATATCTATGCAAAAAATGCTATTCCACAAACATCCATTTTCCGGTATGAAAATAGGTTACCTATATTCTAAGTTCGAGGCTACATGACGTATGCTAAATATTATGGTAATCAGTTGAGTAGGTAAGGCGCGGCGTGAAAGCAGCAAGGATAAAGAATTTGTGCTTTCCCTTAACTCTTCGAAAGTTCCCTGTACAATGCTTCTAGAATAAATAGAATATTTTCTATCTGTCATGATGAAGTGACAGTTAATAATTGTTTTTCAACTCTATGTATCTGGTAATAATTAAATATTCACGGACATTTTCACAGAACGTCCTACTGTCCCAAACTAAGCTTAATGCTTGTACTATGGGTACTAGATTACGGATATAATACATACATTACTATTTTTTTAATACATACATATAACAGATAGAAAATACCCAGACGCAGTACAAATATCTGTGTTCATCACACAAATATTTGTCCTGAGTGGGAATTGACCCCACAACCACGTGCACGGAAGTCGGTTATATTACCGACTACGCCACGAGGCCCGTCAAGTAATATTTTTAATTGTCGAATAATCATCCGAGGTTTTCTCAAACAGCCGATACCTACTATAACTGATGAATGAGAATTTTGATCATTCACAACAATCGAGATCGAATTTATTTTTTCACTGAGATACTCTGTTTATTATTACACAATGTAATACACATCTTACTTCTATATAATATAATTAATAATACTATATAACATAAGTTTATTGTTAAATGACGAATCAAAGGTACATTCTGCCACATATTGCTAGAATCACTCCACAGCTTTGAAAACAAATACCTCCTAAATATTCTTGTTGCAGAACTAACTGGTTTACTAAAACCAGTCTTAGTACAGTATCCATAAAATATAGTTAATAAAACTGATTATAACAATGTGTTTGTTTTTCTTACAAAATTTTATAAGGTTGTTGGAAATATGACCATTTTATTAATAGATAGTAGCCTATAGCGTTGCCTCATCCCCCGTTTTGAATAGATCTACGTATAATATGCTCATCTATAGAGAAATATATATATATATATATATATCAGAAAATCGGCTATATCTTATATCCATCCATCAACCTTTCAACGTCCACTGCTGGACATAGGCCTCCCCAAGAGCCGAGCAGCGCCGTGAACTCGTCCCGGCAATAGGGGGGGACCTCTCGCTGCCGAGCCTCGTCAGAGCGATGCTTGGCAGCGACAGGAATTGGGCCGCGGTCGCTGCCTTCTGCGAGGAGGTTATCTCGCGGAAGGAAGCGGCGGAGAGGGCCAGGGAGGCTGATCCTTCCGCAGTCCCAAACCGCCGCCAGCGACTGGGGCGGCGCAGGCGCGAGTATTTGCGCCTAATGCCGCCCTAGCTGGGGCTGCGGGTGGAGGGACCGGGGAACGTCAGCCACCCGCAAGCCCTCCCGCGAAGGTGCGACGCTCCATGCGCGGATGTGTCGCTAAGTTGAGGGTACCCGAAAAGGTAAGCCGCCGGCGGACCACTGAAGGAATGTAATATAGTTCCGGTGGCCCGCCAATAAAGGCGGAGAGATGGCACACGGCGGGTTTCTTTAGTGGGTGAGGGCCCCACACTACTCTGTTCGTTGCCCCGAACGACGGGGTGTGCGGTTAGGAAATTTTTTTCCCGCCTTAACAAAAAAAAAAAACGGCCTCCCCAAGAGAACGCCACAACGAGCGGTCCCGTCATGGGGGACAATGCCGTAATCGCCACGCTTGGCAGGCGGGTTGGCGATCGCAGTTGATGTTGTTAATACTCGAGGGAGTGCTGCTGCCCACTGCCTCGGTATTCCCTCAGTCGGCTCTCGTGGGTAGAGAGGGGTGGGACAATTCTAAAGCCGGCCCCACACGGTCTATATCTTATATAGCTTTAATATAAGCATCTTTGGCAAGGTGTTTGACTTAGCGTGTGTATCTGTCAATGGCGTCTTAGCTTCCAAACGGCAGAACGGATTTTGATTAAATTTTTTTGTTTAGTTGATCGAAATCGTCGTTTCCTTCGGTTGATCGAAATTTAATAAATTTTATTTTTTATACGCGTGGGTATATATATTTATAATACTTTTTAAATATTCCCACAGCCAATAAACACACACATATACACACGTTAATCTGATCACGTGGTCTGATACTGATGTTATAAAGACAATAAAACGCATTTAACATTGAACTCTCTCTACGAAGATTGAGAATGTGAAATGAAAATACACATAATATATATGTGTATTTTCTATATTAGTAACATAAAATACGAATTAAAGTAAAAAAAGAAGTTAGAGGTGATACTTGCGGTTGTGACAAGAAAAGTGGTGGCTCTAGTAACTTCCAGATCAAACGTTTTTAAACAAAATATGACGTGGAAACCTGTAATGTGATAGATTTTTATATCAAATGTTGCTAACCTTGGTGTTCATTTACACACCATTTTTATTACATTATATAGGTACATATATTTAAATGGTGATAAAATTCCAATAGGAGTATAAAATAATCATTGGCGCAAAGCCGCAGTTACAGCTTGTATCCTAACTATTATAAAGCTGTAACAAAGCTGTGGCTGTACATTTAAGATATTTAAGAAAAAGAAATAGAGTATTAGGCTATATAGGCGTCACTACCCTGTTCGTTGCCCCGAACTATGGGGTGTGCGGTTAGGTACATTTTTTCACGCCTTAACAAAAAAAAGGCTATATAGGCGTGTGTGAATACAAAATATATTTTTAGATTTTTTGTCTATTTGTCTGTTTATCTGTTTGTTTGTGTGCGTCACGCAAAAACTTCTAAACGGATTTTATGCTCTTGATTAGGCTTAAAAACTGGTATAAATTATATCTTACTACTATATCGGGAACCTGAGATATAAACTAAAAACCAGCCTTAGTCTGCGGCGGAGCCGAGGGCAAAGGCTTTTCTACAAAATAATTTCGATGTTTGTCACATCATAATTTCGATGTTTGTCACATCATCAGCGAGACGTTCCATGACGGCAATTTATAGTAGTATTATATAAAACTAAAGTCTGTCAGAGGAATTCATGAGCAACAGCTAGTTAATAAATAGGTATAAATTTGTTAGTTGGATGTCAGGTCATAGGTACTATAAATACATTGACAAGACAATTAGAGAAATCTTAAGGCACTCGGGCCGACCCAGCTAATTATCGTTATAAATCAATTAACTTCATGTTTTTATTTTTTTATATTTTTTTATATTTCTTTAGGTTGCGACTTTAGTAAGTTCTTCTGATAAATCTCCAAGCATGTGAAGTGCTTAAAATATGTATAATAATTAATAATTTCAATATAAAAAAAATACAGAACAAATTATTGTGAAAGTGGAAAAAGAGCTTTACTGCGAACAAGATTCAAACCTGCGTTCCTTCCAATCCGGGGAAGTGCCCTAGACTCCTAAGCCATCGCAGTCACCGACGGCGACACCCAGTCACAATTGCTTTTTAGTTGTCTGTACGACTCACGCCATCAATCCGATGCATTTACATACATTCCGTTATAGTAAGTTTAATTTTGAAAATAAACTGCATCCAAATAGTTATTTTTCCACAAATGTACAGCACAAGTTTATTAAAAGCAAATTAAACATTCACCTCACAACTCCGGAATAACTATATATTTAAGTAAATCTGCCTGCGAGTTCGTCGTTCGTATTGGATAATACAGTACAAATTATATAAATATCTACGGCAAAATAATTATTCTCCTTACTAAAAATTACTATCATACATTAACTGACCATTTTTCCAGGATTAAAGGTAGCCTTTTTGATTTTCACAGCGGTAAAACCAAGGATTCCAAAGGTCGATCCCGAGTCCAAGGTTCAGCCCTCGTACGGCACACACCTCTGACTTATCGAGATTTTTCGAAATTATGTGTGTATTTGTTTACAATTTATCACTCTGCTCGGGGAAGGAAAACATCATGATGAAATCTGCATGCCTGAGAGATTTTCTCGAGGGTTAGTGAAGTCTGCCAACCCGCATTGGGTCATCGTGGTGGACTATGGTCTAATCCCTCTCACCATGAGAGGAGACCTGTGCCCAATAGTGGCACAGAAAATGTGGTTGAAAAAGAAACCGTTTATAGGACTATTTTTACCCCTTTTTTTGGTTTAGGCGGGAAAAAATTATCCTTACCGCACACCCCGTCGTTCGGGGCAACAAACAGGGTAGTGTGGCGCCCTCACCCACTAAATAAACCCGCCGTGTGGCGTCTCTCCGCCTTTGTTAGCGGGCCACTGGAACCATATTACATTCCTTCAGTGGTAGGACTATTTGTACCTACGCTAAAATTCATGATGATCGGTTGAGTAAATCGTAACAAACAAACAAACACACTTTCGCATTTATAATATTACTAGAATCTGTCCCGCGACTTTGTCGGTACACCAATGATCTATAGTCCTATCTCGCAGGAACCAACCACTTTTCTTTAATATAAAGTAGTATAGACCAATGTCGATAATTTTCGAAACCAAAAAAAATAATAGTAGGATGAATCCCATTGGAAAAGTAAGAAAATATAACAAAAATAAAAGGAAAAATAATTTACAGGCGATTTGAGGTCACGAAGGGGGTGGGGGTGAGCTTTTAAGGGTAAAAATCGGTTTATCACGATTTCACATAACCTCCAAATTTATGTGAAAAATCTAAAAAACCGACTTTTTGGTTTTTTACTTTTAACTTACACAAAAAATAATATTATTTCGCGAAATTTGGTGAAAACTTACCTTTTTATATCTCAAACACATTTTATTTTTTTTTGATGCAAAATATTTATTTTTTCCTCTTATTTTGGTTAAACATCGAAAAATCACCCTAATTTTCAATCAAAAATTCTCACGTCAAAATATCTGCTTTTTGAAAAAAAAAACGATGTGCTTTTTATACGTTAAAATCTCATCAACATTCTGATGGTATAAAAAAAATATACATTACTATTGAAAATTATCTCAGAAAATTTTTTTAGATTGTTCACATAAATTTTGGGGTTATGTGAAAAAAGTGTTAATACAAAAGTTGTACATCTTTTGTTACCTACAATTTTGCCATTTAACTTTTTTCGATAGGACTCTTAGTTTTACCTGAAATCGTGATAAACTGATTTTTACCCTTAAAAGCTCACCCCCACCCCCTTCCTGACCTCAAATCGCCCGTAAATTATTTTTCCTTTTATTTTTGTTATATTTTCTTACTTTTTCAATGGGATTCATCCTACTATTATTTTTTTTTCACTTTTTACCATTTTCAAAGGCTTCGGCACTGGCCTATACTTATATATCCTTTTAGGGACTATATTTATTCTAGAAGTCATGATCACTTGAATAGTTATGGCGCGAAAGAGTAACAAACATACTCCGTGGTAACAAGCCACCAAATAAACGCACTTTCGCATATATAATACTAGTTGGGATACCAATGGTGATTCCCAATCTCGACTCGACTCCACGCAGGTTTGAATCCTGCTGGCAGTACACCACTCTTTTTTCACTCACATAAATAATTTGTTCTAATATAGTAGCTGAGCATGGCCAATGCAACCACCATTTATTACATTTATTCACTTATTACTCTTGCAGACAGGCGAAGTCATCCTAATGCCAGTACCATCATCGTACAACGACGTCGGCGAGGACATCACTCTGCGGGACCACGTAGGGGTGGTGTGGTACGACAGGCGATTCTACGTACCGTCCTGGTGGGGTTCTAGTGGACAGCGAGTCTGGCTGAGGTTTAGCAGTGTACACTATGCTGCTGAAGTGGTAAGCTAATTAAACTTCTTATATTTTTTTATTTACATTAAGCAAGTTATCCCAATGCTGTACCTATTCTACTGGTAAATAATGATTTATGCAAGTTGAGTAGAATACACTAGGTTAGTAAAAACTTACGGAAGGACACCATACGTTTGTATGATAGAAGAATGTAAAAATCTAGTCAGAATACACGATTGATCAGAGAGAATACAACAAAGATACTGTATTTTGATCTATATTTTTTAGCATTTGACATGCTCTGCTACTTTTTAAGTACACATTATTTGTGAATATATCAAGGCTCAAAGTCGCTCAGCGGGCCATGGAGCGGGCTATGCTTGGTATTTCCCTACGTGATCGAATCCGTAATACGAAGATCCGTAGGAGAACGAGAGTGACCGACATAGCCCGCCGGGTTGCCATGCTGAAGTGGCAATGGGCAGGCCACATCGCTCGACGAACCGATAACCATTGGGGACGAAAGGTTCTCGAGTGGCGACCACGTATCGGACGGCGCAGCGTAGGACGGGCCCCCACCAGATGGACCGATGATCTGGTCAAAGCTGCGGGGAGCCGTTGGATGCGGTCGGCACAGGACCGCTCGTTGTGGCGTTCTCTTGGGGAGGCCTATGTCCAGCAGTGGACGTTAAAAGGCTGATGGATGGATGGATGGATGAAGGAAAAAGAGTTTTTTTTTTTTGTACCGCTCGTACAAAAAATCTCTTTTTCCTTATTCACAAATAATGTGTACTTAAAAAGATACTGTAGACAAAATTTTACGTAACACAGAGAATTGCAGGGACCGCCTCAAATACGTATTCCTTACCGAAAAGGTCACATGCTAGCCTCAGCATTTTCTATGATTGTTTTACTTTTGCCTTTCAAGATTCACAACAGTTTTATAAAAAATAATAATAATAAAGAATGTATCCTTCATGGGTGTGTGTAATGTATGGGTAGTTTACAAATATTTATTTTCGCAACTTAGAGTGATAGTGCAGCTATACATAAACCATTACAGTTTTCTTTCGCTGCTTCTTGTTTGTAAAATATGTAATACTTATGAATAAATACTAAAAGTTGCATACATTTCGCATTCACGCACGCATCCGAAAAGGCAGTATTTATATTAAAGACTGGCGTACAGGAGACACCTACTCTTTCAACTAATTATCCTTATAATGATGTTATGTAGGTATATGAATTCTTGCTCAAGAAACACATAAGTAAAATATTCTCATATTGATTATCAATGTCAGATAATCATCAGTATAAATAATAATATATCTTTGCCCTTGTTTTTTATAAGGCAGCCATGAATTAATAGAGGATACTGTATACTGTAGTGATTATAATATATTGCCTATATATTAGTTTTACTATTAATTGCTTTGTTGATCTTCCTTTGCATATTTTTTCCTCCAAAATAAAGGAAGACCTATTATACCACGTTGGACATTCTTATTGCATTTTACGGGTGGTAAGAGGAAGGCTGGATTTACCCTTAATGCTGCATTAGATCTCTGACACAGCTAATTTCACCGGCCCTGAAAATCTGCTTTTTACTAACCTCTAATTCTCATTGGTGTAAATCTTGAGCAAGTCTTGGTCTTAAGAAAGGAAGTAAAATTAAGCAGCTCTCTTCACTGTGAGGTAAGGGATCTCGAGAAATAACTGAGACACGTCATCTGGCCTTTTTGAAATAGTTAGCCAATTTTCTTCTCATTATGTTCTCATAGATCAGGAGATTTTGTACCCAAGAAGATTTGTGAAGATGTTCAGATTTTTGAATATTTGGATGTTTGTACGTGAATCATGTTTAGAATGAAATTATGCAGGTTAACAAAATGAGACACCGGATTAACATAATACAGTATTAACACAAAATGCGAAAATGTACATCGGCAAAGTATCTGGGATGGTATTGCAGAAGATTCATGTTCAAATCCTTTTTCGCAATTTGTATTAATTTATAAGGCTAAGCATGTCAAATGCTTAAAACTATATAAAACCTTCACATAATTTCAAAAAAAGCCATATCTACTGGGCTGTATAGACCTCAGTTCCCACAATTTACATAGAATCGGACCTGGAGTTCGTTATGTCACATTTTAAACACATCCTTCTTAACGATCTATGTCTTGAGGAGCGGAGAATTTTAAACAGTTGCTTGGAATAGGCATCTGTTTGCTTACATTAAACCTCCTTTTAAAATACATTACACCATGCTAGTGAATTGCTGCATGGTGAATTGCGCACCTTAAAATTCTTTTTGCTAATCAACAGACGCAAATAACATCGTCGTAGTCGTATAACATATAATATTCCTCGAAAATTAAAATCATAATGTTGTTTTTGCTTTTTGTGAAAACACCAATTTCATACCTCATTCTTTCCTTTTCTATCTATATCTAAATCAAAATTGGGTTAGTTAAATCATTTGTAACTTAAGAACGGCTGGACCAATTGTTATAATCTTGGATTTGTTTCTTGACAAACTGTTGAGAAAATCTCTCCGATAAGCTGTTTCCTCATATTTTATCGTCTCAAATAAATTCAAACATAATTTAGAAGTCAGAAGTACGCACCTCTGATCATGCGAGGTCCCGACCAAGCTCTGAACATGAATTTCAATACATTTTTGCTGTTCATATTTTTACCATTAGAGTTCGATTTAGTCTGGTGACTAGACTGTACGTAAAAATAAACATGGAGTAACTTTGCTTCTCTAAAGACACAATTTTGTTGTTCATATTAAGATTATTGTTATACTTAAATATTAAGATTATTGCTACTGCTAGACATAGGTATAGACATAGGCTGCTAGGATGTAGGTAATAATGGTAACATAGGTATTTTATTAATTTTAATGATAATCACACAATGGGTTGGGTATGTTCCCACGACTTTTAAACATAGTATAATTACCTCCATTTTTTCATTGAGCTAAACTGATGAACGAATAATGAAATTATATCAACATTTTTGCTACATAGTATTGATAGTTATCTCCTTGAGAATCTTCTAGTTTGGCTTCTCTTGAGAATCTTCTAGTCTTGCAAAATATAAGTACTCACGTCTTAAATAAGAGGGACTTAGTAAATGTTTGTTTTTTTAATGCCATATTACCGTTAACCGCATTATTAATGATAGTATTTTCACTGATCAGGACTTAGCAACAAGAGAAACAATCCTGACCATAGATATATAGGTCAGTATTATACTATATCTATGATCCTGACACTGCTACGCAGTTAGCGATACTTTATGCAAATGCGCTAGAGGTGACGGTGGGCGCTTGAGTTATGTACCACCTGTCTCATGAGCTTAATATCATTCAGCCTAACATACATTTATCAAGCAAAATGCATACACCTACTTGTAATTAAATTAATTATTTCTGGATATTGTAGGCATAATTCAACTCACTTGCTAGACTCGTAAATAAGATTTTAAATTAAACTCTCCTTTGCTATTTTATTATTAAAATAACATGATATTTTAGTTAACAAAGGGGAGGTTTAGGTATTAACTAATTTAACTATTAAAAGTGCAAATGTAACGCATAAATAGTAAATACTATCATAGTAATTTAGTAAGGTATTCTTTCATTATCTTATATTTAACTCAGATCTATAACACAAATGTGATCATAAACTCTTTGTAACCTTATACCTTGAGACATTCTCACGGCGTGTACCTACCTCCTTCACGTGGGCGATGCTACAGCACAAAAGCTGCAAGTTTATTTTATTTATTTATATAAGAAAGCAGCCACTCTGAATGTTGTCCCCTTCGTTCCAAAACAATAACTGTTACAGACGGTACGGTCAAACGCATCGTTATTCATACGCCAATTGTATTAGAGGACAAGAATCACTGACCTCGCTTAAACTATCTTTATTATTCAATCAGTTTCTACTGATATAATGTCTAGTGTACCTCTCATAGTTTGTCTTGATCTTAGTAATTACTAAGAAACAATAAACGAGATCTTTAGAAAAGTATGTCATTAAAAATGGGATAAATATATCAAGTAAGTATTTCCAGGAAGAAAAAATAATTAGAAATTCATAAAATTAGGTACCTACTAACCTAAATGGTACCTAAATTGATGATTTCTCGTATTTGAAATAAAAAAAATCGTTTAATAAATGTAATTAAATGATATTTCTAAAATAACTACTTTTATGTTCGAAAACAAGAAGAATGAGTGTTTAATGTCTCCTATAAGTAAAATAAAGTAGTCTATTGGCAGGTAAACAAAGCTAATTTAACATTATTTAAATTAAACTAATGACAGTGAAGAAACCCGATATGATAAGTTTATTAGGTACATACCTATTAAGATCCCATAAATAATCTCCTAAACTTGCATTAAGTTCTCGAACACGTTAATTGAAAAATCTTTTTTAAATTTAATCTATCTTTGATGTTAGGTACATACAGTCCATTTTTTTTAATATTTCTTGGTTAATTCAAAGAAAACCTTAAAACATAAATCTGTAACAACCCTTGTCATCATAGCGTGGTACTACTACCGAAGAGGATAAGCATAATTCATAACAGAAGGAGGATAAGCATGGTTTTGATTTTCACCTCTGGTATTTTCACAATAAAATCTTCTTTGAGAAAATTTTTCCAAGCTACCACCTCTGCGCACGTTAGTTTTTCAGATAGAAAAAAGTTATTCCTTGATAAATCTTGACTTTCTACGTAATGATAAATCGTGATCTCTTCGATTCTCTCTATTTTATTATTCTATACTTTATGGCATAGAGACTATGCCTACCAGTATTTTCTATTTGTCTGAATACCTTAATTTACTTATAGCCATAGCAAACTAACAAGTAGTACTAATTTAAATTCTCTCTACACTTCAATTAGTAGTGTAGAGAGTATGTTAACTCGGTCAAAATCTGCAAAGGAAATGTCCTCTAAGAAGGTAAGTGGGGACATAATGTTAATCAGGTAATAAATCGCTCGTATGAATGATTTATTCCATCCATCCATCCATCAGCCTTTCGAAGTCCACTGCTGGACATAGGCCTCCCCGAGAGAACGCCACATGTGGTTCGCTCATATGGGGGATAGTGCCGTAATCGCCACGCTTGGCAGGCGGGTTGGCGATCGCAATTAATACTCGAGGGAGTGCTGCTGCCCACTCCCCCGGTATTCCCTCATTCGGCTCTTACGACTCCCATGGGTGGATAGGGGTGGGACAATTCTAAAGCCGGGCCCACACGGCACCGCCGGCCCCACACGGCACGGCCATGATTTATTCAGTATTATCGTATTATAAATAATGTCAAGTACCGATTTACAACGTAGAGCAGATACTAGATATAGATTACCTACACCTACATATATTACATATATAATATGTAATATGCTGTACCTCTATTACTAACATGGTGAAAGGTACAATAAATAACCTGGATTATAATATGTGCCTACATTGTGATACTTTATCATCTATTAAGGTTGAGTTGGATTGATCTAGCATTGCTGAGGTACTAAACGATTATATTACACTAGCGACTGCTTGCATCAGCTATAAAATCGACTACTAAGAAAGGTAACGACAGAGCAGCGATTTTTATTGTCTATTGTGGAAGACAACCTCCTCTGCGTATCATGGAAACAATAGTCTTCATTAAAACCTCGTTTAAAGAAGAACAATATTCATTAATGCTCAGAGAAACTGCAAAAATACGCCATAGATATTAAGCACTGAAAACGTACAACAGACATTATTGTATGATTCTCCCTACTGATGAGTATTTTATACACTATGTAATGAAATCATTAAAAAACTCTTAATAAACAATTTATTATTGAATTAAAACTGATTCAAGTTCCAATATTTCGCTGTAGAAAAGTTAAAAATTAGAAACAGCTTAAAAGTAACAATATTTGTAACCCTCGACTTCGTCAGCGTTACTTATCTATTTATAATAATCATTGTTTCTTAAAACTTTAATCACTTTATATTAAATGGGGTTATTGCAATATTTTATTATGTAGTGATATGCGCGCTACGGTAGATCTCAATCATTTTATTTGTAAGATAGCATCTATATATCTTTAAAAAAACACTGTTGTGACTGTTGGTGGTCATAAATGCGATGCAATCCATCGAATTCTAAGATCACTATTGTATCGGCCGCTGAATACGACTCGCGTTGATTGCTTTTGTTGAAGGTGAACGCTGAAAAAAATAATCACAAGCCAACAAGTTGACTGCACAGATGGTGAAGTGGTAAAGAATTTCCTTTTGTTGAATACGTCTGGCTTTACTACGACTGTTGGTACTAGACATTCCTAAATGTTCTGACAAGATAGCGATCTACTCCAAAAGCGTAAGCATTTACTCACAAATTTTTGTTTCACTTCAATCATAGTTTCCGCTCACTTCCCTCGTTTCATTGAGTACTGAATTTTAACCTTGATATTATTAAAAGGTTAATATTTCAGCGGTCCCGTTATAGACCTTTAATGTTCGTTCTGTTTAGTCACGAAACATATTTAAAAGTAATGCTGCTAGAAGTTATGTAACGATGTTTTTAACATAATTGAAATCTTAATTTGTAAATTAATTGATAAAACAATGATTGACTCGCTCTACTTGGCACTAATTTGATTTTAACTACCGTTTTATACAAAACTACGTTTTACCTAAAATATTTTTTTTATTTCAACTATAGGTATAAAGAGTTTCAATGCCTAGATGAAGTGCTGCAGCTAAATAATAACATTTTTCTTATAAAAAACAGGCTTGCGTAACAATATAATTAATTAGCCAAAAGTTTACAGTCGAGGTAGTATGAGTGATTCACTGCATAGGTGTTGTAGCTGTATAAGAACCAACCTCAGCGCCGAGTGTTGTGAGTTCAATTCAAGTTGCGAATTCAATTCCCATGCAGAAACAAATGTAAAGCAAAAATATTACTTTTTCTGAGTGCCTTGTCAGCAATTGTTACGTGTGTAAAATCCCACATGATACAGGGATTTCTAAACAAGTACCTATGTGGCATGTAAAATTAGCTTAGAATCCCTACAATGGCATAATATTGATAAGGCTCAAATTACTCTTTTACTATTCGCGGGGTCAGTTGACTTTATCAAGGTATTCTTATCATAATTAAACTAAATAACGTATATTTTGAGACACTAGCCATCTAAGCATAGGAGATATTATAGCGCAAGAGTAAATGCGTAAATACAAGTTCACTCTCTGTTCCTCCACTCTCTTAATCCGATGGGATGGCATTCCGACACACGACCAGAGAGAGATCCGGCGCGCAGGACCAACGGCTTTACGAGCTTCCCGAGGCACGGGTGTGAAACACCTCCAATTTCATAGCTTTGAGCTGCTATTAAGAATTTCTTGACGGAAGATCCCATTAACTTTTTGTTGGCCTGATCTAGAAATTGAACCTGAGACCTCGCGATCTACAGTTGCATACACTACCGCTAGACCATCAAGGTAGTTAAATATAGTAAATAGATGGTGTAGATACTTATTAGCAACATAAATCATCAATAGCTTAGTTACAACTAACAACAATTAAAAACACGCAATTTTACCGTTATGGTAGCTAAAACCGTTTATTTTTAAAAGGAAATTCGTCCAAATTAATTGCAGGTATAATATTTATATTGCTTATTAGTTAGCAAACATATGAAGTTATCAGTGAGACTTGGCAATAAAATAACATTTTAAGGTACTATTTAGGTACCTAATTAGCTTAATAAAAATAAAGTACAAATTATAATTTATGAATGAGGAAAAAGAGAATGTTCTCAGTGCGAGCGGGAATCGAATCTGCGTCCCTTACAATCCGGGGAAATGCTCTAATCCACTGAGCTACCGCACAACCTTTCGGTCATATCCAATCTCCTCATCACATTTGTCTTAACGACCAACGCCACCTATCGGTACGCATTTACATGCATTAATACAATATTGTAATATTTTAGATATTTTTATATATATTTTTAGCATTTGAGATGCTTAGCACTATACATTAAACACAAAGTGAAAAATGAGAAATCGAAAATAACAGTCAGGAGCAGGATTTGAACCTGCATCTTCTGGATACCGTCCAGATGCTTTACCAATTCAGCCATTCTGACAATTGCTCCTGACTGCTAATTTCGATAACACTTCATACTTAACGTCTTTGGGTGACGCCTGCGCCATCTGTCGGACGTATTTTCATACATTATACCGACCAGGTAAACTTAATTTTACAATTAAGATTTTACCTAATAATGACGCAAACCCTTTAAATATTTTAGATATTTTTATATATATTTTTAGCATTTGAGATGCTTAGCACTATACATTAAACACATTAACCATTAATAAACATTTTCACTTTGTGTTTAACAATATTGTAAGTTTAATTTTGCAATTAAAATTCATACTGTTTTTGATGGCGTGATTTTTTAAACATTTTGATCTGTATTTTTAGGACTTGTCATGCTCAGCTACTTTAAAGTACAAATTATAATAATAATTATATAAATTATAATAATAATGATATAAATTATAATAATAATTATATAAATTATAATAATAATTATATAGTTTTTAATCACTTTTGTTCTTTACTACTTATTCTATTTCATTTGTTGCTATTTTAAATATGCCATTTTCATGGTTCACAGCATGTACGATAAGTAAAGGTAATATGTATACCCATTATAGTTTTTCTAGAGCCAAATAAATTAACACATAATGTCCCTAAAATAATACATAACTTGCAATTAATAAGTAATATTATTAACTATTATTACATGGATAAATATGTGTCGGCGACGTGGTTTTGCTATCGGTCACGTCTCGTACCCACAGTTACGAAAAGAGAGATGAATGAAAAGTGCCAATCCGTAGTCTCTGCATGATACTTGAGTCTATGTATGTAGATATTTATAATACAATATAATTATTATAAATTGTTTTTGTAAAACCCTGGAAAGCTGTTATTGATTTCACAACAAAATGTTTCTTTATCAGTGTAGCTAATGTGTTTACAGAACTTGTAACTAGATTCCAGCTGATAACCGCATTAAGCAATATGCACAAACAATCGCTTAACATTATCATATCGCTGTTGATACAGAATACAAATAAAAAATAAACTTACCTCGTTAACTTTATGGTTCATCGTAAGTAATAAACTAAATATTTTCTACAAACAGTATCCAGATAAGGATATATTATTATTTTAATTGCAATTTTTTAATAAGAATTAGGTCAGTCCATCTCATGGTAAGCGGTTACCGTAGCCTATAGACGTTAGGAAAATAAGCATCACTCGCGCGTCGCCATCTCCAAGGAAAGGGATAAGATGTGGAGATGAGGAAAGATAATGGGAAGGTTACTAAGAACAGTACAGGAAGAATAATAAGGAAAGGATAGGAAGGATAATAAAGAGAGCATAAGAAGAATAATAAGGAGAGGATAGGAAGAACAATAAAGAGAGGATATGAAGGATGATAATAAGGAGAGGATAGAGTTTGAGCCACTGACCCTCTTACTCATCATACGAAACATAGCTAAGAGTTCATGGTACTCTTAGTTATGGTACCATGAACTCTTAGCTAGCGATTCAATTCCGACGCAATTCAAAATAGGCGTGTTGTTGTATTTCATACCATGATGTCTAATTGAGCGGTCTTGTTTTGGTTGTCAAGTAAGTTCACGGTACGAATGTCAATACAAAGATGTCATGTTTACGATTCAGATTATATGCTAATTCGACAAAAAACAAAAGATTGCGTCTTTGACACGTCATGATACGAAATTGCGATTCAGTTCAGTTTGGGTCCTAAACTGGATCGCAATAGGAGTTCGTGGTAAGCCTGCAGCAGGCCTACCATGAACTCTTAGCTAGCGATTCAATTGCGACGCAATTCAATGCCCGGGGAGACAACGGGGTAGTGTGGGGCTCTCACCCACTAAAAACCCACCGTGCACCTCCACCCGCCCTTGCTACGGCGGATCACGGGTACCGCGTCGTATCGACCGCGATCCGCAGGCGGCAGCCCCTTCGGGCACCCTCTCTTGAGCGACGCCTCGCGCACTTGGGCGTCGCACCTTCGCGGTAGGCTTCCGCGAACGGCAGGGTACTCCCCGACCCCGATTATGTGCTGATTCAGCAAAAAAAACAAAAGATTGCGTCTTTAACACGTCATGGTACGAAATTGCGATTCAGTTCAGTTTGGGTCCTAAAGTGGATCGCAATAAGAGTTCGTGGTAAGCCTGCAGAACGGTAAGAATACTTACCGTTTTTCGCGCTGATCTTCTGTGACAAGCTGTTACTTACCCCAACTGCCCATTCACGCTGGGATAAGCAAGGCTTTGCCCATTTTTTTTTTAGGCGTGATAAAATGTACCTAAACGAACAGGGTAGTGTGAGGCCCGCACCCACTAAAGAAACCCGCCATGTGCGGTCTCTCCTCCTATGTTGACGGACCACTGGAACTGTATTGGCTACTTCAGTGGCCGCCAAGGCTCTACCCTTAGGACTTTTACAATGCTCAGTTATATTTTATAACATATCGCAGAGTAAATTATTTGGCTAAATATAATTACCACCCTCTTGTTGTTTTTTTTATTTTTTTTATTGCATATAGTGGCAGACGAGCCACGGTCTATCTGCTGGTAAATGGTAACCGTCGCCCATGGACTCGACTATACCGAGAGTATTGTCAAGCCACTGCTCACCAATTCATTTCACAGATATGAAATGAAATATTTATTTATTTAGGGAAATAACAAACAGTTACACACTTAATTAACTGAGAATATTGACAATAGGTAAGAAAACTTATGCATATGCGTAACCAACAACGTATTTAACAATAGTACAGTAATTATGAACTGATTGAAGGAAATATACCTAATATTAACATTTAACATAAAAAAAACTAGATGTCGCAGGACGTCTAGCAGATGTGAAACATCGAAATTATTTTGTAGAAATAAAATGATCATAACTTCACAAAGTACTCCTCAAGACGAAACAAATGAGTATAAACTCGATAGGGTTGCGTAGTTTCATTACAGAGTTACTGTGGCCACCTTCCAGCTCCATCGTCAGATAAATATAAACGGCTATCTCCTGCTACAGCCAAAATGCAACGATGTGCTTCATGGCTGGTCACACGGGAGATGGAGGTACCAACCCGCTCGGGCCCGATACCAAGTCCAGTACCAGTCTAGACTAGATATATAGAACCTAAAAACCTTTACAATGAAGTCATGTCAATAATCTTAATATTATTTCAGGCGCTATTGATGCTTAACCTATTTCAACACGCAAGAATGTTCATTGACGAGAGTTTTAATTGCACATGTGACCTCAATAAAACAATACTAACCTCATTCTACTTTAGCCCAATATTCAAAAACAAAACGTAACTATTAATTATACTTTTTGAATAGTTTTTCGTTAGCAAAAAAATAAACTGAAAACGGGGTGACCACTGTTGTGTGTATGACTCCAAAACTATGCAATAAACAAGTAACACGATGTTGACACTTGAATCAACTGGTGTAATTGATAGAAGCAAGCAGCAAGTGGATGTCGAATGTAATTCATATTCACATTCACGGACGTTTTTTCACACAACGTCCTCTGGACCCAAACTAAGCTTAACGCTTATGCTATGGGTACCAGATTACGGATATAATACTTACATATTACTTTTTTTGTAAATACATTCATAAAATAGAAAACACCCAGAGGCAGTACTAATATCTGTGTGATACAAATAATTGTTCTGAGTGGGTGTCGAACCCACGACCTCGTGCACGGAAGTCGGGTAAACTACCGACTACGCCACGAGGCCCGTCAATATAGTTTACTTAGTAGTTTACAGATCATAATCAAGACAATTCGCACACAAGGCAGAATTGATCCTATTTTTTTAGAATGTTTGTCTGTTTTATTAGCAAAAACCACTAAACAGACTTTAATTAAATTATTGTTGTTTTATAACTCTTGTTTAAACTTGAAAACTAGTATATGTTTTATCGCGCTACTATATCGGGAACTTGAGATATACGAACTAGCTTATGTCTGCGGCGAAGCTGCGACCAAAGGTAGTAGAATATAATATTATTGTCATTTGTCAATATAGTTACGTAAAAGCAGTTACAAAAACTTGATCATGAATTAATTTACAATGAGTTATATAATACACAAATGATTTATTTAAATTTATATCAAACAGTTTATTTTTTAATTCATGTATGTCGACGCGAGGTCGTTGATCGTGGATAATTACTTTAATTTTTTTTTAATTCCTTTGATAATTTAAAATAGAATAATTACGTAATAGACGATTCTGAATATATTCTATATAGCATAAATTCTCACGCCAGCCTAGGCCCTTTGTTTGTTGTAGATATATGTACACATTGTTGAAACATTTCGCTTCATTAGTCTTTCTTATAAATAGATTATTTTTAACAATATTCCTGTTTGAATGTAATAAAGTAAAATAATAAGTTTAATAAACTAAGTTTAATTAGATATAAAAATCTCTATGAAGTAGTTGTAGAGTAATAATGTAACACTTGTTTATTACAAAAATATAATAAATACGAACAAAAATAGACGTGCGGCAGAAATAAAACCTTCAGAAATAAGAGACGAAGATAATAAGAAACACATTTTTTTTTATTGCATGTAGTTGCAGACGAGCCACGGCCCATCTGATGGCAAATGGTAACCGGCGCTCATGGACTCGACCATACCGAGCGTATAGTCAAGCCGCTGCTCACCATTTCATTTCACAGATATGAAATGAAAGAATAAACGGCTATCTCCTGCTACAGCCAAAACGCAACGAAGTGCTTCATGGCCGGTCACATGGGAGATGGTGGTACCAACCCGCTCGGGCCCGATAGCAAGTGAGTACTCCCACTTGGTAGCCAGCCCTACCACCAGTCATGCAATGGATGATAATTACTAGCTTCCCTTCGTCGCCTCATACGACACCCGTGGGAAAGAATGTGGTGGTGACACTAAAATATATCCGGGGCCCAAACCCCCTCGCTAACTTCTCCTCATTTTTCTTTCTATCCTCCCCTTAGTACCCTTAGTTCTCTCCTTATTACCCCTCCTATTCACAACATATCCCTTTCTTTGGAGATGGCAACGCGCGAATGATGCCTCTGGTGTTGCTAGCGTCTTTAAGCTACGGTAACCCCTTACAATGAGATGAGCCTATGCTTATTTACCAGCCACGTTAGTAAAACAATCTTTATATTCTACCTCATCGTCTTAGAAGCTAAATCCTATAGATATATATGTTTGTCTCTTTTTAGAGTCCCGTTTCATCGATCTTTAAATCACAAAGGTGCTAAAAGAAGTTTTCACTTGCGACTAGATTTAAGATTTTGATAAATATGCATAAACTCCGTTCTAAATTGTCATATTTCGTCATTTTCAGTTCGTGAATGGCAAATCAGTGATGTACCACGAGATCGGACACCTGCCCTTCGAAGCCGATATCACGGACGTGGTATGCTTCAACTGCAGTAATCTTCTCACCGTGGTAGTTGACAACACGCTTCTAAGTGACACAGTACCACAAGGCAATATTAAAGATATCTATGTTGGGTAAATAAATTCATACATTACGTTATCAAAGGTATTAATTAGAAACTACAAATGGTAAAACTGACATTACTGATGCATGTCTCACATTATTTTATGGATTAACCTAAATTGACTACGCCAATTACAAACTTGTGGAATGCAGCAATCTTGCAACGTCAGTTAATGAAAAAAGCCAGCACGCACCGGTGTAGGAACTATTTGAAAATCCATTACAACTGCTCTTCCATTTGCACTGACCAATTTCTACTTCCCTATCGTCGTAACATGTTTGGCCGTAGTGCGATTTTTTCTATTCCACAGTTTAATGGGATAGGTTGTTTAGCGCAATAAATTAAACAATAACTTTGTCAATTTCACTGATTTTCGATTTGTTGTGCTATATATGCAGTAATAGCGTAGCGGTATGGTAGCGCTTTAACCAAGGACTGCAAAGTCGGGTTTCATTGAGTATCTCCTGTGGTCTAAGGTCTAAACTCACCTCAAACTTTTCGAAGTTACTTCTGTACATATTGCGGAGTCGAGGAAACCAGTATGCTTTAACTGATTTTCTCGATGGCTTGTAAAGTGTGTTAAAAAGCACAGAGCTAGTCTTGCAGACTATAAACTAAATCTTTTACACTCTGAGAGGAAACACGTGCTTAAGAGTAAAACAGTTAATGAGTTGTAAAAAAAAATATAAAACTTTGTTACTGCGGTTAACCTTAGGTATTCGAATAGCATTACTAAAACATTTGTGGATGGCTAAGTCCAAAATACTCCGCATATAGAGTGGGCCAATACTTTTATCTTGTCCCCTCGCTCACTAGAGCAGTAATGTCTCAAACAGCTTTCATCTAAGCCGAAAAAAAATAATTATTTCAAATTCCAGTCCTAACAAAATACGCCAAGAACAAACTTACACGTTTGACTTCTACAACTACGCGGGTATCCATCGTTCCGTGTTCCTGTACTCTACACCGAAGATGTACATCGATGACGTCATCGTTAACACTGATATACAAGGATTAACAGGTGATTTAATATGCACATAGTTGCATCCGACATTAACCTGCGTTCTGTCTTATACATAACCATAAACGTATTCTCTTATTTAAGTTTATTATAATAACATTAAACACAAAGTGAAATGAAAATGTGAGTATGAATGTGTTATCGAGATTAGCAGTCGGGAGCAGGAGTCACGATGGCTGAATTGGCAAAGCATCTGGACGGTATCCAGGAGATGCAGGTTCGAATCCTGCTCGTGACTGTTGTTTTCGATTTCACATTTTTCACTTTGTGTTTAATGTATGTTGCTAAGTATGTCAAATGCTAAAAATATATATAAAAATATCTAAATATTTATAGGGTTTTCGTCATTATTAGGTAAAATCTTAATTGTAAAATTAAGTTTACCTGGTCGGTATAATTTATGAAAATACTTCCGACAGATGGTGCAGGCGTCACCCAAAGACGTTAAGTATGAATGTGTTAGCGAGATTAGCAGTCGGGAGCAAGGGTCATGATGGCTGAATTGGCAAAGCATCTGGACGGTATCCAGGAGATGCAGGTTCGAATCCTGCTCGTGACTGTTGTTTTCGATTTCACATTTTTCACTTTGTGTTTAATGTATGTTGCTAAGTATGTCAAATGCTAAAAATATATATAAAAATATCTAAATATTTATAGGGTTTTCGTCATTATTAGGTAAAATCTTAATTGTAAAATTAAGTTTACCTGGTCGGTATAATGTATGAAAATACTTCCGACAGATGGTGCAGGCGTCACCCAAAGACGTTAAGTATGAATGTGTTATCGAGATTAGCAGTCGGGAGCAAGGGTCATGATGGCTGAATTGGCAAAGCATCTGGACGGTATCCAGGAGATGCAGGTTCGAATCCTGCTCGTGACTGTTGTTTTCGATTTCACATTTTTCACTTTGTGTTTAATGTATGTTGCTAAGCATGTCAAATGCTAAAAATATATATAAAAATATCTAAATAATTATTATAATAACCTTAGCTATACTCGTACAAAAATAAAACATTAAGGTAGGTATGTGTATTTTTTTTTTACTAAAAGTCAACGCACACTTTATGTTTATATTTTGTTGGCAGGGTTCGTAGTCTACAATGTAACATACAGAGGCTCTATTGCGGACGATGTGGAATGTCTTGTGCAAGTGTTTGATAAGAATGATACACAGGTAGCCGGTTACAATGAATGTACCGGTCTCTTAGAAATTGGCAATGCACATTTCTGGTGGCCTTATCTCATGCACTCAGAGCCAGCATATCTGTATACGTTTAAGGTAACTAAGTTATTTGTGTTTTAAATCATGAAGTAGGTACCTACAAAAATACAAGTATCCGGCATACAGTATACAGTACACATATTGGTAGTTTGTGGTAGAATTTTTGAGCACTAAATAAAAACAAAAATTTTACAATTTAAAGAGGAGTATTATACTCATTTTAATATACTAATTTAAAGTCTCATACATTGTAAGCATAAACATTTGAAGTAGATATTTTCACTGTGTTTCTAAACGAATATTAGGTGGGTTAAAATAAATAAACCAAAAATTTTGTAAAATCATATACTGTGGGTAGATGAAACCGTTGAAATAACATATCAACCTTGGACGTCTATCATCTAAGTCCACCCGTGATCATGAATGCTGTAAAGTATTCGAAACGTCGGGATAGGAGTAAAATCAAGTAAACGCGATAGATTCCGTAAACGTAGTTTTATTTCAAAATGTGTAACATTCGCGTAAATATCAGAAAGTATTACAGTACACATATTTAAAAATGTAGTGTAGCTTTATAATGGTACCGTAAGATTTTTTGGAATAGACATTAAGTAAATAACTAGAATTTAAAAGTTAATTATTTTGAACCAAATACTTGCAATTAACTAGATATTAATTATTTTGAACTTTTTCTACTACACACAAAATAGTCGATGCGAACTACTTTTGGTAGCCTTACTCGTCCAAAACTCGTATAAATTTAATACTTTATGTCCTCAGGCCTCATTAGTAAGTTCTCAGGGAGACATCATAGATACATACAATCAGAAGATTGGCATTAGAACTGTGACGTGGTCGAACACAACCGTCTATTTGAATGATAAGCCACTCTATATGAAAGGATTCGGCATGCATGAAGATTCTGATGTAAGATATATACCTAACCTTGCTAAGATTTACGTACTAAATGTTATACTTAAGATACAATCAAGGTCACTGTATTTTTTTCACTATCTCACCTATTGTAAAGCAACGATGTAATCGACAATGACGCATGTTTTCAAAATGCATATCTCGTTACTTGTGGTATAAAAACTCCGCATATCTCTTCACCTGACTGATAATAATAGTAGAGAGTCTTTATTAACCCATTTCTACCACACTCTTAGGCACCAATCTCCTCTCAGAATAAAAGGCATTTTCGCCATATTCCATCATGCTGGCCCTTTGCGGGTTAAACTTCACATAGCCATCGAGAAAATCTCTCAGGCATGCAGGTTTCCCCGCGACGACGTTTTACTTTACCGAACAGTGATATGATGATATAGATGATGTACCTTTTGGTGTCCTTAGACTGAGAATCGAACTCGATACCATCGTCTTTGCAGTCCTTGGTTTTATCACTAGACTATCGCTGCACTGCAGGTTAGACGTGGAATAAAACTTAATTGAATGTATTTTGATTTACCAGCTGCGGGGTAAAGGTTGGGACCCAGTTTTGTGGGTGAAAAACTTCAACTTGATCAAGTGGTTGGGGGCAAATACATTCCGCACATCACACTATCCTTACGCAGAGGAAATTTACCAGCTCGCTGACGAGTACGGTATTATGATCATTGACGAATGCCCTGGAGTTGACGCAGAGTGAGTAAAATAAAAAAAAATGCATCAAAATCCATCCAGTAGTTCTTTTAAATAAATTCTAAAAAAAATCTAGTTTAAATAATTTTCTAGTTTTTTGGTTATATCTCCGGTTTCCGATATAGTAACGGGATAAAATGTCTACCAGTTTTTAAGTCAAATCAAGGCCTTTCAAATAAAAAAAGTTGCATTAAAATCCGTTCAGTAGTTTTTGTGTGATGCGCGAACAAACAAACAGATAAACAGACAAAAAATCTAAAAAAAATCGTTTTGTGTTTAGACACGCCTATATAGCCTATTACAGTCATTTTTTCTCAAATATCTTAAATGTACAGACACAGCTTTGTTACAGTTTTATAATAGTAATATAGATAATATCCTAAAAATATTATAATTGTAAAAAAGCCCAATCCCCCTCCCTTGCCTCTCTTTATTATACTTACTATCCTCTCCTTATTATCCTTCCTATCCACCTCCTATCCCTTTCTTTGAAGATGGCGTGCTATTGATACCTCTGGCGTTGTGAGCGCCCATAGGCCGCTTACCATCAGGTGGGCCGTTGGCTTGTTTAACACCCACGTAGGCTAAAAAAACTACAACTAACAGACAAAAATAATTTCCTACTTCCACAGCATATTCAGCGACACCTTATTAGCAAAACACAGGCAGTCAATAACAGAAATGATTCGCCGCGACAAGAACCACCCGAGCGTCATCATGTGGTCAATCGCCAACGAGCCCCGGTCTGCTAACAAACTCGCTGATAGATACTTTGGGTACGTATCCATCCATACATTATACATACATTCATTTCATC
Organism: Leucoma salicis; assembly: GCA_948253155.1. NCBI lineage: Eukaryota > Metazoa > Arthropoda > Insecta > Lepidoptera > Erebidae > Leucoma > Leucoma salicis. The sequence goes on from OX411813.1 coordinate 17,603,840, forward strand.
ATATTGTTAGCTACTTTTCCCTGTAAGCTTACCTTTGTTCATAAAATTAAGTAAGTAAGTAATTTTTGCCGTGTGTGGCCGGCTTTAGAATTGTAATGGGAGTCGTAAGAGCCGACTGAGGGAATACCGGAGGAGTGAGCAGCAGCACTCCTTCGAGTATTAACAAAATCCACTGCGATCGCCAACCCGCCTGCCAAGCGTGGCGATTACGGCACTATCCCCCATTCTTGGGGAGGCCTATGTCCAGCAGTGGACGTTAAAAGGCTGATGGATGGATGAAGTAATTTATTCCACTTAGTTAGCAAAGAAGTTACATAAAAACATAACTGAAGTCGACTATTTTAACTAATATATTATTGATCTGTATAGGTAAATAGGTTTTAGCACTTGACATGCTACTAGCTCAGCTGCTAATCCGGGGAACTGATTGCAAGGGACGCAGTTTCGATTCCCGCTCGCACTAAAGCTCTCTTTTTTCACATTTCACAAATAATTTGTTATAGTAGCTGAGCATGTCAAGTGCTAAAATACAGATCAAACATTTATAAAATCACGCTATCAAATAATATGAATTTTAATTGCAAAAGTAAACTTACTAAGTATATTGGATTAATGCATGTAAATGCAACCGATGGGTGGCGTGGGTCGTAAAGACAAGTGAGATGTGGAGATTGGGAATGGCCGTTGGTCAGTGCGATGGCTTAGCGGTCAGAGCACTTCCCCGTATTGGAAGGAACGCAGGTTCGGTTCTCGCTTAACTAAAGTTTTCTTTTTCACGTTTCACAAATAATTTGTTCTCTAATACTACCCGCGTCTTTTCCAATCCGGGGAAGTGCTCTAAGCCACTGAACTATAGTACAGGTCTTTCGACCATCTCAATCTCCTTATCACATTTGTCTTTACGACCAACGCCATCTATCGGAAGCATTTACATGCATTAAACCGATATAGTAAGTTTAATTTTGCAATTAAAATTCATACTATTTGATGGCGCGATTTTTTAATCATTTTTGATCTATATGTTTTAGCATTTGACATGCACCCGCCACTTTTTAAAGTACAAATTATTTGCGAATAAGGAAAAAGATTTTTTGTACTAGCGGGAATCGAACCCGCGTCTTTTCCAATCCGGGGAAGTGCTCTAAGCCACTGAGCTATAGTACAGGTCTTTCGACCATCCCAATCTCTTTATCACATTTGTCTTTACGACCAACGCCATCTATCGGAAGCATTTACATGCATTAAACCGATTAAAAAGTGGCGGAGCATATCAAATGCTAAAAAATATAAATCAAAAATGTTTAAAAAATCGCGCCATCAAATAGTATTATTTTAATTGCAAAATTAAACTTACTATATCGGTTTAATGCATGTAAATGCTTCCGATAGATGGCGTTGGTGGTAAAGACAAATGTGATAAGGAGATTGGGATGGTCGAAAGACCTGTACTATAGCTCAGTGGCTTAGAGCACTTCCCCGGATTGGAAAAGACGCGGGTTCGATTCCCGCTAGTACAAAAAATCTCTTTTTCCTTATTCGCAAATAATTTGTACTTTAAAAAGATATAAATTATTATCATTCAATATTATCCATTAATGTATTTAGAGGATTCACTACTTGGGTGGTCATTTGTAAAATGTACCTACCTGCCATGGTTGATATACCTGTCACGTATTGTAGTTATATGACCATTCACGGAATGCGAAATCTTGGTACGAGCTACCAAAGAAAGCTAACTTTCTTTCAAAACGTACTCTGACAGAGTACGTTTTGAAAGTCTAAATAATAGGTAATAGAGTAATAAGAATAATAGAGTCTATCATTTTAAATATGTAAAAAAAAATTGTTTTACTCATGCTTCTGCAGAAGAGACATATAGCTACTCTAACGTTCCTCAAAGGATATACATATATAAATTTGGGAGCTGTAGATGGTAAAAAACACACACAACAGTTTTATTTTCACAACAAATCCCTCACAATTCAATCAATTATATCAACATATAAACAAACAACTTTACGCGTGTCTCTTACAGCGTAATGTTTTATAGTTTTGTAGCAAAGGAGTACCTTTTTTTTTTTGTAAAGGCGGGAATAAATGTACCTAATCCACACCCCATCGCTCGGGGCAAAGAGCAGAGTAGTTTGGGTCCCAACCCACTAAATAAACCCGCCGTGTGCCGTCTCTCCGCCTGTGCTAGTGGACTACTGGAGCTCTGAGACATTACTTCAGTGGTCTGCAAGCAAAGTAGTACCTAATGTATTATTTTTATTTCAGAGAGTTGGTGCGACATGTCAAATCTATGGACCTATCTAGGCCTGTTACCATCGCCATTTCTGTTAGTGCTAGTCAAGACAAGTCTGTAAGTATTTGTGATAAAAATTGCATTTTGTATATGTCGTGGCCGTATCATAGAATTGGTCGCTTCATTATGGAAAATATTTACTGCCCATATCATGATATGGCCTAGCCACTGAGCGTTGAATGATATGAACAGTGTCAGTGTCATATCTTAAAATAGTAACTTACAGTAGGTACTCACACTGCCACAACAAGAGCCATTAAACAAGAAGATACAGTAGATACTCAGTTTATGAATAGCAGGCCTACCATGAACTCTTAGCTAGCGATTCAATTGCGACGCAATTTAAAATAGGTGTGTTGTTGTATTTCGTAACATGATGTCTAATTGAGCAGTCTTGTTTAGGTTGTCAAGTAAGTTCATGGTACGAATTTCAATACAAATATGTCATGTTTGCGATTCAGATTATATGCTAATTCGACAAAAAACAAAAGATTGCGTCTTTGACACGTCGTGGTACGAAATTGCGATTCAGTTCAGTTTGGGTCCTAAACTGGATCGCAATAAGAGTTCGTGGTAAGCCTGCAGCAGGCCTACCATGAACTCTTAGCTAGCGATTCAATTGCGACGCAATTCAATGCCCGGGGAGACAACGGGGTAGTGTGGGGCTCTCACCCACTAAAAGCCCACCGTGCGCCTCCACCCGCCCTTGCTACGGTGGATCACGGGTACCGGAAGGTGAGGACCCCGTGCTGCCGCCCTGCCTATTCTTCCAAGATCGGCTGGAGCTACCCACGGTCCAGAGACCAGCCCGGGGCGTCTCCAGCCGAGACTTCCACTTTAGGACGGTGGCGCGGCGGGCATCTTCCCGCCACGATGACATTGCGCTCGGCGAGGGGTGACTGCCCCCCGCCCGCGACGTCAACGCCCGCCGATAGACGTCGGCGAGCACCTCCACCCCCAGATCCCACGGGGGAGTTCTGGCCAACGCGCAGGCTGCATCGGTCGAGACCGTGAGTTAACCGCGTATTGCCCTGACCGCTACGACCCTCTATGGACGCCACAGAAGGGCCCTATTGCGAGCGGCCAGGGACTCCGCCCACACGGGCGCGCTATACAGTGCTATCGACCGTACTACCCCCGCGTAGAGCCGTCGACACGCGAGACTCGGTCCGCCCAAATTCGGCATCAGTCGCCTGAGGGAGGACGCCGTGCCGACGAGCTTTGGCGCAAGACGGCGGAAGTGCTCGTCAAAGTGCCACTGTCCATCCAATACCAGGCCCAGATATTTGATGTGGGCCTGGATTGGGAAGCCCACACCATTGACCTTTATCGAGGCGCTGGCGGGAGGGCCCCGTCGGCGTCAATGGAATAGTAGGGCATCCGACTTTTCAAGGGCCACCCTAAGCTCCAGCGCCTCGATCCACCTGACCACCTCCGCGATACCTGAGGTGGCCAGCTTTGCCGCCTCCTCGAGGGTCCAGCCCCGGGCTGTGACGAGCGTATCGTCTGCGTAGCAAATTACGCCCAGCCCGGAGGGGAGCCGGCCACGGAGGACCCAGTCGTAGCCGATGTCCCACAGGAGCGGTCCAAGAACCGAACCCTGTGGGACGCCACACGACGTAGCCCTCCTTACAACGTCCCCTTCCCGGTCCACGAAGAGGACGCTGCGGCCGTTGAGGTAGTCTACCACCAGCCGCCATAGGTAGAGGGGCACTCCATGGTACCAGAGTGCCTCCTTGATGCAGCCGAATGGCAGACTATTGAAGGCGTTGGCGATGTCGAGCGACACAGCCAACAGCACATCCCTCGAGGTGACGGCCTCCGCAGCCGCGGCCTTCAGGCGCAGAATGGCGTCGACCATAGACCGATCCTCCCTAAATCTTAACTGGGCGTCGGACAGGTCGGGGCCGACCGCTCCTAGGTACCGGACGATGCGGGCAGCGACTACACCGCCTCGCGCTCCGCGGCAGCGCCACGACGTTTGGCCCGGGATCGCCGGGGCTCCACCACCTGCCAGTCCCCGTCTGAGGACCTAGCAGCGGCAGGCCCGGGAGCAGAAGCCCGGGGCGTGACCACCGCAGCCCGCGAAGGTGCGGCAGTCTGTCGCGGCACAGCAGCGCGCGGAGGCGCAGCGGCGCTTGCTAGAGGCGGGAACTCCTCTCGGGGCTGACCCCTCGAGGCTTGTCCCGTCTTGCCTTTCTTTCTGTCCCGTTTTTTTTGGACTGCAGATGTCGGTGGTCCTGGTGCTAGTGACTTTGCCGCCGCCGCAGCGAAAGACACATGGCCCTCTTGGCACGGTAGGGCTGCTAGTGCCGAGGCCATCGTGCCATTTCTCTTATCTGCCACTAACGGCGGCCGCAGCCGTGGCTCCGGTGGCAGCCTCGCGGCTATAGCGTCGATCCGCGGACCAAAGACCGCAGCAATGCGGTCAATAATAAATAAAATAAATAAATCACGGACACTTTCACACAAAGTCCTCTGGTCCCAAACTAAGCTTAATGCTTGTGCTATGGGTACCAGATTACGGATATAATACATATACTACTTTTTTTTTTTGTAAATACATACATATAATAAATAGAAAACACCCAAACGCAGTACAAATATCTTTGTTCATCACACAAATACTTGTCCTGAGTGGAAATCGAACCCACGACCTCGTTCACGGAAGTCGGTTACACTATCGACTACGCCACGAGGCCCGACACGCGGACCATCGCGTCCTCTGGCTCCAGTCCAACGCTTGACTGGGTGGTGGACGGACCCGGGGCAGCCGCGGGGAGCCCAAGCTCAACCCGCAACCCGGCCTGTCCCTGCTCCAACTCCGCCATCCGTGCCTCGAGGCAGCGGTTAGCCTCGTCGAGGCGCTGATTCTGCGCCTCGAGACGAGCGTTCTGCGCCTCGAGGTGCTTATTCTGCTCCGCCAAGCGCTGAACGGAGAGCGTAATTTCGTGCGCGGCGTCTTTCAGGCCACGCACGAAGTTTCCCTTTAGGTCCCGCGAACCAGCTGCCACCGTTTCCACTATGGCCACACTATTCAGGGCCCTCTCTTCAAACTGGGCCGGCCCTATATGGCCCTCGTCTGGGAGGCGGAGCTTTTCCGTTAGAAGCGCCAGGCGCTCCTCAGCGTTCTGCTCCGCCTCCAGCCTTTTGAGGCTTATCTCTGCCCTATTGGCAGATGTGGCACGTGGCGCAGGTGCCACAGGACGACTCGTGCCTCGACCCCTAGCGCTGTACTGCGCTTTCGGGAGAGGCATCTCGGCAGAGCAGCCTTCCGATTCCGGCGCCCCGCCACCCTGGGACATGGTGCATTTGCAAGATGGGTGATCCACCTCCGTCTGCCCCACACATATGTCCGCAGCAGCCAAAGATATTGAGCTGCCCGCCCTTGTGGTATTTGCCTTAAGGGCACAATCACCTTCCTCAGCGGTGGACATATCGGAAGCCGAATTAGCTGCCGAGCTGTCCGTCGCCGAAGCTCCTCCGTTCTGCTTTTCTCGTCCTTTGCAAGGCCTACCTCTTGCGCCGCGCAACGGCGCTTGTGGCGCGACCACTGATGTTGCTGATGTGGGGGCCGTATTTACAGCCAGACCCCCATCGGCTGAGGCATCGAGTATTGTACCGATTCCGTAGTTTTTTTTTTAAATTGTGACCTTTTTCCATTTGGTTCCGACGAGTATGGGAGAAAGGAGGTCCACCCGGGCAGAGCTCCCAATACCCGGGCAAGCGTACATTTGTAACCAAACACAGGGGTCCGCAGGTACCCTGGCTGGGGGTGCGCTAGAGACTGAACTACCCTCATCAGCCATGCATCTCCTCGCCGCGCGCCAGGGCTTGAGATTCGGGGTAATTTTTTATAGAGGTTGTCTTCCTCGCGGTCCGGGTGATTAAGCCAAGACCCTCGTTCCTGTATGCCCGCGAGACGTAACCACAGAAACGCGATCAGGTTTACGATTTGGGACGGGGGGAGCCGCTGTGGCCCCACTGTCCCCCCTCTCCAGAGCCCGGGGAGCCAGTCTGGCCCCACCGACTCCGACACCTGGTCTATCCGCCGTGCCCTCTACTGAGTCAGAGGGACACGCGGAGACCCGTCCTGTGCGGAATTTTAGCCGCCGGCGACTGCCGACTTTGCCCGGGGTGCACCACTAGGAGGTAAACCGGCACCACACCTCTAATTGAGCGACCTTGTTTAGGTTGTCAAGTAAGTTCATGGTACGAATTTCAATACAAATATGTCATGTTTGCGATTCAGGGGGGTTAGGCAGAATCTCATATCTCACATGTCGATCGTATCGTGATCACTGTGATTGGTTGAGAAACCGACGCGTGATGTCGCAATAATCCGTTGGCCAATCACGGTGATCTCTCAACCAATCACAGTGATTACGATCCGATCGACATGTGAGATATGAGATTCTGCCTAACCACCCTGATTACATGCTAATTCGACAAAAAACAAAAGATTGCGTCTTTGACACGTCATGGTATACGAAATTGCGATTCAGGGGGTTTAGGCAGAATGTCATATGTCACGTGTCGACCGTATCGAGATCACTGTGATTGGTTGACAGATTACCGTGATTGGTCAACGGATTATTGTGACATCATGTGTCGGTTTCTCGACCAATCACAGTGATCTCGATACGGTCGACACGTGAAATATGACATTCTGCCTAACCCCCCAGTTCAGTTTGGGTCCTAAACTGGATCGCAATAAGAGTTGGTGGTAAGCCTGCAGATTCCAAAATTCGTTCAGCGGTTGACCTGTCATTACACAGATATTTTTTAAACCATCTTATATCTTATTATAACACAAAATAGTTTTGTTATAACCATGACTCAAAGGTTAGTTAAGTATGAGCTTACTTCATAAACACTTCCGTTCCTCTTTCAATACCAATAACCATAAATTAGTAGGCATCTAAGCTAATCACATATAGAGATCTACTTTCAAGGTGTAAGTTTATCTCGAATTAAAAAAGAATCAAATTGTATAGTAGTAGTACGATGGATTATTTCTATCTATCCCAGAAAAAGTTTGACAGGTTGAGAATTATGTAATATTATAATTTCAGGGGCGCCATTTAGATGTGATCTCATTCAACCGGTACAACGGCTGGTACCGGGACCCTGGTTCCACCGTGCAGATCACACACAACGTGATCGAGGAAGCCACTTATTGGCACCGCCTTCACAACAAACCTGTCATCATGACTGAATATGGAGCCGATACTATTGCGGGACTACATTTGGTTAGTGAACTCGTTTATTTGGGCATTCGAAATACAATATTAACGGTTTTTTTTCTGGCTACTAGAATCATGCGAGAAGATTCCATGTATACATCTAGGAAACAGGTATAGCCAGCGTCAGATCAACAGTTCAACACAACAATTGACTGTACAGATGGCGGAGTTGTTTAGATACCGGCCTCCCGCCCGAGTGTTGTGGGTTCGATTCCCACACAGGACAACTCTTTGTGTGATGCACAAATGGTGGTTCTGAGACTGGATGTACTTTGTGTCCGTGAAATTATATGTTTGTTTAGTCCCCCGCGATGCAAGGATTACTCCTTAGTGCGGGATTGATGTCTTTAAAAAAAAACTCTGTCGGAGCCTCCAGACATTGCACATCTCGGGCTACTAGGCAGTTGCTTACACTGCGAACAGATAATCTGACCCTGAATGTAACGTAGAATCTCCCACTACCACTCCCCGTTCTTATTTATATGTTCAATGGAATACAATCACTACTACCTATAAAGTAAACGGGCTTCAATTCCAGACCTATGTTCTGGCATGACTTAAAACAGTTGACTCTACTGCGCATGCTTTCCCGGTTTACCTACAGCTATGATAATGATGCCATCCACTACAACTGTGAAATAGAAAAAGAATATGTAGAAGTTCCATCTCTTCTCTATCATCCTTTCTTTTTCACCTCCTGCTTCTAGTGTTGCTAGTGACTATAGGCTACGGTAACCGCTTGCCATCAGGCGGGTCGTATGCTTATGTACCACTCCCGTGTGACCGGCCATGAAGCACATCGTTGCGTTTTGGCTGTAGCAGGAGATAGCAATTTATATTTCATTTTATTTTTGTGAAATGAATTGGTGAGCAGCGGCTTGACAATACTCTCGGTAAAGTCAAGCCCATGGGCGACGGTTACCATTTACCATCAGATGGACCGTGGCTTGTCTGCCACTACATGCAATAAAAAAAAAGTCTCGTAATATTAAAAAAAAACTGTTTTGTATAGTACCCTGAATTCATCTGGTCCGAAGAGTATCAATGCGTAGTGTTATCTGAACACTTCAAAGCGTTCGATCACCTGCGACAAGCTGGCTTCTTTGCAGGAGAATTTATATGGAACTTTGCCGACTTCAAAACCGCGCAATGTAAGTTTTTTTTTGTTGTATTTGTTAAAGTTACCCCTAAAAATCTACAACTTAAAATCATAATAAATATTAGTTTCATATATTATTGTTACATATATTAAGCACAACCAAAACAAATGATGTGAAAAAAATCATAAGTTGCATTTATCATTTTCTAATTCACATTTGCCCATGATTTGCTTTATGTTCCCTACAAACAAGAGAACTATAAAATCGTCACTTAGGCAGGTCCCTGAAGGTTTTCAAGCGACGTCGGAACCGACTTCAACCAAAGAATCCCTGGAAGTGTAACCGTAAGCGATACTTGCTCACGCTTAAGAATGAATTTGTCTTGAGTATTGTATAATTATCTAAGGTGAAGGAGTAATTTGCATTTCAAGTATTGGGGTTGCTCGGCTAAGCTTGGAGGTTTCTGCCAACAAATTCAAATTGACAGAAATTTCTAAGTGTTTGAAAATATATTTATCAATCATTTGATTACAGCATGTGATAATTCCTTACTGCAAAGAATGAATTAACTATGGTCATTATGAATATTGAATACCTACATAAATATATGATCATGCCTGGGTTCGTTAAATATTACGTTTTTGTGAAATGATCTGAGAATGTGTACATGCATTTTGACTATTTTTTTATAAAGAACCTTGCGTACTTGCGAACCTAGCCTTTGCCCGCGGCTCTGGCGCAGCCAAAAGCTAGTTTTTGGGTGATATCTCAGGTTCCCGATATGGTAGCGGGATAAAATGTAGGTATGCCTACCAGTTTTTATGTCTAATTAAGAGCTTTTAAATAAAAAAGTTGCATCTAAATCCGTTCAGTAGTTTTTGCGTGATGCGTGAACGAACAAACAGACAAACAGACAAAATATCTAAACAAATATGTTTTTGTGTTAAGAAATATAGCCTAATACAGATACTTTTTCTCCAATATGTTAAATGTGCAGACACAGCTCTGTTACAGCTCTATAATAGTTAGGATAATTCATTGAGCTCTAGGATGATTATAATGCAACAAAATAGTTTAGCTTTAAATAGATTTGTTATGACGTTGCTTCCTATGAGCATGATACACTTACTTAGGTTCCGTAGTAAATATAAATGTATATTTTAATTCTTTTTTGTCCCACTATTGGGCACGGGTCTGCTCTCATGATGACAGAGGGATTAGGCCATAGCCCACCACGCTAACCCTATGCGGGTTGGCAGACTTCACAAGCCCTCGAGAAAATTGCACAGGCATGCAGGTTTTACTGAAGTAATGTAACATAGTGCCTGTGGCCCACCAATACAGGCGGCGGCGGGTTTATATAGTGGATGAGGGCTCCACATTACCCTGTTCGTTGCCCCGAATGACGGGCTGTGCGGTTAGGTACATTTTTTCCCGCCTTAACAAAAAAAAGGCATGCCGGTTTCCTCACGATTTTTATCTTCACTGAACAGTGATACATTGTAAACAAATAATAAATAAAACACAAAATCAGAGGTGCGTGCAATTTAGCAAATAATTAAATATATTATTTTTATTCATACTTATCCTTAATCTATGCGATTAAATAAAAATAAAATGTCTGTTTGTACTGTCTCAATAACGGCTTTTTACTAAATCATAATGGCAACGAACAGGATGTGGGGCCCTCACCCACAAAAGAAACCCGCCGTGTGCCGTCTCTCCTCCTGTATCTACTGGCGGACCACTGGAACTGGTAGACAATATTTCAGTGGTATGAAAGTGTATACCTACAATACCTATGACAAAATACCAATTTTAAAGTTTTTATCTGGCTGTTTGTTCCGGTATTTCTCCAGAATGCCTGGACTAATTTGGACGTGACTTTCATCAGCAGATAGTTGATGTTATAAGGACTAACTTAAGCTACTTATATTCTATTAGGAGTTATATTTTATTTATAAACAAAACCACGGGATGGAGTCCCAGGTAGCAGCTGGTAGTTAATAAAATCAATACCTACTTACCAATCATTAGATATAAGAATAGGTATAGGTACCTATGTATTCTTACAGTTCCTAATCAAAGTAATCAATATTATGGTAATCTAATAAAACTTGGAGGTAGTTTATATTTTTTTATTATTATTACAAGTTGAAGCAAGGTTAACAACAACGTCATTGTATAACAACTTAAAATCCATAAAAAGGGCTATTAGACCGATAACAGTATCCACAACATCGTTTGTTTACGAAAACTGAATTTTGGATTTTTCGTATTTTAATAAGGCTTCATTTCTGGAATTCTAGACAGGGTTCTTTAAAATTAGATAACTATAGGTACACAATAATTGATATCTTTCCAGCAAGAAGGATGGTGTTTGTATAAAAATAAAATTTGTCTCTTTGCAGCCATCACTCGTGTGGGGGGTAACAAGAAGGGTATTTTCACACGTTCTCGTCAACCAAAGGCGGCGGCTCATCTCCTTCGCACCAGATACCATGCTCTGGCTGCCTCTGACTCCGGTGCGCCGCCAGTAGCTACAACGTTGTATATCAGCGACAACTTGCCCGCCAAACATGATGAATTGTAAACATAAGACGAGTAAACCATAGACGTAGCATAGAAGTAAGCACAAGTGTAGTTGGAGTTTTATTTTGTGCCAGTGTATTAGTTATACCTACGTATAAAGAGTAGGTAAATTAAATTTTAGAACAATTACATCCTCGATATTTGACATTGTTTTCGAAAAACGCTGAAGCCATAATTGCGTTTAATTATAACTACCTACTCAATTTCTAACAGATTAATTCTAGTTGGATTTTAGTACCTAATTCAATTCTATTTACCAATAGAAACTACATTTGTTATAACTGCGGGTCTAGCCAAGTTGCATTCTATGATCGCTAACGCTAATAGAAAACTGTTAAAATGTATGGAATATTTCCATACATTTTAACATCTCTAACGTTAAGTCACGTGACTTAGCGTTGTAGATATTGTTAAAGACTCAGATAAATATAGGTTCTTTGTCTAAGGTCATAGATATCAAATTCCCATACACTTAAATAGTTTTCTATTAGCGTTAGCGATCATAGAATGCTACTTGGCTAGACCCGCTGGGCACAGACATTTCTTCGCTATTACCTAAACCAAAATGCCTACGTCTATGGTCCCTGCCATATTGATCACCAAATAGTATACATAGTTTTAATAGCTTCGTTAAATGTTATATTGTGTGCAAGTGACTGATTTTGTGAGTAGTGCTTGCTAAATATGTGGCACAAGAACGTATTGGTACTTAATGAGTCTTGGCACATAATAATTCAAAATATTTTAGTGCCTAGGTATAAATTGTAAGATAACTAGGCAGGTACTATGACCAATTGGAATTATACGCCTTGTTATCTTAAATAATACCTACATTCTTATGAGTTGTATACCTACCTAGTATTTATTAGAATGTAGCTACAAGATATTGATATAGTTATTTGTGGTGTATAGATAGATGCAAATTTTCGTAGCAAAGAATATTATCAATTCGGCTTGGTTTTTTTACACATGAGCTTAATTTCGACTTTCAGTTAATGAATTTCTTGTTATGACTGAGTTTTATAGCGAACAGAGTCAGATAGCGGAACGGTTTAGATATCGACCTCCAATGCCGAGCGTTGTGGGTTAGATTCCCACACAGCACAATTCCTTGTCTGATCTGTAAAGGGTCGTTCTGAATCTGAGTCTACTTTGTTAGCTATATGTTAGTAGAGTCCCCGCAATACGAGGACTATTATTCCTTAGTACAGAGTTGTCTTAAAAAAAAGTTATTCTGTAAAAAACGCATAGATAGGTAACAGTTAAATTCTAATAGCCGAAAGATAGAGGTTAGTCAAAATAATATTAGATATTCTAATAAGTAGATATGATGGGCGTAAAAACCCGTTAGGTATGTCATAGTTAAATTAAAATAAAATAAAATCTTGATAGTTATCATAGTCGCGCCCATTTAGAGCTTAAACGAGCTTATTGGTGTGTTTACGACTAGCTTTTGTAATTGTGTGTTAACTTAATATGTTAAGTTACATTTTTTACCGAATGAAAATACACGGGCACTCAGAGATGGTTATATGTATAGAACAAGCCTTATTATTAATTTACAAGCTACGCCATTACCTAAGGGGTGCAATAACTTAACCACCTAGATATTGTTTAATGTGAGAATCAAAGAGTACCTATATCGCGAGAATTTAATTAAATGAAATTTTATTAAATGTTAAACTGACAGTTCATAAGTACTATGTAGTTTTTAATTTAGTATGTATAGAGTGATTGTTTAATAAGTTTACAATACCTACCTACCGATATGTAATGTACCTAGTTGTAAGCAAAATAATTAAAAAAATGTTGTATTTTATTAAGGATTTAAGTACAAGATGCATATATATGTATGAACTGTATTTGCAAATATTAGATATAATTATAACCAACATAGTGAAATAAAGTACAAAAGTATATTTATTTTTTTGTTAATTATAAGGATACATATAATTTCTTATGGAGGTACCAAGCAAGCAAATAAGCGATGCAGTCCAACTAGGTACATGGACTGTAGAACTTGCAATGTGTGCGGCTGGATGATGGAATGTCGCCCTGGTTAAATGCAAAATATAACAGCCCTTAAACAGTACTGCGTTCTATCAGTCAGACTGTTTATCATATATCTGTAGGCCTAGCAAGTTGCATTTTATGATCGCTAACGCGTTAAAAAACTATTAAAATGTATGGAGATTTGACATCTCTAACGTCAAGTCTTAGCGTTATATATATCGTTAGAGATGTCAAATTTCCATACATTTTAACAGTTTTCTAAAGCGTCAGCGATCATAGAATGCAACTTGGCTAGGCCCACTGGATAAATGTCTCTAAAGGATGAATGAAATGAATGTGTGAGTTCGGATAGGCGACTAAGTGGTTAACTCTCTGTTATATTCAGACGATGCAGTACTATTAATGCAGTCTGCGACAGATCTGTAAACCCTAGTCGACGTAATGATAGAAGATTGTAAGAAAAGGGGTCGACGTGTGAGTAAAACAAAAATTATGGTCTTTGTAAGAGAAGAAGCCTGAACAGATATTAGAGTATCGATAGGCAATGGTGTGCTAGAAACGTGGACGAATTTGTATATCTTGGGTGTGGATTCTAGGAAGTGTAGGTACCTACAAAACATGGCAAGCGAATCCACCCACGATTTAGTATGAAGTTTCTACCCTCCAACAAAAAATACATTTTTAGCCGAATATTGCGGTCAACTATTTAAAACAGGCATGTCAACGCTTTTAATCAGAAAGTTCCCTTTAAATTTACATGGATATCCTTTGAGCCAACTAAGGAGCATAATTATTAATAGAGAGCATAAAGATCTGCGGTATGCACTCAATTACAAAAAAAAACAGTTGTGCCGCGCGCAACGCTTTAATATATAATTGGAAAACAAACTAAAATCAATTAAAATAAGAGTGCGACCCCATCCGGCTTCATTCGTTTTTAATAAATAGGTAGGTTTATTTTACATACAGATTGCACACGCTTGCGCTTTGCGTTGCATTACCCTAGAAAGTGAAGCCAGCTTACTAGCTTGCTTAGTAAGCCTTACCTATTTAAAGTACCTAATTAAATTGTATCATTTTTCAAAACAGCCATTTGTTTCTTGAAAAAAAAAGCACAATAACCAAAACAATGCCCGCCTGACAACTTATTATAAAATAAATGGCAGATTCAGGCTACTAAGAGTGGCAACCTATTATTTTTACATTCTAAAGGTGAGATTCGGTCAAATGACTTATAAATTTTTAAAAACTAACTTTTGTCCACGCCTTCGTTCTTCTGATTTTCAGGGTATCCCACAGGAATTATACTATACATACTAATATTACCTTTTTCCGGGATTAATAAGTACCCTACATCCTTTTTTAGGTTTAGACTATCTATGAATATTTTTTATTTTTTGATTGGTTCAGTAATTACGGCGTGGAAGTGTAACAAACCAACATATATATTCTATTTTGCATTTATAATATTATTAGGTGTTTATGTCCGGCTCTCCTACTCATGATATATTCATCCATCCATCCATCCATCAGCATTTTAAAGTCCACTGCTGGACATAGGCCTCCCCAAGAATGGGGGATAGTGCCGTAATCGCCACGCTTGGTAGGCGGGTTGGCAGTGGATGTTGTTAATACTCGAAGGAGTGCTGCTGCCCACATGATATATTAGTTACATCATTTTAGGAGACGTGTAATGAACTTTTAAGTTTCTGTTAGGCTGACGGTTCTGCCAAAACCTTAAATAATTAAAAAAAAACTGGCCAAGTGCGAGTCGGACTCGCGCACGAAGGGTTCCGTACCATTGACTAGGTAACCAATATTACACTATTTAATTGTAACTCTCTGTAACCATGGTGTTTGGCTGTTACCAAATTTTGCAAGTAAAATTTGACTCATTTCGTGGTTTTCAACTTAGACTTAGATGCGCAACGAGTAAAGAAACACGTTTCTGTATGGGAGCCCCCCTTAAATATTTGTTTTATTTTAATTTAATTATTTATTTTTAAAGTGAATATATACTTAACTAAATATTCTGTGAATATTTCAAGCGTTTAACTGTTGCCGTTATCAATATCGAGCAAAAACGAGTAAAAAAAAATCACGTTTGTTGTATGGGAGAGAATTTAAAGGGTTAAATTTAAATTTTATTTTCATTTAATTATTTATTTTTAAAGTTAATATATAATTTAATATTCTGTAAACATTTCAAGTGTCTACCTGTTGCCGTTATCACTAGCGAGCAAAAAAGGGCCATAAAATTACGTTTATTGTATGTGAGCCCCCCTTAAATATTTTATTTTTAGTATTTGTTGTTATAGCGGCAACAGAAATACATCATTTGTGAACATTTCAACTGTCTAGGTATCGCCGTTCTTGAGGTACAGCCTGGCGACAGATGGACGGATAGACAGACGTTATATGGGAGCCCCCCTTAAATATTATTATTTTATGTTTTTAGTATTTGTTGTTATAGCGGCAACAGAAATACATCATTTGTGAAAATTTCAACTGTCTAGCTATCGTCGTTCTTGCAATACAGCCTGGCGACAGACGGACGGACAGACAGACGTTGTATGGGAGCCCCCCTTAAATATTATTTTTTTGTTTTTAGTATTATTTGTTATAGCGGCAACAGAAATACATAATTTGTGAAAATTTCAACTGTCTAGCTATCGCCGTTCTTGAGATACAGCCTGACGACATATGGACGGACAGACAGACGTTGTATGGGAGCCCCCCTTAAATATTATTATTTTTTGTTTTTAGTATTTGTTGTTATAGCGGCAACAGAAATACATCATTTGTGAAAATTTCAACTGTCTAGCTATCGCCGTTCTTGAGATACAGCCTGGCGACAGACGGACGGACAGACAGACAGCGAAGTCTTAGTAATAGGGTCCCGTTTTGACCCTTCGGGTACGGAACCCTAAAAAGGGTATGACCACAGACTACAGAGTAGTAATATAAGTACATTGAGCTCTAATAAAGGGGGAGGCGCCCTAATCTTCATATACCTAGTAAAAGTGACTTACTTCGGCTGTCGTCCGCCATCTTAGTAGTTACGATGACAGCGTAATTTGGGTGTGTTCCGATATACACAGCGAGCACTGTAAGGTGTGATGTCAATTTAGTATACTGTAAAGTCGTTCCTTTATAGTTAGCTATAATGATTACTGTTATTAACGGAATACAGTCCAGTATACTGATCTGTCATTACTTTCATTTCACAATTTATTTACTTTTGCCATGTTGGGGTATCTTTGATTTACAATATTCAATAGTAATAATATTCCATAGTGCGTTGTTATATTTATGGAAGCTGTTGATCACGTGATATCACAGTGCTCGCAGTGTATATCGGAACAAGCCCTTTATCTGTTGTACGTCAGCTGTCAATTAGGGATGCAGGAAGAACCAACAACTATCGATATATCGATGTTTTAAAAAATATTGATATATTAAATATTCTTTATTTCAAAATATTTAATTTGCGCTATTTAGGTTCCAACCTAGCATCCACCACTAATAATTTGTGATTTTTATTCGTCACAAATTTTCATATAGTAGGAAGAAGCCGACCATTTATTTTCTGTGATCGGAATGAAGTGCTGAGCAGTGGTTTAGCAGCTTACCATTAAATAAATTAATTTTTATTAATTTATCGAATCGATTAACCATTTTAATTGTATTAATATTAGCATTCAAAGCAAGTAAATACTTTTGTTACACAAGATAAGAAAAACAAAATAAAAAGGATTAACTATAAAATATCAATAGTGTAACAAAGGTAGCCAGCTCAGTTCTTGTAGTGCTAATTGCAAAACACTGATTTTCAGCTGGCCCTACAGTAAACCTTTAACTTAACTTATTATTATCCTTTCAGACAATTTTACAGCGAGCATAATCCTGTAAAGTTCTTCAATCTAAATACGTCCCTCTCTAGCATAAAAATAATCTACATCTACACAAAAATAGCCATCCCAGCCAGGAGACCTTCTGCACTTAAACAATAGTTAGTAGCCTTTGTCCTAATCTGTACTCCAGAGTTTTAAATAAGTGATAATTTGTGATGATTGGTTAAGTAGTTACGGTGTCAAGAAATATCAAATAAACGAACTTACTTTAACATTTATAAAAATAGTTAACTGTCATCGCCGTAAGATTGCTGGAATTCAGTCATAAGAAAGGCCTCGAAATTGTATGTTTGTAAAGTGTAAAGTGAAAAAGAATTTCACCGATATATCAATATTTATTCTGCAAGCCTATTGCCAATATGTTCCGTGCTGTCAACAATATATTTATAATAACGATGTTTGCCTAAGATCTGCGGAAATACTGTGATTTGTACAAAGACAAAACAGATAAAAGATAAAACAGATGACAACATGCCTTCATGTTCAGTACTTCAATGCAGCACGAAGAAAAGTAATACCCGATTATCCATCCATTGTACTCGTCAAGAGTAACCATACGAGCCCAAAATCGATGGGGTTATGTCGTTTTATAACGGAGTTCTTATAGCCACTTTTTAGCTTCATCACCAGACCCTGGAAACCATCTAAAGAGAAATTACTCGTCAAGACGAATCAAACGAATCTAAACTCGATAGGGTTGCACCGTTTCATTATAGAATTCCTATGTCCACCTTCCAGCTCCATCGTCAGACCAGCTCCATCTCATCATAATATTGTATTGTCACGTCAAAGCGTCGCCACACTAACACCCGGTTTTACCCTCCCTCCGCATTAGATGTTTCACAGGAAGGCGCAGCATAAGACGGCGTCCCGCTAGAAGGACTGACGACCTGGTCAAAACCGCAAGACACCCTTGGATGTAGTCACTAGAGCGTCGGTGTGGAATATCTGTAGTCGATCCCATGACTCTCCATTATGACGTAAGAAGGCGCCGCGGTCATGTTTTAGTCGGTATTGTGGCTCATGAACTCAACACAAGAATCGAGCCTGTATGACATCAAGCTCGACACTCCCCCTGGATCCTGTTGGTACCCCAGTGACGTGCGTAAACTTGCATTTTGGACCATGTTAACAAAAAAAAGGACCGCTTATTGTGGCGTTCTCTTAGGGAGACCTATTATGTACAGCAGTGGACGTCAAATGACTGATGGATCGAATAAAATATATAAAATATTTATATACTTGTTTCTAGTAATCGTAATACCTCACTTTCAAATCTTTTTCTCCTGATGTCATCACATCACAAACTTATATAGGTATGTTTGGACTTAGAGTGAACGTCTATACCCAGGATTAAATGATTATTTATTTCTTTATGCTTTTTACAACCCAAATCTATTCAATAGAGTGTTACGCCCTTAATTTTGTTTGTTTAAAAAGAAGGCATACCTGATTGATCTATCAACCACTAGCTCATATGACTGAATGGATTGGGTTACAATTTGACACACATAGATATAATTATAGGTACACGAAGATAAAGATTTACGCAATTATAAAAGCCTTTGTCCACCCAAAAATTTATAGATCGCTTGAAAGACTGAAGTATCGATATCGATATTTTTTACGCGCTTCCCTAGCGGAAATTCCGCCATTTTTGGATTTCAAAGACTTGGCTCGGTAAATTTGTAGTAATTTCCTCTCCCCCTTTATTAGAGCTCAATGTTTAAGTATCACTCAATGTCACTCAAACTCTTTGATGTCACTCAAGTCAATAACGTCAAAAACATGTGGTGTAATAATTTGTTTAGAAATTGAATTGAGCTAAATAAAATAAATATTACTTACTAATCCTTCAAAACATGAGCTGCGTGGAGTGTAACGAAAATTCCAAATATAAATGTCCAGTATGCAGACAGCCCTAGTGAGTTCCTTCTGGTTCTATAATTGACTATTAGTTAGCTTTCAAGTCTAGTTTATTATTAAAAATCAATTTATATTCTTCGTTCCAGTTGTTCAGTCAGGTGTTATAAAGAACATAAACAGAAGCTATGCTCGCCTCCACCAGAACCACCAAAACAACTAAAAGAAACAAATACTGAGAAAGAATATGATTATCCCACAGAAGACACTGTACCCCTAGAGAACTTGAAGTTATTAGGTTTGATTTTCTATTAACCAATATTAATCTTACTTACGTTTTAACTCTCAACAGCTAGTAATTATTAATGAATATTATTAGTGGCTGAGTTTCCTTTTTCCTTATCCCAGAGCTCTAAACATTTTTGCTATTAGCTCTAAACATTTTTGCTATTAGCTCTAAACATTTTTGCTAATAGCAAGCTCTGGGATACCATTTAAAATGCTAACACTGTTCCCCATTTTAACTTCAGGTGATAGGGTGTCTAGGAAGCTTAGCTCAATGTTTGAAATCGCTAGTGCCTTAACAATTAAGAGCCCAGTCTTAACAAATCAGAATAATATTTATTTTATTTTCGGAAAACAAACAGTGATTTGTTACAGATATTAAAACTAATTAAACTCTAAACACCAATTATATGTTTTCACATATAAGATTCTATAAAATAGCTTGTTTGTTAGAAAATACCTAATTAGAAAAGGACAAACTTAAATTAATATTATTGTTTAGGTTCGAAGAACAAAAACTAGGGCTAATCACGCCAATACAAATGAAAAAAAAAGAAAAATTAAGTAACAATAAGTTTGAGAACCATTAAACCATGTATTCGCCATGGTATTTTTAAAGTATTGCGTTGTAGATGTAAACAAATCATACTGCGGCAAGACCACCATATTATTTATTATTTTTGCAACACGAATAAAGAAAGAATTCTGTCTGTAATTAAATGCACACTGGGGGATGTCCAAACATATAGGCTGTCTTAAGGTTCTATGAGGTATCCTCAAATAAATTTTAGAAAGTAAGTGCGGAGAGTCCAAAATGTTTTGAGCGATTTTAACTAGGAAAACAACATCTGCAATTTTTCTTCTTTCCTGCAAAGGTAGAATATGGTGTCTACGACATCTTGCCTCATAGTTGTAATCAATGGTTCCTGATTTATACTGTAGAAATTTCATGAATCTTCGCTGTATAGACTCTATCCTGTCACAATATACACATTATAACGCAGATTCCATACTTGTGAGCAATGCTCGAGAATACTACGTACCAAGGAACAATAGAGGATCTTAATTACTTTAACATTGTTATATTGTGAACTTGAACAAAGAACAAAGCCCATAGTTTTATTAGCCTTTTTAGTGATCTGATCTATGTGTCTTTCATAGGTCAGCTTAGAATCATGCAAGACACCAAGATCACGAATTTCATCTACCTGCTATCTTTCAATTTATATGGCGTTATTACGAGATTAAGTTTACGAGTGAAAGTTATGGAGTGACATTTCTCAATATTCAGGTCTAATAATAATATATTCTATAATTATTTAAAGGGCTTTGTTGCTGTGCGACCACACTGTTTAAACATGTTTACAGGACGTACTTACTTATTATTTATAACTTTTTACAGACTAAATGTTTGCCAATCCTAGAGTTGTTTTTGTAAATGCTTGGTAATTATTTGATTACTATTATATATTTCTTCTCTTTCCAGAACAATCTACAGAATTAAAACAATGTTTAGAGAACCCTCATGTTAGAGAAATAATGGAGCTTCTAGACCAGTCACCGTATCCAGATAGACTAATGCAGGAATACATGACTGAACCAATCTTCACAGAATTTGTTGATGCTTGTCTCAAAGTTGTACAGCCTGATAATAATAATGATTAAGAACATTTAAATATTGTCTTTTTTTTATTTTTGGTTGTTACAAACATATAGAAAGATGAAGTGTTGTATAGAAACATGAGCGTCAGGGTTATTAGACCAGTCCCCCACAGAGTTTAAAAACAAATTGTTACTTAAAAAAATAGTATAGATAATTATTATCTTTGTTTAGTATGCTTTTTAATATCTATATTGATAGGACAGCGCTGAGTAGTACATTATAAATAAAAACTAAAAAATATATGAAAATGTGATTTTTTAAATAATTTTATAAAAAATATATAAACTCCAGTTTACATATTTTTTTACCTTATGGGCCCGCATTTCGTATTTCCCTTTGCTTGGTTAAGTTTATAATAAAATAAGTGTCGTTTTCTTTGCAATAATTTATTACTTTATGTAGCTTCTACCAATAGGCCGCACTATGATCACCTTGGGCAGCTTCTAGTGAATATTATGTGTTGATGATTTATTTTCACAAACGTTTAAAACCCATTCTTTGTTTTTAAGCAAAATAATTTTTATATGTACATTTTCTTATTTTTGCATTTGGCATGCTTAGCCGTAAAAATTAACAAAAAGCGTGTGAAATCGAAAATAACAGTCACGAGCAGGATTTGAACCTGCTTTAGACTTTATATTCTTGAAAATAGGTATAGCTTGTTCTGCTTCCACGGTGTGGAGATTTCTAGGTAGTCTGGGTATTGGTAGGTTGCTATCTTGATCCTTTCACTTTTCTCCGGTGCCATTGGCTGAGGTCAAAAAGGTTATTCTATCCATTAAATAAATGTAGTCGGCTTCAATAACATCAGTCGACGCATGATCATCACTATCCTAGATCACCTCCCAGCTATCACCTATATAATTAACTGCTTGCTAGATTCCGGACATTTCCCATCCCAATGGCGTAAAGCTTATGTTGATCCTTTACCTGGGCAAAGTCTGCGTCATGATTTGGTAAAAATCTTAATTGTAAAATTAAGTTTACCTGGTCGGTATAATGTATGCAAATATTTCCGGCAGATGGCGCAGGCGTCACCCAAGTCGTTAAGAATGAATGTGTTATCGATATTCACAATCCCGAGCAATGGTCGAATTGGCACAGCATCTGGGACGTTATTCCAGGAGATGCAGGTTCAAATCCTGCTCATGACTGCTTTTTCGATTTTAAATTTTCACACTTGTGTTAATTTATATGGCAAAAAAAATTAAATGCAAAAAAATATATATATAAAAGATGTTTGAACGTATAGTCAAGTCGGTCGATCAAACGAGACTGGCGCGTTTGGTTCTGACACTTGAGCGCGGACACGAGGTCCCTTTGTTAGTAGGTCAATGAATAAAAGCAAAGGATAAAAACAAGATTTTTATTATATTAAATAATCAGACAATGTTATTTGCATTTAAAAATAGAATTCGGTATTAATGATCACCCAATGCCGCTTTTAGCATATTTTCAAATTGTACAGATTTCTTTTTCTCTTCCTCTAATACCTGTTCTAACTGTTTTACAGCTTCTGTGCAGTTATTGTATTTATTGATTTTTACATCTGTATCTCTTATCTGTTCCTCAACAATAGTTGTATCTCTCTCTTCTAACATTAGATATTCTAGTGAGTCCATGGCTACCTTTCTCCGTTTAGCTTCAATAAAGAAATCCACTTCATCTTCATATTCTAAGGCTTTGTGTTTCAATTCTTTGATAATGTTTATTTCATGTAGCCAGAGTGCACTGCGATAATCTTCTAGAACAGATTTATTATAAACAGCAAATCGATTTTCAAAATTTTTCAATTCGTTTATCTTTTCATATACAATTATATTCATAAAGTCTAGAAGGCTGTAGTGAGCATAGTACTGTCGGAAATCCTCGCATTGCATGCTTACGTTTGATAGTTCGGTGGGTAGGATGGCAATTACTTTACACATTATGTCTTCAGGATTTTCAAACCACCCTATCTGATGGCAATAATTACTTATTTGTTGCTGAATTGTAATAGAACTGATTGTATTAAAATCTGATGATGGATCAGGCAATTTGAGCTGTTTCATAATCCTTTTGATGGCAAATATGTTATCTGAAGTTTTAACATTGCTTGGGATAAATTCAAAAGGTTTTGGATAGGGTGAGGTGCTATCTAAATATGGTTGAAACTCCAATGGAAATGATGAGTAATTAAATAAATCCTCGTTGGTAATAATTTCCGTTAACTTGTCTACAGCAATATTGTAACATTTAACCAATTTATATAAATCTTGAACAATATCATTTATACTTCCATCTCCGTTTAACTTAAGCATACACCAAATTTCATTACCTAGGTATCTTTGACATATTGATTTTAAATAATCTATTTCGAGTGGTGGAATTGGTGGATATTTTTTTGCCAACCATTTCATAGCAGTTTTGGTGGTAACATTTAACGATTCAAAAACAGTCTCTGTGCTTATGACAAACACTCTATAGGCCGATATCACATTTCTCTTTACAAGATCTACCAACAGGACTTCTAGTCGTGTTTGAAGAGAATCATTTTCCATAAGTGGTATGATCACAGCAATCGGGACAATCTGATAAGGATATTTGTATTTTAATGTTGTCTCTATAGTTTCTATTAAATCGTTTTCGCATTCCGTAGCATAAAATAATAGAGCGTTAGCACCTTCTAACGCCTCGTTACCATCAGAACCTTTACTCATCATACTAACTGATATAGCAAAATCCATCAAATTATTCCAAGACTGTTTTCTAACATGTATAAGATTGTCAGACACGTCATGTTTCTTTTTATCACTGAATACATCTAACAGCCATTTCTCAACATTTATTTTACGATATAACCACTTGCTTGCATCTGGTGACACCAGACTGATCTTCCAGAAGAAGCATTTATCATATGGATAACTTATTTGTTTCATACGTTTCAATAATGGAGATCTGATAATTTCTACAATGTTATATGGTTCTGGGGTTGGAAATTGTTTCAGCTCACCGGTAAATCTATACCCCCTGTGAAAAGCATTCATGTTCTTAAGTGTGGAGTTTTCAACAATCCTTTTCAAAAGAGCTGCTTCTTCTTCAGGTGTATTTTGATTTAGCCATACTGGGGTGTCCTCCAAGATATTTCGTCTTCCAATATTCTTCATGTATTGTTTTCTCCAAACATAAAACCATTTCTTCATGATTTTATGAGTCAAGAATTGCTCAGCTTTCATTTCAGATTTGCAAATTTCAATGCAAAGATTGAAAATTATTTCATCCATTATTGTGCCAGCGAACTGCATCAAACTGTTAAATTTCTCTAACTCCTCTCCCAGAATATTTTTAATAGTATCATTGTTTACTTCATCAACTAGGTCTTCAATAAGATCTACAGATTCTTTATCAACCCTCTCTTTGAATTTTTTTTCTTCATCGGCTTTTTGTTTTAATTCAGCAGCTTTCTTTGCCTCTAGCTCTTTCTTTTCTTGCTCCAGTTTTTTCTTCAACTCATCCTTTTTTCTTTGCTCCTCTTTCTTGCGCTGTTCTTCTAAGAGCTTAAGTTCTACTTGCTTTTTCCGTGTTTCTTCTTTGAGTTCCTCTTCTTCTTGTCGCTGTATTTCCTGTTTCCGCATATCTTCTTCTCTCTTAATTTTTTCCTGCAATTTTCTTTCCTCGTAAATTTTTTGTTCATTTAGTCTTTGAAGTTCCAATTTATTCTGATCTTCATGCTCATTTTGCTGAAATTCATAAACTGAGGAGGAATTTGTTGTGGCTACTGATTTAAGTATATTATCGGCTACTGTTTGGGCTTTATTTTTAGATTGGAATATAGAATAGCTTTTAGCATCTGAACCATTCAAAATACTTTTGAATAAACTTGCCGGCGAAACAGCGTCGGATGTTGTGCCATTGGAAAATTTCATTTGTGCTTTATCATTATCAGGCTTAGAAAACAAATTGTTATTTTCAGTAGCAGTCTTTCCAACAGCTCCAAATATATTTGGAGGATTACTTGGTTCAGCAGGTTTTGTAAATATATTGCCACCCTTTTCAAATAAGGATGTATTATCTGGCTTCATGAAGAGATTATTCTTGATACTGGTAAATAGATTTGGTGTCCCGGATGACGTTCGGTTTTCTGTACTCTTCTCTTCTTTTGCAGCAAATAACTTTGCACCTCCAAATACACCTTTACTGTCTGTTAATGGTACTGTTTTTGTCGCAAATATATTTTTATTGCCAAAAGGCTGATTATGTTCAACTTTGTCTTCATTAGTTGAAAAGACGTTGTGGCTCGCACTTGCGAACAAATTAGAAGATTTACTTTCAAACGTCTGGTTAAATGTAGGTTTCTCATCAGATACTCTTTTAAATATACTGTCGTTCGATTTTGTGCTTTCAAATATTGGTTGCGAATTACGATCTTTATTAATGTTTGGCTGGGAAAAAATGTTATTTGTAATGCTAACTGATTTAGAGTCAAAAACACCACCTTCTACCTCTTTTCCCCCAAATATTTTTTCAGTACCCACCGTCTCTTGAGGCTTAGAAAATGAAAATATATTTTTATCTGAACTAAATATTTTGTCTGGTGCATTCTTCATGAATTCAGCTGACGCGACAGGAATAGCAGGTTTAAAGGAAAACAATTTTGTGTCGTTTGGTGGTTTTACTGGTGCAGTAAATATATGGGCAGATTTCAGAACAGTACTAGACTTAGGGTCTACTTTAACGAAGACATTTACTTTAGGTTCTACCCTTGCGCCACCTTGGGCAAGTGTCTCAATCTCTGCTTTCAAGGCTTTTACATCTTTATTACTGTCGTTGGTAGTATTATAGCCTTGATCTTCGGCAACTAACGCCCTCTCCTTCAATTTACCATCTGGTGTAAAACTAGTGTACATAATATGTTTCTTGTATCCTGCATCTGGTAAAGTACCACCAGCAATTATTTCACCAACCGTGCAGTTTCTTTTGGACTCAATTAAGTTGATAGATCTTGCAATAGGATACGGATCACTATCTTCTATGAATTGGTTTCTGTCCAGTATAACAGATAGTTCCGAATCATCAGTTCTGCTGAATCTTAAACCATAGTGACTGATGAAGGAGTTCAAATTCTCAACAGATTCAAATGCAAGTATCCTCATCATATCCACGGCCGGATAACGAGAACCTCCTCGAGGAGCGTAGGCCTTAACAATTCTAGCTAATCCCCGTGCGCGAACATCATTAAAATACCGTAAGAGTATACAAGCTTGTAGATATGTGGCCTCGTTTTTCACTAATCTAAAAAATCTTACGTAGTTGTTGTTATCTATTGCATTGAATACTTTTATGGCAAAGATAATAGGATCTGATTTTTGGATTGTTTCGGGCAACTGATGAATCTGTGGAAAAAGATTTCGAGTTCAAATTCAATGAATACGCGTGGCAGCGAGTGGCACAGACTGCGGCCTTCCAACATTGTAAACTTGGCTACCCGAGGTAGATTTCTTTCTTTACAGCTGGAGTATGTGCGGCTTTTGCTCATAAGTCTCCTAACCCAAGCTTTTTTAAGATCGGTTTCTGACGCCCTCGATCCAACTAATAGGTTGTCCCGTTAGTTAATCTGGCGGTTTCAGAACAAGAGCAGAATTATTTTATTTGGGATTCTAAAAACCTCTTTTACGATTTTCTACTTCTCAGAATGAGATGGGATAGTGATATGTATTCTTAATCTGTAACCACACAGACAAATGTATGGACGGAATTTAGTTATTTTATCCATTAATCAAGTTAAATCGTAGAATTATTTTAATCAATGGTAGTTTAATTAAGCAGTATTGAATTTAATTAAAATGAATTCCGATGAAGAAAACCATCATAAAGAAACCTGAAGTCTCCATATTTTTTTGTTGGTTGATTTTATCAAGCCATAAATCTGTCAAATCGAGCTTTTAAAGATATCTAAGTAACCAAGGCAGGCATTTCCCTATAAAGACTTTCACGTTTTGTGGCCACGGCCGTTGCAATACGGTCAAAACGTCGGGAAATAAAGGTATTAAACCTCGGTATATATACGCGATTTAAGACCTGGATAGTAGTATTTGTTGTATGAGGCCGGGATTTCCCTGTTTTGTATCGAAGGAAAACGATCTATTTATGACTTACCTCCCACCAGAAGTTAGCGTCACCAAGGTTTAGCAAAGCAACATATCCTCTAAACTCCGCTTCCCGAGGTTTTTCCTGAGCGCTAACATCGGCGTACATATGTTTCAATGTTTGCAGACACTTAGTGAGATTGTCAGTGTTGAGCTTCTGATCAAACTGTGTGTGTTCGAGGTCGGCAAGACGGGCCGCACAATGCGCGTGAAAACGCGCACACATTTCAACCAAACAGATAGAATCTGAAATATCACAGAGAACTGAATACGCTGGTAGCAGGGTAGGTAGGATTGCGATTATTGATTTAATCCGAATGTTTTCCAAAAGAATCGACTTTGTAAAACCATAACATCAACAATAAGTATTTTAAATGGTATTTAATTTGCTAGAAGTTATAAAATCGTATCGTTAAAACAATAGTCTAAACAGCCCCCTTAGAATGAAAAACAAAACGTTAGACGAACTTTCGTTTCGCTTCATTGTGATTGGTCGCCTGAATCACTCGTCGAAATCTCGACTAATCAGGGGGGTTAGGCAGAATGTCACATTTCACGTGTCGATCGTATCGTCTCGCTTGTACGATCACCGTGATTAGCTAACGGATTATTGTGACATCACGCGTCGGTTTCTCAACCAATCACAGTGATCTCGATACGGTCGACACGTGAAATATGACATTCTGCCTCAGGGGGCTGGAATCACGTGACGGACTGTTGATCAATCACAATGACTCGAAACGAAAGTTCGTCTAACGTTTCGTTTTTCATTCTAAGGGGGCAGGTTATTTTAGATGAAAAATATTATGTTAACTGATACCTGCACAACACAAAGCTTGCTGTGTTATATCTTTGCGAATACCACGAAGACGATCCCACATGAAATGAAACCAATCTGCCAAGGACACCTGTAAAAGATAATAATTGAGCAATACAAATAGACCTTTTAAATACATAGTATAACATTTTAAGTGAATTCATTAATTACACGAATTAACGAATTCCCTCTTCTGAGTTCAGGTTTCCATGAATCGTCCATCCATTTCGCCCACTACTAGACATAGGTGTATCCAGGAGTGTCCTTGTCACCTACATCCACTGTGCTTGAGGATTGAGCAAATTACAATAGTGGCAATGGTGAGCAGTGATAGCCTAGCCGTAAAACCAAAGACTACAAAGACAGTGGAAAGACCTTGATAGTTCGATCCAGAATCCAAAGTTGAGACCTCGTACAGCACACAACTCTGGCTTTTCGAGGTTTTTCCAAATTATGTGCGTATTTGTTGACATTTTATCACAGCTCAGTGAAAGAAAACATCGTGAGGAAACCTGCATACCCGAGAGATTTTCTCTCGACGGCTTGTGTAGTCTGCCAACCCGCATTGGGCCAGCGTGGTGGACTACGATGGTTTAAAAAGAAAATGGTGAGATTTACCTGTCGTGTGGTATCAGCCACTTCATGCAGTAGATAGGCTATGGTTCGCAGCAATACATGTGCGGGCCTTAGTTCATAGCACATGGGGATGTCCTGGTCAGCGGAACTGCGACTATATTGCTTCACTGCCCGCCACGGCTCCAATTCACCATCAGACCCTACCACTGTCTCTAGGGTCATCACCTGGCAAATATAGCGCATTTCTGTGTCATTAATGTAAAGATAACCAAGTGAACATAAATTTTCAAAACTTACAATTAACGATTTTTGTTTTTTTTTTATTTTTCTTTTATCAATTTCAATTTTGCTATAAAAAACTGCAAATCTTAGTATTTTTACAATAACATCATTAATGAGGTGTAATAACCTCAGCGGCGCTTGATTGAAGCAGGTAACAAATACAATTTCTGTCTATTTTTGCAGAGCCGTCCTATCTAGGACCAGGAGCATTAATGTGTCATTTAAAATGTCAACGTGTGTAATCAAAGTGTGCCGAAACTACAAAAATCGGAAAATGAGCACTAAAGATATCTCTTATCATCGGTTAGTAACATTATTTCATACAATAACTTGCTAAATAAGTCATTTAAATATTCTGAAAATAAATTAATTTTAGTTCCTATTTTTTTACGTGATACCAGTTTATGAACTTAAATTTCCCGCGTAATCTTGCAAAGTTGATGATATTTAAACGATTGAGAGTAATAGAAACATTACCTAACATAATTATTAGCGTTTTTAATGGATCCATAAAGCTCAGCACAGTCGTCATTTTCGGAATTAATTACAATATTACTATTTGTAATATTATTATTTATTTTAATGATGAAGATTGTTTACATTTTAAAATTTATAATTATCATGGGTTATAATAGTATTCTCATTAAAGAAAAGGTTATAATATAGAGTTAGGTGTTCCTCCACTAAGAGCTGGCAACACCACGGCAAGACCGGCCAGCGATTCTATATAAGACGCGGTCACAAGACGAGAGCCCTCTTTTCTGCTCGATCGGCGTGCGCTCTTGTTGCTAACTATTACCTACATAATTTAGTTACTGTAAAATTGCTGTTAGAATTATATTATTCGTGTCTGTGGTTCTCGTGTTATTATTTTTAATCTATTTCACGTTTAAAATATTATTTCAGAAGTGGGATAGGACAAAGCTACATTTGCCCACGTTTAATTCAATAAATAACGAGTTACGGTTATTTTTAATCAAAATGTCGAGTACGAGTACGAGATCACGTAAAAGCAAAAAAAAAAAATCCCGTCAAGCCAGGTATCACACGCCTCCCTCAATTCTAGGTGAGCCCTCGTCAACCATGGGCGCTATTCTGCATCGACTTGCTGCCCTGGTATAATTCTCTGCTTCAGAAGCGCCTTCTGTGCGCTAGCACGCCGGGCGTCCGTCGCAGCCAAAAGCTCTGAAGCGAACACCAATGCGAGCAGCGTAACACCATCGGTTGAACGGAGCAGCGGCGGGCCGTGCATCATGCCACCAGCGCAAGCTACTTCTACGCTAAGAGACATCGCTGAACGCTACGAACCCGGTGAAATCTAACCAATACTACGTCTCTAACTTTGATCCCTGCTTGGGTGATGTTGGTATATAGTGTAACGAAGTCTTTACTGCGTCTACGTGTTGTAAAAGGCTTAACTGACGATTTGTAGAGTGCTATTATAATACGAGGTGTGCATGATCTCCAAACAGTTCACATAAGTAATCGTAATAATTTTAAATCACACGGCACTATTTCACGTCTACCCTCTTTCGGTGATAGGAAATGTAAATTTTATTTTCATTACTCATACTCTGAAAGTAGGCCTGAGGAGCGGGTTGAAAGTAATACTTTTCAGCCCTAGGGAGAATTACTTTCAACTGACAGTTGAGTAATTATAAAAAAAAAACAGTTCTATTTTCTGTACAGCCAGTCAATTCAAGCGCGATGTAAAATTGAAATAACATAAAGTTAAGTATTTATTAAAGACTGTTTTTTTATATGACTTTATTTTAGTATAGTTGCAACTATATCTTTAAACCGTCTGCCGTGTGGGGCCGACACCAAGAATAGCTCCACCCCGTCTCTTCCTATGGGAGTCGTAAAAGCCGACTAAGGGATTACCGGGGGACCGGGCAGCAGCGTTCCCCTGTGTACTAAAAACATCCACTGCGATCGCCAACCCGCCTGCCAAGCGTGGCGATTATGGTAAAACCCCCATTTTGGGGAGGCCTATGTCCAGCAGTGGACAATGAAAGGCTGATGGATGGATGGATAGATATCTTTAAAATAACGAAGATTTATATTTTTTCAATGATTAAAATGAAAAATAATGGCTGAATAGCTGACAGGCCACAGAAAAAAAAAACAAAATCGGCGGGAAAACGGCGATTCCAAATTCAATTTTTTGATGTCTCCCATTTTTTCTTTAGCTAATTCATGATTTTTATTTTTAGTTTCCTCGTATTAGTAATGTAAAGCACAGTGTTTACCTCGGGATAAAGACTTATTTAGTCCCAAGACGGGGTTTGGCGCCCGAGCGTAGCGAGGGCTCCAATAGTTGCTTTCATCCCTAGGGTAACAATGTACTATTACGCCAATTTAAGTGTTATATATATATACACGTGGTCCACTTGGTCATAAACGAATCGAGTATACAAAAAAATTAAAAGATCATTCTCTGAAAATGAATAATCGACTCAACAATAGTAAAATAATGCTGTCTCGTAATAAGCAAAGGGTTAGTTTTGACCTTATTTATGTAATGATTCTAATGGTCGCAATGTTTTAACGGCTGTATTGTGTGGTGTACTTACTTATTTTTTAATTGATAGTGGGTCGTGCATATCTCTGATTTATAAGGATTTCATTAAACATTTTCCATGTAAATGACACAAGACGAGTAAACATTTTCCATGTAAATGACACAAGACGAGAGCTCTATTTTCTGCTCGATCGGCGTGCGCTCTTGTTGCTAACTATTACCTACATAATTTAGTTACTGTAAAATTGCTGTTAGAATTATATTATTTGTGTCTGTGGTTCTCGTGTTATTATTTATAATCTATTTCACGTTTAAAATATTATTATAGTATATATTTTTTTATAATATATTAAGATTATGAGAGTAAATAGTAAGAGATAATTGACTATATACCTAAGAAATATTTTGTAGTATAACATTACGCACGTATTTTTATATATATTTTTAGCATTTGACATGCTTAGCACTATACATTAAACACAAAGTGAAAAATATGAAAATATCTAAATATTTATAGAGTTTTCGTCATTATTAGGTAAAAATCTTAATTGTAAAATTAAGTTTACCTGGTCGGTATAATGTATGAAAATACGTCCGACAGAAGGCGCAGGCGTCACCCAAAGACGTTAAGTATGAATGTGTTATCGAAATTAGCAGTCAGGAGCAATTTTCACGATGTCTGAATTGGCAAAGCATCTGGACGGTATCCAGGAGATGCAGGTTCAAATCCTGCTCGTGACTGTTATTTTCGATTTCACATTTTTCACTTTGTGTTTAATGTATAGTGCTAAGCATGTCCAATGCTAAAAATATATATAAAAATATCTAAATATTAATCTAAGATAATAGTAATTCTTACCTGATGCTCTGATTGTCTTTGTAACAACTCTTTTTCAGGACACATGTCCTGACAGGTACCAATAGTAGCGCCTCCGACTTTGATACGTGATCCTGCACCACCCCAAGTCCGCAGAACTCTGTAAATTTAAATAGTAGCTACATACCAATCTAGTGACAAAATCATCGCTCTTATCACTAGTAGTGACAAAATCATCGCTCATATCACAAAGTAGTAATAAAATCATCAAAATCACTCATATCGACAAAATGAATGCTAAAATATGTTTACTTGTCTCTTGAATCCAGGACCCGCCATTGATCGTCAGGAGTCAAAGAAATTTTGGAGCCGAGTAGGTACAGTTCCGCTGCAGCTTCTGAGATGCTGAGATTTGTTTGTGTATTTGTCACCGCCACTGGAGGCTCTAATATACTGGAAGCCGATTGCAATCTGGAAACACAGGATTGTTCATTACATGAACTTTCTTGCAACGAAACATATTTATGTACTGTTATTATTCCACAATCTATGCATATTGTGTTACTGAGAAACTATCACACTTTTAGATTTGGGCTGTGACATAGTAATTTCAATTTATTTCTAGATGTGTTATCTATCATAAAATATAGTATTTTATACACATAAAAAATATTAAAAAGTTTTATTAATTAGAACTTTATTGTATTCCTAACGCCATCTATCGAAAATTATAAATTAAGTAGAAAACTTCGCGAACCCTCACAAAGCTCAGCTTTTTGCTATAAATATTAATAAATTGAACCTAAGGTGCGAAAATGTGAAATCAAAAAAACAATAATCACAAGCAGCATATAAACCTGCGTCTCCTGCATAATCGTTCCAGATGCAACTTTGGCAACTAAGCTATTATGACAATTTATGGGGACAAAAGCAGTATAGCTATAAAATATATAAAATGTTAACATTTAATTTTAATATCAATTGTAGGTTAGGTATATGGTAAGGCAATGAGTTTTAGACATATAAGTCAATTTCCAATTTTGAAAAAATACTAATAATCGCATGGCTGTATGCTAATAATTAATATAATCATTATTATAACTGCCTCGGTGGTGTAGCGGTAGTGTATGCGACTGCTAATCATGAGGTCTCGGGTTCGATCTCCGGGTCGGGCAATGTTATTGAGCTTTATCCTAAAAAGAAAAATTCTCAGTAGCAGCCCGGAGTTTGGAAATGTGCCTG
This sequence comes from Leucoma salicis, assembly GCA_948253155.1. NCBI lineage: Eukaryota > Metazoa > Arthropoda > Insecta > Lepidoptera > Erebidae > Leucoma > Leucoma salicis. The sequence continues at coordinate 17,637,204 of OX411813.1, forward strand.
GTAAACGTCAATAGGCTCGCCCTCTATTACGTGGGACTTAAACATACCTGGCGAGGGTAATACACTTCTGCCTACCCTTTCGGGGAATACAGTCGTGGTGCTATGTTTTTTATGTTATAAATATTTTTTTAATACATACATGATGCATTATTAAAGATGCATCGTGGCGTAGTTGGTAGTGTATCAGACTTCCGTGCACGAGGTTGTGGGTTCAATTCCCACTCAGGACAACTATTTGTGTGATGAACACAGATATTTGTACTGCTCTCTGGCTCTTCTGGGTGTTTTCTATCTATTAATAACATGTATTATATCCGTAATCTGGTACACATAGCACAAGGATTAAGCTTAGTTTGGGACCAGATGACGTTGTGTGAAATGGCTGTGAATTTATTTATTTATTTATAACCTGAGAACGGACACAATTTTTGTGATTTCATGAGAATTTGTCAGATATTTAATGTTACCTTGGAATGTACATGAAACTTACACAACGGGTTTCTTCTCTACTACTCTTACAGGAAGTTTCTTCTTCAATGGCGATTGTTTTATAGTTCTCTGTAAAACTTTTGGTTTTGGTGGTATTGCAGGAGTAGAAGAAGCAGCTTTAACATCTGTTCAGAGAAATGATAAAACAAATCTTAAACAACTGCAGAGAATATGCACTACCTTAAGATTTTAATTACCAGAATTTTACAAAAATGGAGGGTTCTATCCTGGATACCGTCCAGATGCTTTCCCAATTTAGCCATCGTGACAATTGCTCCTGACTGCTAATCTCGATAACACATTCATACTTAACGTCTTTGGGTGACGCCTGCGCCATCAGTCGGAAGTATTTTCATACATTATACCGACCAGGTAAACTTAATTTTACAATTAAGATTTTTACCTAATAATGACGCAAACCCTATAAATATTTAGATATTTTTATATATATTTTTAGCATTTGACATGCTTAGCACTATATACATTAAACACAAAGTGAAAAATGTGAAATCGAAAATGACGGTTATGTTCGTGACTGTTATTTTCGATTTCACATTTTTCACTTTGTGTTTAATGTATTGTGCTAAGCATGTCAAATGCTAAAAATATATATAAAAATATCTAAATATTTTGTCTGTTAAAAAATAGAAATAACCAATAAGATATTATGTACCACAGACTGCACAGATACCAGAGTGGTTTGGATAGCAACCCCACACCGAGTGTTGTGAGTTCCATTACCACATAGGACAATTCTTTGTATGATCCTCAAATGGTTGTTCCGAGTCTGGGTGTATTTTGTTTCCATTAAATTGCAAGGTTGTAAAGTTTCCCAAAATACAGGGATAACTCCTAAGCGCAAGGTTGTCTATAAAAAAAATCAGATATCTTGAACAAACTTGCCTTAATACATCAGTAATACATTACAGTAGAATGCGTTTATGACTCCGCCTATATTGACCAACCGCTTATTATGACGTAATTACACAGCGAAGTTTGGTTATCATATAAAATTCTTTATAACTACGTCGGATATAATGACTTCGCATATAGTGACATGTCGCTTATTGTGACCCATTTTTAATAAATTGCGTCCAGTTATAGTGACCGGCATGATTTCTAACACCTTCGGCAGTGTTCGGGGGAGTCACGTGATACCCGACGACGTTCGGCGCGTGCATGGCTTTTTTTTTTGAGTCTCGGTGGGTAATTGATTTTGTTTCTCTCTATTAAAATAAATACATACTAACAAAAATAAGAGATTGTTTATTTTCTACAAAATGCTTTGTATGACGTCCGCTTAGTATGACGTGTTTGTTATGTCCCTGCGATGTCATTATAAAAAGTACTTCTATTTAAAAGATCCCATATTTGTGACAATGGGATGAGTTTGCAAAAAACAAAGTTCTTAAATTCTTTATGGTATTGTCATTGGTTCTTGATAAGTTTGCAATGTTTCAATTTAATCTAATGTTCTGAAGAGGGTGAACATCACATTCCTAGATTCTGTTACATAGATAGATAGATACAGGTGAAACTAATAAATGTATTTTAAAACATACTGTTTTGTCTAGTGATTATATATGTTGGAGTGCTTCCCATGGCTGATAGTTCTTCTTCAACATCAGAATCAGGCACCCAGTCTGGATCATCATCTTTTCTACTGCTGCGCCGCCTCCTAAACAGAAGTCTTTGATATATTCACCAAAAAAGAAGTATACATTACTATGGAAATAAAAGACAATATATCATTATTTGTCAACATCAAATCAAATATATCAGAATAAAGTAAATTCAAGAAAACTACTTATACACAATTATGATAGTACTTACACTCTAGGTTTAGTGCGAGTGACATCAAACATATATCCATCAAAAGCACCGGCATTCAGTAAAGCTTTTTCAGCTGAACTCGGATGTTCATATTCAATAATACACATTTGTCTCTTGGCAAACAGTCTTATCTTCAGAACACGACCAAACTTGCTAAAGTGCTTTTTGACAGTTGGAGGATCAAATAGACTCTCCGGGACATTTGAACACCTAAAACATTTAATTTGATTATTTAAAGATTATGATCGAAATATTTTTTTGTCTCACACTTGCCTGAATGGGCAGTACATTCTATTTATGTAAGTACCAAATGGAAATCTTAAATCTAGACTAATATTATAAATTTGAAATGGTGTGAGTGAGTTTATTTGCTACACCTACACACCAGTATGAATATATCTTTAGTAGGCACATAATATATACATATATGTAGCCTGCAGCACAGAAAAAACCAGCCTTCATTATAGTTCCTGTGGGATGTTTATAATCCATTTTTACACAGAAATCATGAATAGGTACAAAGTGCACAATTATATTATATCGCGCTCATTTGCTACAACAACGACATAATTATATAAAAATTCATGATTTTTTAGTTAATAATACAGTTTAAAAAAATACGCTGTTTACTGTAAAAACGTCATTTTTCTAAACCATATAGTAAGAGAGAGAGAGAGAGCAAATATTCACAATTGTGGCGTTATAGTATTGTCTCTTTCGTTTGGGTGACTTGGGGCAACATTGACATTATTTTAATTGTGATGTACAAGTGGTAGGTTGTACTTGTGCTCTTGAAGAATGACATTTTTTACGCTAGAACGATCTTGCCGGTAAGTTATGCAAAATTGATTTTAATATTTTATTCAAGAATAACATATTTAGTATAAATATTTCGTTAATGCTTACTAATATTAAAGAAATTTGTATAAGCATATTTCGTGTTATGACAATATTGCTGAAAAAAATAACAACCATTGGAGTATTACTTCGAATTATGACGTTGTTGATAACAAAGAAAACAACAAATAAATATTACAATAAAAATATTTACACTTATGTCATTATACTTAAAAACAGTTTGTGTTAATTATGGTAAAATATTGCAACATTTTGTAATAAAACGTTTTATGTAATAACTCAAGACACGTTTTCTCATTTATGTATTTTTCTTAAAAATATTTATTTTGTATTTTAAGGGGGTTTCCATATACTTACCTTTTAAAGAGGTAAAAAAATGGTGTGTTTTGTGTTTATCTGTTTGTTTGTTCGCGCATCACGCAAAAACTGCTCGACGGATTTTGATGCAACTTTCTTATTTGAAAGGCCTTGATTAGACTTAAAAACTGGTATACATTTTATCCCGCTGCTATATCGGGAACATGAGATATAACCGAAAAACTAGCTTTTGGCTGTGGCAAAGCCGCGGGCAGAGACTAGTTTAATTAAATAACTAGATTTAAGCGCAATACCTACTGTTGATTTTTTATAAAGATGTTAATGTGACTATGTTGTAGTTCACTTTTAATTCCTATATTATTAAAAAGCTTTTTCAATATCGACGTAGTTTGTTATTATTACTTTAAGTTTACCTCAAATTTAAAATGATTATTGAGTGTAACGTCATAAATCAAAATACTACAAAAATATTTATATATTTATCAGCAACAATGACATGTTTCCTTGCTGCAAAAAAAATAGCACAGTATTTATCATGTGTGCTTTATATGCAAGACTTAATATTTTATAAGAAAACTATAGTAACCTCACTACATTTTTGTCTAAAAAAGTATCCCAAAAAAATCAACGATTATGGTAAAATTTTAACTTGAAACTTTAAAATTGCTCTCCTGTAACATTATAGTTTTTAAAAATGTCATCTTTGTAGCAAATGAGCAATATATGCTGACCTGGCGAACTTTGTACTGCCATATATTCTTTTATTTGTGAATATTTTGCAATTAAATAATTAAAAATATGTGATAAAAATTATCTATCTTAGGCACGCCTTTTTTATATTTTTGTTAAGCCAGGAAAAACATTCCTAACCGCACACCCCGTCGTTCGGGGCAACAAACAGGGTAGTGTGGGGCCCTCACCCACTAAAGAAACCTGTTGTGTGCAGTCTCTCCGCCTTTATTGGTGGGCCACATCTTAGGCACACCTGCAAAACTCACATGAAAATCAGTTAGATAGATTCGGAGTTCATCATGAGCAACAATGTGACACGAGAATTATATATATTAGATTATTATTATAGCCAAAGTTAATCCAGAATCACTTTTGCATAACCTATGATTGTTCCAGTTTTACTTCTGCTGTCCTGCTTAGTAAATTTTATTGCCATAGATAACTTTTACGATACTTGTACAATAGGATAGTGACATTATATACCGAGAAGGGTATATTTTCTGTTAAGGCAATATATTAACGTCGGTGGGTAGATACTGAAATAAGTATAAAAATATGCAATACATACGTGATAGATGTCTTCGGATTAGTGGTGATATGTTGAAATGGACTTTTCACTTTCTTTAAAGGGCTTGGGGGGTTTGTTGATGACTGCATTTTTATTTTTTAGATACTTGTTCAAGTGTGTAAACAACAATCAATTGGTTACCAAACAGAAGGTCATTTTGACATAACATAACCATACACTTGCTCCATAATGAACTGACTTTGTCAATTATATTAAGTTTTCATTAGCTTTTTTTCGCTCCGTTTAGCCATTTACTGAAGTGATGATTTTTTTCAATTTTATTATGCCTGCCCTAACAAAATACAACACAATAGCACGATAGACGATAATATTTAGTTTGACATATTTGACAATTCATTGAAAACAATGACTTTTGTCCGCGTCTATGTTATCTATGCATAGTAATTTTTAAATTTATTCCTAATTTAAGCTAAGATCTTTTTCCATTGAAGCCTAGTTTTCCCCGCAAACTTCGTACCGTCTCAAAAATATTTTTTGTTTGCTTATTGCCTGTAATAAATTCCGATTTTATTAAGATAATGATTACTCAAAGTTAATTAAAATCAATAAGTCTACAAAAATCAGAATTAATACCGGAAACAAGCATACAACGCCATGTTCATATTGGTTTCCGTTTCTGTCATGTATCAGAGATTTTCTTATCTCTCCAATGCGAAATGAAACTAGACTTCTCAAGGCCGAACCGAAATCAGTCAATCGGGTCAATCCGTTCTCGAGATATCGTCAAAAAAGCCATCCATCTATCCATCAGCCTTTCAACATCCACTGCTGGACATAGGCTTCCCCAAGAGAACGCCACAACAAGCGGTCCTGCGCCGACCACATCCAACGGCTCCCCGCGGCTTTGACCAGATCGTCGGTCCACCTGGTGGGGGTCCGTCCTACGCTGCGCCGTCCAATACGTGGTCGCTACTCGAGAACCTTTTTTCCCCAACGGTTGTCGGTTCGTCGAGTGATGTATCCTGCTCATTGCCACTTCAGCATGCCACTCACTAACTCCCGTTCTCCTACGGATCTCCGTATTACGGATTCGATCACGTAGGGAAATACCAAGCATAGCCCGCTTCGTGGCCAGCTGAGCGACTTTCAGCCTTGATACAAAGACACTACGTCTCTGATCCATAATATGTCATCACTGGTAACACACACTGGTCGTAGACCTTCGTTTCCACACACCACGGAATATTGGATGAGAAGATCTTCCTTAGCCTTCCGAATGCTGACCAGCCGAGTTGGATTCGTCGATCGATCTCTTTCTAGAAGTTGTGCCCACCTAATTGGACTGTTTGCCCCAGGTACACATAGTGGTTGACAACTTCGAGAAACGCACTCCCGACTTATCGGACCGGTGCTGAAATGACATGTATATTAGACATGACTTTCGTCTTGTCCATGTTCATCTTGAAACCCACTAGTCGGGAAACCCTGCTGAGTTCATCGAGCATGGTGCCAAGGTCCTCCAGTGATTCTGCCATGACTACGATGTCGTCAGCATATCAAAGGTGAGTGATGTATTCGCCATTGATGTTGATGCCGAATCCGGTCCAGTCCAAGAGCTTGAAAACATCTTCCAGTGCAGTGATGAAAAGTTTCGGGGACATAACGTCTCCCTGTCTAACACCTCTCTGCAGTTGGATCGGTTTCCTACTTCTGTCCTGAACATGGACTGACTTGGTGGCGTTTCTATACAAGCACTGCAGCACTTCGACGTACCGATAGTCAATTTAGCACCGCCCAAGTTTCGATCGAATCAAAAGCTTAAAAAAAATAAGAAATTAAGAAATATATAGGTATATCATATACCAATAAAAAAAAGGGATCTAACAATTAATGGAAATGTGTTCTATTAAGGGTATAGAACCACCAAAAAAAATGCGCACAGGTTAAACAATTACTCTGTATAATATCCAACAACGAAAAAACGTGAAATCGGATAAGTACGAGTAAGTTATGCATGATAGCAAACAACCAGACAAACTAACAGTTTGTCGATAAAAAATTCAAAAAAATGTGTTGTGTTAAGTGACGCCAAAATGAACTAATGGGTCATACTTCGAAACCGAGGGTTTTTGGTATGCGTATTTTTTTTTTTCTTAACTGAGCAAGCTGATGTATATATATTAAACACAAAGTGGTAAATGTGAAAACGAAAATAACAGTCACGAGCAGGATTTGAACCTGCATCTCCTGGTTCAAATCCTGCTCTTGAGTTGTTATTGAGTTTTGTTATGTGTTATGTGACTGTTATTTTCGATTTCACATTTTCCGATGCGATTATGGCAAAACCCCCACTTTGGGGAGGCCTATGTCCAGCAGTGGACGATGAAAGGCTGGATGGATATTAACACAAAGTGTGAAATATATATATATATTTTTTTTTTGAAGATCTCAGCATCCTGCAGTAAGTAATAATCCTTGTATCGCAGGGGACTTTACAAACATACAATGTCACGGACACAAAGTACACTCAGACTCAGAATCAACCATTTGTGGATCACGCAAAAAGTTCTCCTGTGTGGGAATCGAACCCACAACCACAACACTCGTTCGGGAAGCCGGTATCTAAGCCACGCTGCCGTCTGTGCCGTCTGTCTAGTATGTCTGGGTCAATACATATTACAACATAACGCCACCTATTGGATGCATTTACATACATTAATCCAATCCATAGTAAGTTTAGTTTTGCAATAAAAATTCGTACTATTTGATGGCGCGATTTTTTAAACATTTTGATCTGTATTTTAACACTTGACATGCTCAGCTTCTTTAAAGAACAAATTATTTGTTAATGTGGAAAAAGAGAAGTTTAGTGCGAGCGAGATGATAATGATTATAAATGTATCCGATAGGTGGCGTGGATCGTAAAGACAAATGGGATGTGGAGATTGGGAATGGCCGTCGATCACTGCGATGGCTTAGCGGTCTAAAGCTCTTCCCCGAATTGGAAGGGACGCAGGTTCGAATCCCGCTCGCAGTAAAAGTTATCTTTTTCCAAATTCACAAATAATTTGTTCTTTAAAGTTGACTGCTAGTGTTAACTTCTGTAACATCTCCAAAATAACTTTTTCTATAGACGGAAATATTAGATTTAGTGGCGATTTAGAAAATGTTAATCCATATTTAATAGATTCTAGTGATTAAGATGTCAACAGTTTTTAATTTTTGACCTGATAACGTCTTATTAATCGATGAACGCCAGCTGCACTTTTTTTATGAAACTAGACGTTATCATGTAAAATTATCGTCCGTAAACCAACTTTACAGGCAACCATATTTTTTTCACTGGTGTTTTATCTTCTCTGTGAGTCTTTTCTTTACTAGCCTTTGCTCTTTGATTTGTGTTTTTTAAATTATAGATCTGGAAAATTTATGATTCAACAACCTAATTAGTAAGTATGTTATTTTCAAATTTATCTGGTCTTAGGCTAAGCACGCACTGCGCATTTTATTCGCACGATTCTTTTTCTGACGGTTTATAATCCACATCCACGTACCTACTGAATCATAAGCATAACTAGAACGAACTGCAGATTAAATTTCACGTGATTTTATCAGTTACAGTTCACGTAGGTACCTAAATGGACATTAGAACAAAAATTTTGATTTGCCTTACATTACAGCGTAAACGGCATGTCAAAGATATCACCAATACTAAATTCACCCTTATACGGTGTTAAAACCCATATGAAAGCATTTTTCTGTCTATAAAATACCAAACCTTGTGAGAGTATAGGTAACAACAAGCTTTTCGGGTATTTTGGCTATAAGAACATTCCATAACTTATTGACTAGTACCTAGTTTTTAGGTTAAAACTCGGGTTCCCGAAATAGTTCCATCGGTAAATATAAATATAAAACATAGGTAGGTACTTACCAGATTTTTTTTCAATCATATTCCGTTAATTTGTTTTGCATGATGTTCGAGCAAAGACACACTGACAAATACACAAAAATGAAAAAACAATGTTTGGTGTTTAGAGACATGAAATAGCCTAATATGTACATTAATTTTTTCTCATGTGTCTTAAATGTACAGACATAGTTCTGTTGCAGCTTTATAATAGTACTGAATCAGCACAGACTACTTATTAAGAACATCATAATACAATCAATACTTTGGAAAATCCAAAAGTGCACGCCTCATAATCTTAATTTTTCACAATAAAATTGATTATTTGATAAGTATCTAATAATGTATTGGTCTTACTAAGTGACATAGCATCACGCCTGTATTCCCCGAAGGGGTAGGCAGAGGTGTATTACACAACCACGATTCGCCAGCTATGTTTAAGTCCCACGTAATAGGGGGCGAGCCTATTGACATCTACCGGGCACATTTCTAAACTGCGGGCTGCTACTTCTATACTGGTCTATAGAAATAGTTCAAGTAATTCTCACGAAATAAGGTATAACGTAGCGCTGGTTTTAGAGTCGATCGTAAATATTCACTATTTTTTTGTTTATTTAATAACAATTAAACCACATCGAATCAGACCGTGAAAAGTAATAGGGCTCTATTCGTGATCATACTAATTAGTAAAAGAAAAAAAAACTCTATTAGTAAAGTATTTTGGTCGTTATCGTGTTAACATACATTACCTACAACAAACGGACGTCCAAGACACAACATTTTCAAACAGTTTTTAACTAGTTTAAATAACAAAAATGGCATCAAAAATTTCATGAGTGTTAAAAAAAATAGTGTTTTTCCTGGATATGTGTGTGTACCTATATATTATTTTACAAGTGCAATATATCATAAATAGAGACATTTTAAATTAGAAAAATTAGATTTTCTCCGTGAAACGATAATAGTACACACCTCAACGCTTCGCTTATGAGGCGTGCAACACAATGTATTTTGTGAAGTATTGACACGTTCGCCTCATATTTGAGGAGAGAATCTCTTGTAATTTAATAAGGTAAAAAGCACAAATGAGCCATCAGATGGTATCATGATACATTGTCATACAAACTCCTACTACTAGTATGCTGCTCGGATATAACCGATCATGACATAGTAATGCTCAGCCTATCCATTAAACAGCAGTCCAAAAAATGCCTGGAACGAACCGTTGTTAAACGAGACGTGGAAGCCATTAAGAACGAGCTCCTGGAGGAGGACTGGTCGCAAATCTTGAGGAATACAAATATTAACTACACAGTACAAAGGTTCTGCAATCGTCTTCGGGAAATCATTGATAAACACATGCACAAAGTGAGAACAAGTCACTCTAAATATAACCTTAAGCCCTGGATCACACCAGGGCATGAGCCCTACAACGTATGAACGTAGTATGCAACATAAAGATCGATTGCATCATAAACTACGGAAGACACCTTTAGATTACCCCCTGCGTATTATTTATACTCGCTACAGGAATGTGTGTAACGCTCTGCTGCGTAATTTAAAAAAGGAGCATGACAATATAGAAATCATGAATAATACTAAAAATCCCAAAAAAATGTGGAAAGCACTTAAAACTATTTGTCACCTTCCCGTTAATAAACGAGAACCTAAAGAACTTTTATCACTTAATGGCAGTTCGGACGCCCTACACTCACTGGATATGTGTAATAATCACTTCGCAACGGTGGGTCAGGTATTAGCCAACAACATATTGAGTAGTTTACACCTGAGTCAAGAAGCCTTAGCATCTAAAGTCTCAAATAACTTACTAACACATTCCTTCTTCTTATCGCCTACTGACCAATCAGAAGTAGAGTCCCTTTTACTCTCGCTACAGGCTAATAAAGCTCCTGGTATTGATGGTTTAACTAATGTTCTTCTTAAAGATATTAGGAACAGTATTATGCCGCCCCTTACGGCAATATTTAATCTAAGCTTAGAATTTGGTACTTTTCCCGATGCCTGGAAAACAGCTTCTATTATTCCTATTTACAAAAAAGGTCCTAAAGAGTCTGAAGTGTCTGTAGGAAGTGCTCTGAACCACTTAGCTATAGTACAGATCTTTCGATCATCCCAATCTACTTATCACATTTTGTCTTTACGACCAACGCCATCTATCGGAAGCATTTACATTTTTTATTGGTTTAATGCATGTAAATGCTTCCGATAGATGGCGTTGGTCGTAAAGACAAAATGTGATAAGTCTTCCATGAATTGGAAAAGGCGCGGGTTCGATTCCCGCTAGTACAAAAAATCTCTTTTTCCTTATTCACAAATAATTTGTACTTTAAAAAGTGGCGGAGCATGTCAAATGCTAAAAAATATAGATCAAAAATGTTTAGAAAATCGCACCATCAAATAGTATGCTTTACTTTTAATTGCAAAATTAAACTTACTATATTGGTTTAATGCATGTAAATGCTTCCGATAGATGGCGTTGGTCGTAAAGACAAAATGTGATAAGTAGATTGGGATGATCGAAAGATCTGTACTATAGCTCAGTGGTTCAGAGCACTTCCCCGGATTGGAAAAGGCGTGGGTTCGATTCCCGCTAGTACAAAAAATCTCTTTTTCCTTATTCACAAATAATTTGTACTTTAAAAAGTCTGCTGACAGTTACCGCCCATTTTCTCTTCTTACAGCTTTCTCAAAATTGTTAGAGAAAATTGTTAACATTAGGGTAGTAAAGTTTATTGAAACAAATAACCTTGTTTCCACCAGGCTATTCGGCTTCAGAAAAGGGAAATCAACGGAGGAAGCTGTCACGTTGCTTACTTCAACAGTATCATCACAACTTGACAGGGGCAGATGCAGTGTAGGAGTTTCCCTAGATTTAGCGAAAGCTTTTGATACTGTATCCTTCCTAATACTATTGCGGAAACTGGAAAATTATTTCGGTATTAGGGGAGTGACCCTTGAGTGGTTTAAAAGTTATCTTCTGGAGAGGAAGCAATGTGTCAGAGTTAGTAGATATGAAAGCGGAACACGTACACCTAATTTCGGCATCCCCCAAGGTAGTATCCTCGGGCCTACCCTATTTATAATGTATATGAATGACATATAATATAATTCGTAACGATATCATATGCTATGCAGATGATACGGTAATAATCTACGTGGCTTATCTTGGGCTGAAGCGTTTCACAATGCTGAGTTGGGTCTAAAGCATGTGGTGGCAGGTGGTGGCGAACTTGGCTGCAGAATAACCTGCTAACGCTCAACGCCGAAAAAACTAAATATGTATGTTTTCATAAGACAGCAGTCACCGCCCCAAATACCTCGTATAGTATCAAGTTACATAACTGTGAAATGCAAGAATGTTGTAAATGTTAAAACTTGGAAAAAGTTGAAACTAGCAAATACCTCGGTGTAATTATTGACCAAAATCTAAATTTTAGGTCACATATTTCGTCTCTATCAAAACGAGTTCGAAAAACTGCAAATATCATGAAGTTGCTTCGATCTTCAGCACCACCAAACATCTTAAAAACAGTGTATTATGCAGTAACTCACTCCTTGATAATATACTGTATAAGCTGCTGGGGAAGCGCTGCTAAAACTGTCATGTTACAGCTTGAAAGAGCTCAGCGATGTGTTCTCAAAAGTATGCTTTAAAAACCCTTTAGGTACCCCACCAAAAAACTCTACAGTGATAGTAATGTACTTAACATTCGTCAGCTCTTTATGTTAAAGTCATCACTAAATGTACATCAAATAGTTACGAGCTCCATGGACTATAACCAACTTTTAGAACGTCGTGTATACAAAATTGATGTACCTAAAATTATTACATCGTTTGCTAGACGTTTCAGTCCAGTTACATATATAACTAAATAGTAATCTCGTGTGACATTAAGCAGTGCTCAGTAAATCAAACAAAATCAAAAATCACCGGCTGGTTGCTCTCATTATCATATGACTTCACCGAAAGTCTCTTGGTACAGCTACTTTAATAATAATATAATAATAATGGAATTACGGATCTATTTTGTATCTACCGGCTGTCTGTGTATATATTTGTTTATATATTTTATGAGTATATGAATATTTAGGTATGTATGTTATATTTAGTTAATAGTTCAATTATAATTAGTAATTTCCGGCATAATATTGTTGTAATTATTGTTAGTAAATTATTGTTAATTTCATGATAAATTCTATCAATAAGTCATTTGATGTCGATCGAGTCAAGATTGTAATGGTACCGAGAAATTGTAAATCGTAACAGGTACCCACAGGACAGGCTTGCCTAGTGTGGGGCCACCGGATACCAACATTCTGAAATGTTAATTTGTTAATAAATTACATTTAGATTTTTTTTTTTGACTCCTAAATATTATTTTGTCCTGTTCCCCGCTATCTCACTAGTGACTGAGGGGCCAACCAACCATGCAACATGATGTTTTTCCGCAGTGCGGTCAGAGGCATACAGTTCCATACTCCACAAAACATTAAGTACTGCGAATTTAAATCGCACTACAGCGCGATAAATTCTGTGGCAAAACACAGATTTTTTGCGAAATTAAATCCGCGCGATTTTATTTCCGCCCGTGCGTGCAGTTTCATACAATATCCTACGACACAGACTTTTAGCGGGAAAAAAAAATCGTGCGAATAAAATTCGCAGTGCGTGCTTAGCCTAAGAGCCAGATAAATACCGACTAAAGGCCATCGCTCACTTGACGGGATGGCGCGGGATGGCACAGCTAAGTATCATCGGAACGCCGAGGGACGCTTCGGCATGCCGAGGCATCCCATGGCATGCCAAAGGAATCCAAAAGATGCCGTGGCAGGCCAAAGGATGCCGCGGGATTTGATATGCCAAGAAAAAAGAATGCCGCGGAATCCCGCGGTATGCCGTAGCGCACAGAACAATGCTACTCCTAGCGGAGTGCCGAAGCGTCCCGTGGCATGCTGTGGTATCCTGCGGCATGCCGTGGCGTCCCGTGGCACGCCGCAGCATCCCGTGGTATGCTCGGTCTGCTTGTACCGATATCAACAAAATTTGTGCCAATAGTATTAAAATAAGATTCAAATTCATTTCCTCTCACAAAAATCATTTGCCATGCCCATTGCGATATATGTACTACGTACGTAGTACGTACATTTATCTCAATGGCCGTGCCATCCCGCGCCATCCCGTAAAGTGAGCGCCGGCCTTTATGCGACCCAGATAAAATAGAAATTTGAAGTTAGGTTATTACCAAACGGCGCACCCGTGTGGGCAGAGTCCCTGGCCACTCGTAACAGGGCCCTTCTGTGGCGTCCACAGAGGGTCGTTGCGGCAATACCCCGCGTATTGCCGCAACGACCCTCTAACGCACGGTCTCGACCGATGCAGCCTGTGCGTTGGCTGGAACCCCCCCCGTGGGATCATGAGGCGGAGGTGCTCCCGACGTCTATCAGCGGGCGTCGACTGCCCGGGTGGGGGGCAGCTGCCCCTCGCCGAGCTCAATCTCGTCGTGGCTGGAAGATGCCCGCCGCGCCACCGTCCTAAAGTGGAAGTCTCGGCTGGAGACGCCCCGAGCTGGTCTCAGGACCATAGGGGCGCTCCAGCCAATCTTGGAAGAATGGGCAGGGCGGCAGCACGGGGTCCTCACCTTCCGGTTGGTACAGGTTTTGTCGGGGCATGGTTGCTTCGGCAAATACCTACACATGATCGCTAGGAGGGAGACGACCCTAGGCTGTCACCACTGCGACTGCGGCGAGGACTCTGCGCAGCACATGCTCGAGTCGTGCCCGGCCTGGGATGTGCAGCGCCGGGAACTCGTTGCAGTCATAGGCGAGGACCTGTCGCTGCCGGCCGATGCGCGAGCGATGGTTGGCAGTGACAGGGCCTGGACCACAGTCGCCGCCTTCTGTGAAGCTGTCATCTCGCGGAAGGAGGTGGCGGAGAGGGCCCGGGAGGAATTCTCCTTTGCGGACACGATCATCTGCCGGCGCGCGGGACGGCGTGCGCGCGCTTACCTGCACCTGATGCCGCCCTAGCCGAGGCTGCGGACGGTGGGGTCGGGGAGTACCCTGGCGTCCGCGGAAGCCTACCGCGAAGGTGTGACGCCCAAGTGCGCGAGGCGTCGCTCAAGAGAGGGTGCCCGAAGGGGCTGCCGCCTGCGGATCGCGGTCGTAACGACGCGGTACTCGTGATCCACCGTAGCAAGGGCGGGGGCACGGTGGGTTTTTAGTGGGTGAGAGCCCCTCACTACCCCGTTGCCTCCCCGGGCAGCGGGGTGTGTGTTGGACATTTTTGTCCAACTAAAATATAAAAAAAAGGTCTTAAACTTACAACTAATACATACGAGTAACTCTGTTATTAAATCTTTAAAATGCACCCAGAACCATAGAGATAAACTATTTTAATGAAACTTATAAACCCACTGGTAGATCATAAGTTATCACCTGACTTTGTAAGAAGCAAAAAACCTATTTTATAAATCTATTGCTACCAATGAATTTTTTATGTCTCTACATATAAGCATGCTAAATTGGTTTATCTTTGTTACCAAAACTGGAGTTGCGTTCCGGTCAGGATTAGATAGGTATGCCTGCCCGAGATCGAATCCTCAAATCTACTTAATGATTAAAATAAATCTACCGCATTTAGATTTAATAATTAAGATACTTGGTTTTAATGATACTTGGTTTTAATGATACTCGTATATTATCCGCCTATACGTGGCATTAGGTGACATTTTCATTATTTATTAAAGAAATATTGGACAATAAGCGGGGTTTTCAATGCTCATCTTATTGACAGTATAAGGCCAATTCGTGCTACCATGCTTATAAAAAATGTAAATGCACAGTTTGCACTCCGCGTGCAAGTTAATGGCGTATGACACATTTTTAAGAGAATAGATTTGGTACTCGCAATTATTCTTTTATTTTTTGAATGATACGAACTCTAGCTCCATTTATCACTGTTTCAAAAGCTCGTTGAAAAAAGATTTGTTATAATCTTGAATATATGAGGATTTTCTTGCGATCTAAGCAATTTCGAACTGAAATATTGGTACACTCCTTGCATGCTTCATTAGATTAAGAATTATTTATAACTACGTGATGACGGTGATGGTGGATGATGTAACATAGTCGCATTTTGTTTGTACATACCCACTAGGTATGTATAAAACGCTGCCACGGTTCCGGTACGTGCCGGATGTATCTACCTGTCACTTTCTCAATACATTTTGGCGATATCTATACGCCTCGCCAGGAAATACTTTTGAACTATAGTAACAATTTCATGTCTTTTAACGACCTCACATGGTGGTGCTAGATTACCCTTTAAACGTCATCTATACTTCATATGACAAAAGTGAGATAATATAGGTACCTACAGAGATGAGAGAATGTTGGTCTTGTATCAAGGCTGATAGTCACTCAGCGTGCCATAGAGCGGCCTATGCTCGGCATTGGGTATATAAGGGAGAACGGGAGTGACCGATAATAGCCCGCCGGGTTGGCATGCTGAAGTGGCCACATGACTCGACGAACCGACCACCGTTGGGAAAAAAGGTTCTCAAGTGGCGACCACGTATCGGACGGTGCAGCGTAGGACGGCCGCCCACCAGATGGACCGACGATCTGGTCAAAGCCGCAGGGAGCCGTTGGATGCAGTCAGACAAGACCACTCGTTGTGGCGCTCTCTTGGGAAAGCCTATACCCAGCAGCGGTCGTTGAAAGGCTGATGGATGGATGAGGTACTTACTTAGTTGATCATGACATATACCACATAATTAAATCATAGCTAGCGTTTTTGTGATGATCTTACACTGAGCGATACGTAACCTCAACATTTCAGTCTTACCATAAAATTTGAAGGCTAACTGGCATATTTAGAAAATACCTTTGAAGAGAACACTTAATGAAACAAAGAAAGATGCTTCTAAAGCTTATACATAAATATATTTACCTGTGAATGTGTGTATTGAATAATGATGCATTAATATTAAGAATACTTTTACTGTCCCAAGAATACTTTTGTCAATAATTAAGAACATTCCTTTAATAAATGAAATAAATATTACCCTAGAAAATTAAAGTGCATGGATGCTGCTAATTAGACCTGGAAAAACAAAATTATCATCAAAGGCTTATCAACAACAAATGTAAAAAACGGTAATATAATTGGTAGTCGGGAGTCGTTAGCAGTTCCATGGGGCAGACTGCGGTGATTCACCTTTGCGCGTGACGTCACCGCTATAAATTTGGGTGTCATATTCCGTTGTGCACATGCGGTTATAGGTATTATAAAAGAAAGTAGCGCGGCCGCGCGACGACCTTGCCTGGTGAAAGGCGTGGCGCAAGTGGCACAGCCGGAACTCGCTCTTCCCACGGACCGATCCCGCGCCTGTCGCTCGCCGGCCATGCCGTTATGCGTTCGCAACACTTTCGGTAACTGCTTTGATGTTGGCGAAAAAATATACCAACTACTGCCGGACTGCTGGGGCGTGCATCAGTTCATGCTACTGACGACTGTTATAAAACCTCATTGGATATAAAACACTGGATGAACAACATCTTCGAAATCAGGCCTCCCAAATGGTCACTGGTCGCAAAAGCCAATCTCTTAGGATAAATATTAGTCAATAAAATAGAAGAAGGTAAGCTTCTTAGTTTTAAACTTTTGTAGGAACGCCGACATGCACCACTTAAGTACTACCAATTTATTAAACGACTACTGCCAAATTAGACCACAGCTCCCACACAGGTCTTATACAATTCGGACTACCTATTTTCAAAGCCAAGTACCTACATTCAACTCAGCGGAACTTTTGCGTTACGTAAATACATCCGAATCATATTTAAAATTGCCATGTGCTACCAGATACTACCGGTCTAGTGCTTATAAGTTTTCCAGCAACTGCAAACTGCAACTGGCTAAACAAATGCCTTTAATCTAGTTTGTTGTATTCAGGAAATACTTACCAATAGAGATTAAGACTTTAAAATAATGTCGGAGAAATTGTAAGCCGAAATAATCCTAATCCTAATTATTATAAAGCTGTAACAGAGCTGTGTCCTTACATTTGAGATATTCGGATAAATGTCTGTATTAGCCTTTATAGCCGTGTTTGAACACAAAATATATTTTTTTAGATTTTTTGTCTGTTTGTCTGCTTCGCTGCTATTGAACGGATTTTGACGCAACTTTTTTTTATTTGATAGCTCTTGATTAGAATTAAAAATTGGTATACATTTTATCCCGCTACTATATCAGGAACCTGAGATACAACCTAAAAACTAACTTTTGACTGCGGTTGAGCGGCGGGCAAAGGCGTCTTTATATTAAACGAGCTGTTTCCCGCGGCTTCGCTCGCGCAAATAAATTAATATTGAAATAAGAACGATTTTGTTAAAAAATACTGTCTCTAAATTCCCTCTTATTCCCTTCTATGCAAAATTTCTCATAATAAATTGTAATATACTTACAATATCGGATGTATTTGTCCGGCTGCTACTAACTCACATAAACCTCCATATATGTGAAATACTGACATATCAACAAAGTATTCATCGGAACTATTATGGTTAATGCCATCAGCATCATGGGATATAATAGAAAAACTTTCCCAGTGAGTGGCTACATGAGCAACTATCTCTTCCCGCACCTGTCCAGCCAAGACTTGAGCGTCATATAAAAGATAGGTAGTACTGCCCTTTACTGGCAAGCTCCGTCACTAATTATATTTATATTTAGCATTTCAATCGGATACCGAAGGACAACGACGACGACCCTTCGCACAACATTTTTTTTTTGTAAAGGTGGGTTTCTAGCCGCACATCCCGTCGTTCGGGGCAACGAACAAGGTAGTGTAGGGCTCTCATCCACTAAATAAACCCGCCATGTGCCGTCTCTCCATCTCTATTGGCTGACCACTGGAACTGTGTGACATTCCTTCAGTGTTCGCTTACGTATAACCTACGGTGTGTTTAACGTTATCTCATGATATAATAATTATTAGCGGCATAACGAAACAATAGCCCGAATCAGAAAACGTGTATAATGCCATCTGTCGAGCGTAAACTTATTTATAACGCAAACTATGAATTTAAGTAATAAAAAAAAAATCTATACAAATAAATAAATTTGAAATGTCTGTTTGTAATGTTTAAATAACTTTTTTTTACTAAAAGCATATGAGAGTAACAAAATAAAAAATTAAAGTGTCGGACTGTGTCGTTTTCGTCTAATATCCATAACGGCTGCACCAATTTGGACGGGACTTTCACTGCGCTATAGCAGATGTTACAAGGAGTAACTTCGGATACTATTATTTTAGAAAAATGATTAGCATACCGCAATAAAATGCAAAACTAAATTCCACGTGAACGAAGTCGCGGGTTGAACTTAGTTAATAAAGTTTGTTACTTAAACTTTATATAAGATGCTTCAATATTGAATATCATGCTTTTTCTTTTAAAAGTAACAAACTTTTTATTCAAACTTTCGACCCCTAATTCACCCTCTTAAGGGTAAAAATTATGAAATCGCTGATATACGTGTTCATTTATTTTTAACCAGAAACAGGTATTTGAAATTTCGTGCTTCTTACTTCAAAAGTAACGGATGTCCCATATAAACTTTCAACCCCTCATTTACCATCTTAGTCATATTTTTTTGAATATCCCACTGTACATATGCACTTATTTCCAACCAGAAACAGGTATTTGAAATTTCGTGCTTCTTACTTTGAATATTACAAAGTTTCATACAACCGTTTATACCTTATTTTACCCTCTTAGGGGTGAAATTTTCAAAAATCCTTTCTTTATCGATCTCTACAACAAAAAAGGCATCAACTAACAAAATTTCAAGTTTGCAGCTCCAGCGGTTTAGGCTCTGCGTTGATCGTCAGTCAGTCGGTACAAGCAATTATATGTATATAGATGTACAAAAGTGTACTCGTCTATCGTCCGTTTGAACCACTGGCGTTGGCTACAAAAATGTAACACAAATAATTATTTTAAAATACTAAACCTTTTTATGTTTCTTTTTCTTGTTAAGACGAGAAAAATGTATTTAACCGCACACCCTGTCGCAACGAACAGGGTAGTGTAGGGCCCTCACCCGTTTGAATAAACACACCGTGTGTCGTCTTTCCGTCTGTATCGGCGGACCACTGGAACTGGAACTTCAGTAGTCCGCCGGCGCGGGCGGCTTATTCTATCGGGTACGCTCCTTGAAAATAGTGCGTACTAACACATAATTAGCTTAAAGTCTAATGGCTAAACTTTAACTCAATTATAATTAAGTACTCTATGCGCTATGTTCAGGACAGGAGTACGAAACCGATCCAACTGCAGAGAGGTGTTAGACAGGGAGACGTTATGTCCCTGAAACTCTTCACCGCTGCATTGGAAGATGTTTTCAAGCTCTTGGACTGGACCGGATTCGGCATCAACATCAATGGCGAATACATCACTTACCTTCGATATGCCGACGACATCGTAGTCATGGCAGAATCGCTGGAGGACCTTGGCACCATGCTCAATGATCTCAGCAGGGTTTCCCGACTGGTGGGTCTCAAAATGAACATGGACAAGACGAAAGTCATGTCTAATGTCCATGTCATTTCAGCACCGGTCCTAGTCGGGAGTGCGCTTCTCGAAGTTATCGATCACTATGTCTACCTGGGACAGTTAGGTAGGCACAACTTCGAGAAAGAGGTTAATCGACGAATCCGACTGGGCTGGGTAGCGTTCGGGAAGCTAAGGAAGATCTTCTCATCCAATATTCCGCAGTGTCTGAAAACGAAGGTCTACGACCAGAGTGTGTTACCAGTAATGACATATGGAACAGAGACGTAAAAAAAAAAACAAAAAAAGTAAGTCTCACGTTGAGGTAGAAAGGTTCTCGAGTGGCGACCACTTATCGGACGGCGCAGCGTAGGACGGCCCCCACCAGATGTACCGACGATCTAGTCAAAGCCGCGGGGAGCCGTTGGATGCAGTTGGCACAGGACCGCTCGTTGTGGCGTTCTCTTGGGGAGGCATATGTCCAGCAGTGGACGCTGAAAGGCTGATGGATGGATGGATGCGCTGTTTCGATCCTTGTTGAAAAAGCTATGGTACCTCCTCCTTCTAGATTAGGTAGGCACCTTTAGGATCCTTTTTGGAAAAAAGGGGAAAGAACGAAAAGCCATAAAAAATCAAACTTGCGCTTGGAAAATTGGACTATGAATAAAAATATAATTTGATATTAAGCTGATTCATACGAACCATAGAGAATAGAAAGTTTAAAATAGCTGCTTACGAGCCACGGCCCACCTGTTGGTAAGTGGTAACCGTTGCTCATGGACTCAACTATACCAAGAGTACTGTCAAGCCGCTGCGCACCATTTCATTTCTTAGATATGATATGAAAGAATAAACGGCTATCTTCTGCTACAGCCAAAACACACTGACGTGCTTCATGACCGGTCACACAGAAGACGGTGGTAAAGACCCGCTCGGGCCCGATAGCAAGTAAGTACTCTCACTTGGTACCCAGCCCTGCCACCAGTAGTGCAATGGGTGATAATTGCTTACTTCCCTTAGTCGCCTTGTACGACACCCGTGGGAAAGGATAGGGT
Organism: Leucoma salicis; assembly: GCA_948253155.1. Classification (NCBI taxonomy): domain Eukaryota; kingdom Metazoa; phylum Arthropoda; class Insecta; order Lepidoptera; family Erebidae; genus Leucoma; species Leucoma salicis. The sequence continues at coordinate 17,658,508 of OX411813.1, forward strand.
GGTGACACTTGTATTCTTAGTCCGTCACATTGAAAAGGATATTTCTAAATTTATAAAGTTCAGTATAATTTAGTGCAGTAATAACAGAAATTGATAAACAGTCTGTAAACTATGTAACTTACCGGAATAAAAAGTATTACATTCTCTGTGTTAACCCAGGTTTAGCCGTATTTTCGTCTAAAAATAGTCTAAATACGAGTATAGCGAACTTTGGCCGTGAGGGGCCGGCTTTAGAATTGTCCCAACCCTCTCTTCCCAAGGGAGTCGTAAGAGTTGACTGACGGAATACCGGGGGAGTGGGCAGCAGCACTCCCTCGAGTATTAACAACATCCACTGCGATCGCTAACCCGTCTGCCAAGCGTGGCGATTACGGCATTATCCCCCATGACGAGACTGCTCGTTGTGGCGTTTTCTTGGGGAGGCCTATGTCCAGCAGTGGACGTTGAAAGGCTGATGGATGGATGGATACCGAACTATTACAATACACATTTATAATAGCAAATGCAATACCTTTATATATAACTAGGATATATAAAGGTATTGCAATCTAAACAGCTTATCTGTTTGTTTGCCCGCAAATCACGCAAAAACTACTGAACTGATTTTGATGCAACTTTTGTTTGATAGCGCTTCATAAGAAGACTTACCTAAAAACTTAAGTTGGTACGTTTTATCCCGCTACTGTCTCGAAAACCAGGGAAATAGTCTTACTTATATTTGTAAAAGTCAATATTTTAAAAATTGATGATCTGAGTCTAGTATGTTTGTAAAATCCCCTCCGATACAGGCACCAATCCCTAGTGCTGGTTGTCGTCTTAAAAAATACGTTAAAGATAAGAAATGGTTATTATATAACATGCCATGCCATAGGCCATAGGTTCTTAGTCTGATTTCAACAGAACATTGAATTTAAGATTTTTTGTAATTTTCAGTCTTGCAGTGATGAATATAATGCTCTTTAACACATGCTTTAAACTTTATAGCTTAGTTCCTTGATTCAGTGGCATCTTTCGTAGACCGTGTATTGTTAATTACAATTGAATCTACTTTTTCTTCTATCGTAATTTCTTCACGGGACCATGGGCCATTTGTCTTCCGTTTATCAGAGCTTTATAGAGGATCCAAGGACCTTTACATAGAGCACACACATTTCCTTATAAGAAATCGCTCACTTGAAAACCTTAATTTATGTAAAATAACTACTCAAAGGTAAGACAAAACTCTATTGTATAAAAAATAAGTTTTCAGTACTATTGATTTTTCTTCAACTAAGTATTTTAATATCAAAACAGGTATACAAACATAAAGCTATTTGCTATGCCACATTAAAGGATAGACACCATGTATTTCTAAAGAGGCTTGTAATTGTGCAAGTGAGATGGAATATAGCGATGTTCATAGTCGTGTTGGCCTAGAATTCAGACAATTTCCGATTGCCACGGTCGTACCAAAGCACTCTGTGGTGGGAGGCGCGCGCGCGGGCGACGGGCGGCTTCACCTAGCAACAGATAGAGACGCGGCCTGCACACTCGAATCATCAGCATGAAGCGGGCGCACCATTCACCACATCACCAAACACAAACCACAAGTAAGGCAAACGAAGGCACATTGACTGCGGATACTTCCAAATCGTTATGCAGAAAACGACCATCTACCAATAAGTATCTAAACTGTTTTAAAATTATTTAGAATATAGAACAGCATTTATTTATTTTAAAGGCGTTTTCGATCGTCGTTTAACACAAAGCTATCCAATTATAATTTGGAATAGCACATCCAGATTTTACTTCTATGATTGAATTTAAACATTAGTTATTACCAAACTGAGGATTTCCGGACGTTTTATACTAACTAGGCGGCAATGGCGCATAGAACTAGAGACCAAAGTCTAAACATATAATTATGTATAATTGTATACTTATATTCACAATAAGTCATGAAACTATTGTAGCATTTTAATTTTTTTGGAATAGCCTATGCAAAATGACGAACTAAAAATAGTATAAACTTAAAATAGTCTTACACAGATAGGTAGAGGTTGTGTAGGCTGTGCATGTGTGCCGCGATTTACAAATAAACGGTGTCTATAGACTATACAATGTAGGGAATAATCTGTATCTAGGCGTATGTGTCAGACTTTAGATCTAAGGCTTTAGCTAGACTTAATAAACAAAAATGAGGTGTAACTAAATAAGAACAAGCTATGTTTTTATTGTGTAAGAACCTGTTTATATAGCTATTTTTAAAACGAATAGTTCTATGTTCATCCTTTTTTTTTTGTTTAGGCGGTAAAAAATGTTCCTAGCCGCACACCCCGTCGTTCGGGGCAACGAACAGGGTAGTGTGGGGCCTGCATCCACTAAAGAAACCCGCCGTGTGGCATCTCTCCGCCTTTATTGGCGGGCCACTGGAACCACGTTACATTCCTTCTGTGGTACAGTTCTATGTTCATCCTACTAATATTATAAATGCGAAAGTTTGTGAAGATGTTTAGATGTTTGTCTGTGAAACACGCTTAAACGACTGTACGGTTATAGATTGAATTTAGTAGGGAGATTGATGAAAAACTGAATTAAATATTGAATAACTTTTATCCTGACAAATGAATGGTTCCTGTAGGATAACTATTTTGGTATATATACTTCCAATATTCAATAATATATACCATTCATTCAACCATTCATTCAATAATATATACCATTAACTACTTAACGGATTTGAACGAATTTTGTGTACAGATAAATTATGGCCCAGATAAATACAGTGTATTTTTATCCCGACGAGTACTTACGAAGGGATACGAAAAGTAAGTTTTTATGTATACAGAGACACAGTTGCAGTCTAAAATATAGTTGCACCATCTGCAACAAACCGAGAATTCTGTCTTATTTTAAACAGTACATTGCATATCTGAATTAAAACTATGAGTGCATTGTTCAGACAAAGTAACTGTACCATAATCGCTGAATTTCACAGCTTCAACGAGCCACGCTCACAAGATTGCATAAAGAAATAAATGTAGATATATGTACTTACCTAATTATTTGAAATTACTTTTTATCACGTTACATATTATTTCCATCCAAGATTTAGAGCAACGTGCCTATCTTATAAAACTCTCGATAGCTTATCTAATTAGGACAGTTAATATGCTTGACACCTACCTACCCAAAGTATTTCTTGCAGAAGCATTCTTTGTAATTTAATCACAATAGGGCTGGATTGTTTCAATTTTATGGATATATTGCCTATCATGGTACCTATCATACTGAAGAGAGCAGCGTCTACCATCGTAATCATACTCAGGAGAGGAATGGAGTTCTCCTACAACATAAAACTTTTTTTTCTTGTTAAGGCGGGAAAAAATGTTCCTAATCGCACACCCCATCGTTCGGGGCAATAAACCCGGCCGTCTCTCCGCCTTTATTGGCGGGCCACTGGAACTACGTTACATTACTTCAGTGGTAGCTTAAAACATGCCTACCCGTTCGGGTTCGACAATAAATGGAACTTTGACTTGGTACCAAATCCCACCACCATTTGTTTCGAGTTTCCCTTATCGACTATCGTGCATGAATATAACAATAATGCTTTAATCACTTAGTCACCACGACATGACATAATGATATTTTTTAAGTATTTGACATGCTTAGCCATATAAATTAACACAAACCGCGAAAATGTGAAATCGCAAATAACAGTCACGAGTACCTGTAACCTATACAGGTTACAGGTACAGAAGATACCTTCTGGAATACCGTCACAGATCCGACACCCATGACATCATTGATGTAAGACATTAAGAAGGAATGTGTTATCGAAATTCGCAGTCCCATGCAAATGTCACAATGGCTGAATTGGCAAAGAATCTGGGACGGTATTCCAGAAGATGCAGGTTCAAATCCCGCTCGTGACTGTTAGTTTCAATTTCACAATTTCGTACTTTGTGTTAATTAAGAGATATTGTATTCTAAAATTCACCATGACGCTGATTATTTTCTCAACTCATTATAGTTTCACTGTTGCACGAGTCTCCTCTTAGAGTGAGAGGGAATAAATCTGTAGATCTACCACGCAAGTCCAGTGAGGGTTGTCAGAATTCACGAGCCGTCATAGAAAATCTAGTTTAAATTCAGTTTTTAATCTAGCAGTTTTCATCTGTTTTCCTTCACCGAGCAGGGCAGTGATACGCTTTATCAACAAATACAAGCCAAATTTCTAAAATCTTCTAAAATTCAGAAGTGTTTGTTGCGAGGCCTTGACTTGTTAGACTGGGTATCAAACTCGATACTGCTGTGTTAGGAGATTATATCACTAAACAATAAACTATCATTAGAAAATGACACATCCTTACTAATATTATAAATGCGAAAGTGAGGTTGCTTTTTTGTTTGTTACGTTTTCACGCTGTGATTATTGAACCAATCATCATGAAATTTCGCACACATATAGTCTGGAGCGCAGAAAAGCACACACGTTAGCTTTTATCCTAAAAAAATGGATAGTTCGTGTGGGGTGGCTATTTTTGCTGTGAGATATAATTAGTGTGCTGTAGAGCAACGTATTTTTATACTATTAATGTCCACATGGACGGAGTCTCGGGCAGAATCGATCTAGTTATCTATACTATTATAAAACTGTAACAGAGCTGTGTCTATATATTTAAGATATTTGAGAAAAAATTACTGAATTAGGCTATATAGGCATGTCTAAACACAAAACAATTTTTTTTTTAATTTTTGTCTGTTATTCATCACGCAAAAACTACTGAACGGATTTTGATACAACTTTTTTTATTTGAAAGGCCTTGCTTAGACTTAATAACTGCTATACATTTTATCGCGCTACTATATCGGGAATCTGAGATATAACGAAAAACTAGCTTTTGGCTGCGGCGAAGCCGCGGGCAAAGGCTAGTATACCTATATAGGGACAGCAGAGCACTAAGCCATAATGATGTACTAATTTATATTAAATATGAAGTGGAAAAGATCGTAAAGGATAGCATTACGTGAACGTATTACACAGTGTTGAAATACTGACTCTAGGATAGAGCAAAGGAAATTGTAAAATATGCATATTCATTTTGTATTTTCGGTAGAACCTAAAATAAAATTTCTATTTAATATTTACTACTATTGTTCAGGGCGCAGAAATATGTCATGATATTTTTCTCAGTCACTACACTGTTGCCAAAATGATCGTGGTTGTCGTATTGGGTGGGCAGTGACTCGCGTTGGGTGCAGTGACTCGCTATACAATTCTGCGGTACTCATCTCTAATGGACGCCTCGTGCAATTTCGTGAGGTTAAAAAATGCGTTTTCTCAGGCTAAAAAGCGAGACTTTTTAGCAAATATATTAAATACATGATATAAATCCTAAGGGTCTACCTGTTTCAGTAGAGACTTAGAACAAGGCAGACCGGAGACGATACTGGCACGTGCGACGGCCGCGAACCCGGATGCGGCCGAGTGACGTAACACAGCCTTCGATCCCCTCTCCTCGCTTCGCATACACTGCGACTGCGACCCCCCGCTCTCTCCTCGTTGCACCCACCTCGTCGTGTCTGGTCGACCGTCTGAGCCGACATTGCCTTGCTTTGATGTTGCGCTACCTTACCCATATGACTGTCTTGTCAATGCTCCATTTATTTAATTAATCCCATATACGCTGCTAAGAAGAACGGTATCTATCTGGGAACAGACGCGGTACGGTTAGATTCCCTTCATTATAGCCAGATAGATCACTCTATCTTTATTAAGACTAAAGAGAACATAATATTGCTTAGTTACATAATTAGGTAATAGGTATTATTATACTTATATAAGTAACAAGGTACAACATAATTTATTAGTGTTATATAAGGCAAACATTATCATTTATTTAGCTAACAATAAATGAGTAAAGCTATATGATCCGTAGCCACTAATTCTCAAGGTCTACAAAACAATATTTCCATTCGCTGCCCATTGTAAAGATTTAAGTACAATATTTTAAGTGACGATGGCAACGGGGTGGAAATTATTCTGAGTCTAATTAGCGAGCGTGGCTCGAAATATAATTATTATTTGAAATTATAAAGTAACGTTGCCTCGGCGGCTTCTCGTCACGGTCCGCGGCCGGGACATTGACTACGCTCTGCTTTTAAATAATAACTATTTCTTAAGTTTTCATTTCGTTTTATGTTATCACCTAACTTTATACCGAGATAAAGTCTATAAAGACTTTTTTTATTGCCAATGGTGGCAGACGAGCCACGGTCCAATTGTAACCGTCGCTCATGGACTCAACTATACCGACAGTATTGTTAAGCTGCTGCTCACCATTTCATTTCACAGATATGAAATTAAAGAAAAAACGGCTACAACCAAAACGTTGTGTTTTGGTTGTAGCTGTGTTTCATGGCTGCATGGTCACACAGGAGATGGTGGTACCACTATCAACCCGTTCGGGCCCGAAAGCTAGTGAGTACTCCCATTTGGTACCCAGCCCTACCCCCAGTAATGCAATGGATGATAATTGCTTACTTCCCTTAGTCGCCTCCTACGACACCCGTGGGAAAAAATGGGGTGGTGACACTTGTATTCTTAGTCCATCACCACACGGACTTAAGTAGGTACCTACTTACATACTTTTTTTTTCTGAAATAAGTAGTAGATATTATAATCTGTACTATAAAACTAACAGAGCTGTGCTATACTTACATTGAAAATACGTTAAAAATAATAATGTTTGCACATCACGCAAATACTATCAAACGGATTTTGATGATTATTCTTTGTTTGATTAGACTTAAAAACTGGTATAAATTTTACCCCGCATGATACTATATCGGCAATCTGAGATATACCTACATAACCTAAAACCTAGCTTTTACCTGCAGCTGAACCGGAAGCAAAGGCTAGAAATAGTTCAATCTGTCAATATTGTAGTCTTAAGTTCCTCGTTTGTAAAAGTGTGTTGAATTATAATATATGTACGTGCTTAGCGTAGTTTTAGACTCTCACGTAACAGTAACACAAGGACGTGTAATGTCTACCTAATAAGAATTATAAAGCAACAAAACAGCCTTGTGTTCTGATCACAGAGAAATGGGCACATCACGCAACAAGCAAACTGTGAATCATAGTCTCGCAAACACTAAAGTGACTCAAACTTAGGGTTAATATCATTCTAGACATAACCGGATATATATTTTATAGATTTGAAGGCGTTTCAAGTTTTTTTGTTCAGCCTCAAGGATGTCGGGTGTCGAAACGAGAAATGTAGTATAGGTATATACTAAATAAAATGTAGCATGATAGGCATATGAATACAGAACGGGTTTTTTTGACACGCTTGCTTGATTATGAAAGAATTGAAGAAATAAAGACACTCGTTTAGTATAAGCAAGTTTGGGATATGGTGTGTTCCGTTTTTAAAGGAGAAATGAAACTTCAGTCTTGGACTGTGGTGAACTAATAATCTTGCAATGGTGCAGTCAATGAATTTGAAATACACTAATTCATTGGGTGCAGTAATATATTGTAATTCAGTCTTAAACAAAACCACCGTCTCAGCGACTGTGGTTTTAAACGTCGTAGATGAAGTAATAGTAGTAGTCCTAGAATTCCCAACCGTTATTTTTGGTCTGCTCAAACAGAAGATTTAATTTCATAAAAACATTTAATAAAACATAGCATCACGGCTGTATTCCCCGAAGGAGTAGACAGAGGTGTATTACACACCCACGATTCGCCAACTAGGTATGTTTAAGTCCCATTTAATAGGGGGTGAGCCTATTGCCGTCTACCGTGTCATATTTCCAAACCCTGGGCTGCTACTGAGAATTTTTATTTTTATGAAAAAAGCTCAATAACATCGCCCGACCTGGGGATCGAACCCGATACCTCATGTTCAGCAGTCGCTCACACTACCGCTGCACCACTGAGGCAGTTTTCCAGATTTACTTATTTTCATTGCTATCGGATATCCGCAGTCTGAGAAGATATCAATATTCTAAAGTGACCAGTTCTCAATCACTATATCTGTTACTTAAACGTTCATGATAACTAATTACTCCCGCAATTGCTTGATATGGTTTGCAACTGATGCAAAAGTACCTAAACTAAATACCGTTAATAAATAATAAGTCCTGTAAAAAGTAATCATTTGCTGGAGAACGTAGTCTGTGAATCATAGTCTGTGCCTCTGTGGAGCGGTCACCGTCGGTGTGACAACATCAAACATACAACGAAATAAATGAAATCAACTTCCACATTACTTGAAAATTGTGCGAATTGTATTTGACCCCAATAACACTGATTAACGTCGCTTCACTATTTTTATGCTTTAACAACAGAGTTGTTTTTCTGAATAAATTTTGTTGTGTTTATGCCTTTATTAAATCGAAAATTGACAATGCTTACCGGTTAGAATAAATTCAAGGTGATAGATTTAGTAGACTTTCTTGCCGTAGTTACACAAAGAGCAGTTTCAATCTATATCTAGTTATTTATATATTATACTAGCTGACCCGGTCACGCGTTATGTGGCACACTTATAATAAATTCGTTGATTACTACTTATTTAAATACTCAACCGTTTCTCCAATTCTCTCTCCGGAATCCCTCATCGGATATAAAAATCGTTAATTTTACAAGAAAAAAGGAAAGAATCGGATTAAAAACTATCCTATCTCTCAAGTTGGACCAGACTGCACACAGTGTGCAAAAGTACATTAAAATAGGTTCACTAAGAGTTCATCGCGGACAAACAACGTGCGTGACATATTTTTTTTTACATACATATAAGGTATGTATACTTAGGTAAATATTTGTTTTTTATAGCACTTGACATGCTCAGCTACATTAAAGAACAAATAATTTTTGAAAATGTCGATAAAGACAAATGTGATGTGGAGATTGGGAATGGCCGTTGGTCAGTGCGATGGCTTAGCAGTTAAAGCACTGCCCCGGATTGGAAGGGACGCAGGTTCGATTCCCGCTCACACTAAAAGTTCTCTTTTTCCACATTTTCACAAATAATTTGTTCTACGAGTATAATCAATATTTGTAACGTCGGTAGTTGAAACGACAAAGAACAAACTCACACCTCGTTCGTTCTCTAAATCTTGTCCACTTCCTTGTGTTAATAACACCTACAGCTTATGGTAACCGCTTACCGTGGAGAGGTTTCAGGAAGCTTGTTTTCTACCGTTATAGTGTAAAACAAGTAAAAGTAGTTTTGGTGTAAAACTTCACACCCATTCAGCATTATGTCGTGTCACCTTCATGTTTAAAAGAGGTGTAGTTTATACAGTATAGTAGTTTTCAGTTAATACCTTGTGTTATACTGTCAGTTTCATTCGTTTTTCAGTAGGTAAACTTTTCTTTATTACATTAAAATAATTAAGTTCATTGTCTTGCATTTTTAAACTGAGACTATAATAGGAGACTACCCACCCTATCAAGGCATGGTGCGGCAAATCCCTTACAATGTAAGAAATCGGTATTTCTCAAATCTATTTTGATGTTATGGAGAAATTCTGATATGATGTGTGTATCATGATTATTCACTAGTCGCACTCACGACGTCGTCCGCGAGGACTTTTTTAGCTATTTTCTTTTTTAGTGGCGCATCCTAATCATTTCTCCAAAATAAAAGTAGTTACTCTTTATAAATTTAGCTATCTGCAAGTGAAAGTGCCCTCCAAATCGATCCAGCCGTTACAGATAGACAAAAACTTAAAGAAATGGTAATTTATTATAGGTAACGTACATACTTTCACAGGCATTTAGTAAAAAACTGTTATGTAGAAATTACAAACAGACACTTCAATTAATTTGCATCGATAATGTGGAATCTGGTAGATTTAAATTGCTTTAAAAAGAATTAATTAAAAACATTACCCCGGCTGTACACACTCGTCTATTTGTCTCGCGAACCTCTCGTCCACTCTCGTCTTGTAGAAGCTCGACACGAGAGCACATCACGTACACACTCGTTGTATCAATTGAACTTCGGATGCCAGTCGCGATGGATGTGGAAAAAGCAATTGCAGCCTTTATTTTTTTTATTCGTTATTGTAATTTTCTGACACGCCATTACACTGAAGACATACCTGATGTCAACCAGGACGAGGTCAGAGTGGCTCTCGAGCAGCTCAAAAACAATAAGTCGCCAGGTGATGACGGAATCACCACTGAGCTCCTAAAAGCAGGCGGGACTCCAATCCTAAAAGAGCTAGCGAGCCTCTTTAATTCCGTCATCCACCAGGGCTTAACACCCCAAGCGTGGAGCGGGAGTGCGGTGGTTCTGTTCTTCAAAAAAGGTGACAAAACCTTGCTGAAGAACTACAGACCTATCTCACTCCTGAGCCGCTTTTACAAGTTGTTCTCGAGGGTACTCACAAACCACCTCGCCAGAAGGCTTGACGAGTTCCAGCCTCCGGAACAAGCCGGGTTTCGATAAGGCTACAGCACCGTAGACCATATCCATACTGTTCGGCAGATTGTACAGAAGACCGAAGAGTATAATCAGCCGCTGTGTATGGCTTTCGTGGACTACGAGAAAGCCTTCGACTCCATCGAAACCTGGGCGGTTTTGGATGCTCTGCAGCGGTGTCACATCGATTGGCGCTATATCAAGGTGCTGAGATATCTATATAATACCGCCACAATGACCGTTCAGCTCCAAGACACAAAAGACCAACCCGATCGAGCTGCGTCGAGGGGTGAGACAGAGGGATGTAATATCCCCCAAGCTCTTCACCAATGCACTCGAAGACGTCTTCAAGACACTGGACTGGACTGGGCGGGGCATAAACCTCAAAGGCGAATACATCTCACACCTTCGGTTTGCCGATGATATCGTTATCGTTGCGGAGTCACTGGAACAGTTAAGCGGAATGCTGCATAGCCTAGATGGAGCCTCTAGAGACGTCGGCCTCGGCATGAACTTGGATAAAACCAAGATCATGTTTAATGAACATGTCGCGCCGGGACCGATCTACGTCGATGGTTTGATGCTCGAAGTTGTTCAGGAGTATGTCTACCTTGGACAAGTTGTCCAATTTGGTAGAAACAACTTCGAGAAAGAAATCAACCGCAGGATCCAATTGGGTTGGGCAGCATTTGGCAAACTACGCCACGTCTTCTCTTCGCCTTTACCGCAATGCCTGAAGACTAAAGTCTACAACCAATGCGTCCTACATGTCATGACTTACGGGGCCGAGACGTGGACACTCACAGTGGGACTAGTCCACAAATTGAAAGTCGCGCAGCGGGCTATTGGGCGGGCTATGCTCGGCGTCCCTTTGAAGGATAAAATTCGTAATGAGATAATCCGGCAAAGAACCAAAGTAACCGACATAGCTCGCAGGCTCAGTAAGCTGAAGTGGCAATGGGCTGGTCACATCTGCAGAAAGACCGACGGACGATGGAGCAAGCGTGTCCTAGAGTGGAGACCGCGACTTGGTAAGCGTAAGGTAGGACGGCCCCCAGCTAGGTGGACCGACGACTTTAAAAAGGTCGCTGGGACAGACTGGATGCGGAAGGCGGAGGACCGTGTCCAATGGAGCATGTTAGGAGAGGCCTATGTCCAGCAGTGGACTGCAATAGGCTGAATGATTGATTGATTGTAATTTTTTAATCATTTACCGTAAAAAAAAATCAATCCATGGCGAAAAATAACTTTTTAACAATTTAACGGAAATGTATATTCTTTTTTAATCTTCAACGGGGATATCAAATTCGTTGCTTATCCACAACCAAGCGTCGTGTAATAGTTGCTTATCCTTGTGCCTGACATTCTTAGGATTCCATAATAGTGCTTGCCTTTGGTAGGCTTCTAAAAAGCGTTAAAACACATCGTTGTCGCACGCAAAAAGCACGTCTTTACGCGAACGCAGTTGGCGGGCAACTAAGCAAACGAGTGTGTACAGGCGCGCTCTCGTTTTCATCGCGAGACTCACCGAGACTCTTTGACACGTGCCCAAAAAACCGACACGCTTCCGAGACATAGCGAGAGCCGCGAGACGAGACGAGGCTACCATGTACACACTCGCCCTCGGCCTGTCTCGTTGTGTCTCGACGAGTGTGTACAGCCGGCTTTATAACTACTATCAGCATTAATTTTCAATCAGTTAATTGTATTAATATAGGTTTCCTAATGTAACCGACTTCCCGTGCATTGTACTGTGGGTTCAATTCCCGTACAGGACAGTTATTTGTGTGATTCTCAAACGGTTGTACTGTATCTGGGCGTAGTTTATGTCTGTTATTTGTATTTTTGTAAAGTCCTCGCCTTGTAGACGAAATATTCCCTTTTTTTTATTATTGCTGTGGAAATGTATTTACACATCTAACCTGCGCCATCTAGAATATTCAAGACATTCGTAATCGCCACAGAAGTCAGACTGTCTTATTATTCAGAGTTTTATGATAATAGCCGAGACGGTTTAACGTAAGATATGAAAGTTAGGTATCAGATTACATCACAGACAATAGTAGTAGTACAGTAAATATTATATACTGTGGTAGTAGTGCCCATATAACACTTGTGAAAAGCTGATTAATAACTTGTAAGAGAAAGTGTAGGTATATATTGTATTATTATATCTTTGGCACCAAATTAAACTACGATTGAATATTGTCTTTTGTAACGGTGCGTAACAAACGAAATATTGTCTTTGAAATTTTATAATTATTAAGTTATTATGGTTCGTATAAAATACCTAATTGCTTAATTCTGATCTTACGTGCTCGAAGAATTGAAATCAAGGATTAATAACGCAGACGACATTGCGGGTATTAGATAGTATTTAGTATTAAATTCCCTGCAGTAAGTTGAATCTGAGTCATTAAACAACTCTAATTAAAAAGTCAAACTGAAGCTAACCTTAAAATAATTTAGGAAAAACATCACAATTATGATTAACCTAAAAAGGTTATATTTTTATATTAATATCTATTGTGTGGAAACTCGACAATTCGAACAGTACGCCTTTGCAGGGAATCAAGAGGGTTTAGTTGGTATTTTGCTGCACCTGCACAGAGATGTGAAGAATACTGCACATGGGCGGATTTGTGCTTTAGGTACATCATAAGTCGCTGCCTCGGTGTCTTCACACTATCGCTTGGCTCTGCTGAGAACGCTCTTCCATCAATCTATCAGCCTTTTAAAGTCCACTGCTGGACATAGGCCATGAGAACGCTCACTTTGGCTTAATAATTAGCTCTTTTTTATTACTTATGATGGCAGACGAGCCACGGCCCACCTGATGGTAAATCCATTTCATTTCTCAGATATGAAATGATAGAAAAAATCGGCTATCTTCTGCTACAGCCGACGACGTGCTTCATGACCGGTCACACAGGAGACAGTGGTACCGACCAGTTCGGGCCCGATAGCAAGTCTCACTTGGTACTCTCACTTGGTGCCCAGTCCTACCACCAGTAATGCAATGGGTGATAATTGCTTACTTCTCTTAGTTGCCTCATGCGACACCCGCGGGTAAGGATGGGATGGTCGAAATGACTTGCTGGAAATGTCGATGTCAAGGATTCCAATACTATTGTATATTGGGAGAGTTACTCCTTGGAACTGAGGCGCCACAACAAATGCTTTTTTGCTTTAAGAGAAGATTTTACGAAAATCCGATTCAAAATGGATTTTTCATCTACTATCACTTAAACTACAATGGAACATATAAACACATAATAAGACATCACTATGCAGCGAGGAAAGCCACGGATAATAGGCTATAGTAATTTGTGATATATAAGATTTAAGTAGTTTATAATGTACAATATAATCATCCCCGTCAAATATAGTTAATAAATTGCGTGATACAATTACATATCAGTAAATCAATGCATTACACAGACAGTTAATTTAGTGCTTGTACAAGCCGCGTGCCAATGTATAGAGCTGGACCAATGCGACAGATCGTGTTCGTGCGCCTATAGCTCTTTGCTATTCTGCAGGGTGAATCGTGTCATATAGGGTTGCCTGCATTGCACGTCATTCATAGAGAACATAGCATCACGCCTGTATACCCGAAAGGGTAGGCCGAGGTGTATTACATACCCACGTTTCGCCAGCTATGTTTAAGTCCCACGTAATAGAAAGCGAACCAATTGATATCTACCGGGCACATTTCCAAACTCCGGGCTGCTACTGAGAATTTTTCTTTTTACGAAAAATCTCAATGACACTGCCCGTCCCGGGGATCGAACCCGAGACCTCATGATCAGCAGTCGCACATATTACCACTGCACCACCGAGGCAATTTAGAGAATATAGACATTATCATATTACACAGTTCGTGCCTCCGTGATCCTGCTTTCTTGATAATTATACTTTGTAACAAATGCCTCGCATGTCACTAACAAAGCAATTTTAAAGATTAATTCAACGTCTCTACACAAGAAAATTTTTTTTTGAAATTATTAAGTGCTACATTTATTAAGTGCAATTAGTAAATAAAAAGACAGGCATACTTTTTTATTCATTTAAAATATAAATAGACTATAAGACTAATAAAGTACATTTATTACACATATAAACTTTTCAGAAGGAATTATCTGACTGCTGGTGAAAACCGCATCAAAATCCGTTGCGCAGTTTGGGAGGAGTTAGCAGATTTACAGACAGACAGACGCGGAAAGTGACTTTGTTTTACGAGTATACTATGCAAGGATGTTGCACTGCTTATTAAAAAAATATTTATATTAAGAATACAAGTGTCGCGACTCCATTCATTCACGCGTATGGCCTACAAGGCTATCCTTATATAGTAGGTGTATAAGGAAATAGGTAAGCAGTTATTACCCATTGCAATGCTGGCGGTAAGGTGAGGTTCTCTCCAGCGCTCCGCCACTACAAGCGGAGAGACGGCAGAGGGCAGGTTGTTTTATTGGGTGAGGGCACCACACTACACTGTTCGTTGGCCCGAACGCAAACACTCTGTGTGTGGTTATGAATATTTTTTCCATTTAACAAAGGTTTCCTAAGTAGGAGTAACCACTTGCTATGAGCCCGAATGGGTCGGAACCACGCACGTGGAGAATCTCCATGTGTTTTGGTTGTAAAGGGAAACAGCCGTCCGTTCATTCATTTTCCATTCGCGAAATGAAATGGTGAGCAGGGGGTGGGCAGTATTCTTAGTCTTGTTGAGTCCATGAGTGGCGGTAAAACTTATCATCGGTGGCCCGTGGCTCATCTGCAATCATAATCAACAAAAAGTTTTCTAAATATATATAACATATTAATTAGAGGATTGCACTGACAGGGAAATATTACTTTTTGTACGATACATAATTGATAACTCAAATACATAATAATTAAATCGTGAACGTCAAATATGGTGAAGAAAATTTAGAAATAGATACATACAAGAAAGGCGAGACCATATTTGTAAAATAATAGAAGTAAGAAACATAAAACAATAGAATTACGCTTTAATACATTTCAACACAACAAACAAAACATAGCATCACGCCTGTATTCCCCGAAGGGGTAGGCAGAGGTGTATTACACAGCCACGATTCGCCAGCTATGTTTAAGTCCCACGTAATAGGGGGCGAGCATATTGCCATCTACCGGGCACATTTCCACACTCCAGGCTGCTACTGAGATTTATTCCTTTTACAAAAAAGCTCAATAACATTGCCCGACCGAAATAATCTAGATATAAATGTGGTCTCAGTCTTCTTCTACGCGTGTCTAGTCTACCAGCCCTACCGGTATTCGCCTTTGCAAACTATCGACAACGGTAACCGGCCTCCGCGGCGGTTAAGGGCGAGCCCTGAATGTCGTCAAACTAGTTTCTCCTTTGCGAGGAATGTCATTATATTTTACGGGATTTGATTTGCTATATATATATTGTTAATGTTTTGACACTATACCATACAAACAATCTTCTAATAAAAGAAAAAATACAACGAACAAACCATGCGTCTAAATGTTTCTGCACATTTATGTACAGTCAGTGCACTAATATTATTAATAAATATTATAAATAAGGGTATTCAACAGTAGTCTGTTACTTTATTTGCTAATTTTTATTTGCTAATTTTGGTAGTTTCAACACACGTTTTAGTCAAAAAGGATATATGAATAAAGGCCATGATTTCATCACTAATTAAGCCAATAAATGGATAACAACAAGATGACGTTCCTGACTATAAAAAGTTTAAAAATCTAATTGAATAATTTTGTTATCCTGCAGTTTGTTTCGCCACAAACCTGCTAATAGGACCTTATTAAACCTATGTCATCTGGACCTACAATCACTCTAGGGGTTATCAACAATACTGCTTATTTGTTTACTAGTTCATACTTTATACTTAATCGTCTCGTCTCGTAAGTGATATGGTTACAGGTTCCCAGGTTCGAACTCTGGGTTGTATATAAGTGCTAGTGGTTTTTCTATCGAATAATTGTCAGGGAAGCACTAACTACTAAGTTTGGAGCACTATGCCAGCTACGCGGCAATTTATTGCCTAATAAAAGTGTTTTTTTTTTGTCAACCCATATCTCTCACCGGGCTCTCAGAATGAGAAGAAGGTTTTAGACCGTAGTCCACCACACTGGCCAAGTACAGGTTCATAAACTTTACAAGCCGTGGATAAAATTCCTCAGCCAAGCCTAGTTTCCTCAAGATATTGTCTTTGTGATGTGTATTTTAGCACTTAACATGCTCAGCTACTTTAAAGAAAAAAACAAATGTGAAGTGTAGATTGGGTGACTACAATAGCTGAGCAGTCCAGAGCACTTCCACTGATTCGAAGGGACGCAGGTTGGAATCCTGCTCCCAATAAATCTCTCAAGTCTGTATGATAGAGTTGGCCTTTTAATAAGAACTAAATATTATATTTTTGTTAAATATTAATAATATTGTTTAAATCCTTATTTTGCCTGAAACACGCATGCATAGCTGCTGGCACTAACTAGTTAGATATATATGTCTAAAAGAACAAATTATTTTCATATTGTGAAACAATTTATAAAAGAGAAACAATTTATGTCATAAAATTTTCCATAGTAAATTTTCAATAACCTTTTCAAAAAAATGAAGACGTAGTTATTTACGATCACAATATATACAATTTATTCTTCTAATGAATTGGAAAATGAAGATAACTTTTATTTTAGTAAGAAGCAATCCAATCGAGTACCCTCACTCACACCAGAAATTCAACATTCTTGTGCTGTTGCTATGTGCCATGCGGTACAGGACACGTACGCACTACCTGGGAACAAAACAACTAATTTTAGTTTTTTAGAAGGAGTATAATCTTAAATTGTAATTAGTTATTATTTTACACTACACTAGGATTTTTGTGTGAAGCTCACGTGTTTATAATTATTGGACACCAATCCCAACATGTCAAATAAGCTACCAGACTTTAATGTCTAACAAAATAGAAATATCTTACTTTCTTACTTAAATTCGTAATAAAAACATGTCGTAGTTCTAACTTTTATGATTCACAACTAAACAGGTTTCGTTCAAAAATAACAACAGAAAATTATGACGTGGGTCAGGTTTGTTTTGACTCAGTTCCTTGTCAAGTTTTTTACATATCATAGGATATCATTGTGGTTGATGTGGAATATAAAATTGGACTGTCTGCTGCATGCAATAACTGCATTTTCAATACCAGACTCCTCAACCAATCTCACTCATTGAGGTATATGGAATTTCGCATCGAAATATTATGATACCCTTACATAGTTATACATTACTCGTGTAAGTGGTCTTCATCAGCCTTTTAACGTCCACTGCTGGACATAGGCCTCCCCAAGAATGGGGGATCGCCACGCTTGGCAGGCGGGTTGGCGATCGCAGTGGATATTCTTAATACTCGAAGGAGTGCTGCTGCCCACTCCCCCGGTATTCCCTTAGTCGGCTCTTACGACTCCCATGGGTGGAGAGGGTACCTGTTCATAAGTCATGGAGCGGATACCTGTTTATAAAAAAAAGTACATAAATATTTAACAAATTCGTATGCAGCGATATATTTAGTTTGGGTATTCAAAAATAGCTGCGTAGATATATTTAGCACGTTTACTGATGTAATAAGAACGTCACAGCCTCCAAGCGGTGCTCATGACATAAAGTGATTTTAAAAAATCCGAGAGAATGATCTGTCAGTTTGTATGTTTCCCAGGACACATGATGCGCGTGTTTCATGACGAATTAACATGGCGGATGGCGAAATTGTGCTCACACTGCCACAACAAGAGCCATTAAACAAGAAGATAACATGGCGGATTGGCGCGATTTGGCGGTCGTTCACTCACACCCAAGCGAATCTTATAGCAACAGAACTCTACATTTTGACAAGCGCAGCAATCATTGATCACTTGTTTCATGTGTATTTTATACATATTTTATAATGGGTAAACTCTCTTGTCTAATGTATGAATCAATACCGTAGTAGTTATCATCGCACCATCCTGGCCTTGACACAAGCTTTATGGGGGGTTTTTTATTGGGGATTTTATTGTTTTTTTTTATTGTTTTTTTAGGGGGTGTTTTTCTGTAACTACTGGCAGGATGTTATTTGACAACCGAGACAACTAGATTTCAACCACATTGATACGTAATGTCTGTTTTTCTTCCTTGCTTGACTAATATATCTCACGCTTAGATCGGAGTGTGTAGAACTTGGTACCTACCGACACCAATAATTGTAGAATATAGCCAAGTTCTCTTCTCCTATAATGGATCATAGGGAAGTATCTATTGGTACAAATGATTACAAATGTATGTTCTGGGTGTTTCCCACGATTTCACCTGATTTTTGATATGAAACATCTAATACGGAGGGAGGGTAAAATCGGCTGTTAGCGTGGCGACGCTTTTGTTTTACCTGTCCCGTTCAAATCTTGCAAGTTAAATTTGACAAACTTCCCGGTTCCCGATTGACCTGAAATTTTACACGCATGTATATCGTGTGACAATGTAATATTATGATGACATGGAGCTGATCTGATGATGGAGCTGGAAGGTGGACATAGGAACTCTATAATGAAACGGCGCAACCCCATCGATTTTGGGCTTGTATGATTTGTCTTGCCGAGTACTTTATCTTTAGATGATATCCAGGGTCTGATGATGGAGCTGGAAGGTGGCCATGCAAAACTCTGTAATTAAATGGCGCAACTCCATCGAGTTAGGGCTCGTTTGATATATCTTGTCTAGGGCTTTAGTCCTAGATGATATTCAGGGTCTGATGATGGAGCTGGAAGGTGACCACAGTAACTCTGTAATGAAGCGACGCAACCCCATCGAATTTGGAATCATTTGATTCATCTTGACGAGTACTTTGTCTTTAGATGGTATCCAGGGTCTGATGATGGAGCTAGAAGGTGGCCATAGGAACTCTGTAATGAAACGACGCAACCTTATCGTGTTTATAGTTGTTTGATTCGTCTTGAGGAGTACTTTGTCAAGCTATGATCATTTTATTTCTACAAAATAATTTCGATGTTTTCACATCTGCTAGACGTCCCACGACGTCTAGTTTTTTTTTGCGCGTTTAAATAAACAAACCCAGTTATACCATTTGGGGTGACGTCATTAGCCAGCTTGTATGAAAGAGAAACAAGACAACACCCAAACTTCGAATGAGTCACTCGTACGACCCGCATTTGAAAGTGTGCAGAAGGCAGCAGCCACGATTAACAAATCAGTATTTGATAGCTGCTAAGAGTAATAAAACGAATTTATTACTTAAAGTATTTTCCCAGTAATATGTATCGAATACCTATATACCTGATGATATTAATTCTCATTCAATATTTTCGTAATTTTTCATTGCTCTACGTAACAGTTGCTTAGTGTGAACTGCGTATGTGATATGAATATTTTTATTAAAAAGGCTTCAAGAGGAATATCGTCCTTGGATTTTAATTGCCCTTTTATGTGATTTACGTCCACTTCCTCGTAGTGCTGGTAAATTAACAGTATCTAGCTACTTCTGCATCTTGTTTTGAGGCATTTAACCATTGCCATTGAGCAAGGGTGAAGCCAAATCGTACCCCATTAAACATACACAATGGGAGACTAATAGAATGGAAGGAAATGTTTACAAGATCCTTGTACACTTGTTTAACAAACACCTAGGTTGATTTTAAACGTGAACTTTGCAGATGATAAGAATCAATTATATATCTGCAACTGATAATACCAAACAATTTAAAAAATAAACTTACACTTAAAAGCTACTTTTGAAAAATAGTTTTTGTAATGTTGTTGCCAAATAAATTCAAGCTCAGATAACCTTTCATTATAAAACGATATAGTCAAATACCGGATTTCTAAATATGTAATAACTAGAAAAAGTATTTATTTATAGGCAATTTATCTGATGATTAATTAGCCGCGAAGAAATATTTATTAAAAAAACATATTTCAAGAACACTAATCATAAAGATACAATCGAATACACGAAGATGTGTTTTGAATCAATCTCTTTGATCAACATTTTGGTCTGGTCCTAAACACTCACGGATACTGACAACCTGATTGTGGGCTGTGTGACTCACGTGCCGATATTCCAATCATGCAGTGAAGTAATATTTTATTTGGTTACGTCCACTTTATCGCTTATTATGGCTTCCCACATACTTCTTAAATCCAATCACATTAATACTTATACTTACTTAAGATAACATAATATATTATGTTAATTATCAACCAGTGAAAATATTCCAGATATTATTAAATCAGTAACATATTTATACAGTGATTAATTACAGGTATTTTACATAATATTAACTAACTAACTAACTTATCACCACGCCATTTCCCTTGCGAGGTAAGCAGAGAGGACAGAGTGCCAAGAGGCTCTATTCCTGCATACATCTCTCGCTTCCTCAACATTCATAACTCTCTTCATACACGCTCGCCGGTTTCGGAGACTCCTGAGATCTGAGATCGCATTTCGACCGCATTGATTTTACTCTCATGCTCCTTTTTACATACCCAACTCTCGCTTCCATATAATAACGTCGGGACAAGCACTGCGTTGTGTATTGCGACACGTGCCTTCTGGCTGAGGTAGTGGCTGCCGAGAAGTTGTCGCAATGCTCCGTTCACTCTATTTCCCGCATTCACTCTTCTTTCTACATCAGTGGTGTACCTTCCATCCCGACTGAATCCACATTCAAGATATACAAATTTATCCACTTGTTCTAGCACACCATTTCCTATTGCTACTCTAACATCTGTTCTGGCTTCTTCTCTTTCAAAAACCATTTCTTTGGTTTTGCTCACATTCACACGTAGGCCCCTTTTCTTACAATCTTCTGCCATTACGTCGACTAGAGTTTGCAGGTCAGTCGCAGACTGCGCTAATAAGACCGCATCGTCTGCATATAGTAGCGAGTTAACCACTGAGTCGCCCATCTGAACTCCCACATTCATTTCATTCAACCTTTGTAGACATTTATCCAGATATATGATAAACAGTCTGCCTGATAGAACGCAGCCCTGTTTAACGCCGATAATGACATCAAACCAGGGTGACATTTCATCATCCAGCCGCACACAAGCTCTGCAGTCCATGTAGTTGGACTGCACCGCTTGTAGCAGCCTACCGTTAATACCATACTCCGGCAAAATGTTCTAAAGTTCCTTTCGTACAACAGTGTCAAATGCTTTCTCCAAATCCACAAAACTGCAGAAAACCCTCTGGCCTACAGCCAGATGCTTCTCCACAATGTTGCGCAGAGAAAACACTTGATCCATGCATCCTCGTCCACATATATAATATTCATTATTGACAATTGAAAACGCTCATTTATTACCAGAACCTACAATTAGTAGATATAATTTCCTATCGAGTATTATTTATCTTAGTGTTTTATATACTACTTACTTGACCTCGGACGATACCCACGGAAATTAATAGAGGATTTTTAGTTTTTATTTTCGCCACAGTTTATATTCTTATATTAATTTTCATAAAACAAGTAAACCCAAACAAAATTAAAGCAATAATTATACCTATTTATAAATTATTTTGATGTGTACTTTAGCACACTTGAAATACTCAGATACTTTAAAGAACAAATCAGCTACTTTAAAGAACAAATTATTTGTGAAAGTGGAAAAAAGAGCTTTAGTGCGAGCAGGATTCGAACCTGCGTCCCATTCAATCCGGGGAAGTGCTCTGGACCGCTGATATCGCAGTCGCTGACGGTGACACCCAATCTTAACTTCACAATTGTTTTCTAGATGTATTTATGACTCACGCCAATGACATACACACATAATCAATTTTACAAGTTGGAAGGAATAATCTCTTTTAGGTATTTTATCCACACAAGAAACTTATATACAATCATTATAAAACGAGTCATATTGTTGCCTACGAGTACGTCTTCTAAAACATATGGTTTAAGAATAACGTACCTTTTTTTTGTTAAGGCGGGAAAAAATGTTCCTAACCGCACACCCCGTCGTTCAGGGCAACGAACAGGGTAGTGTGGGCCTGCACCCACTAAAGAAACCCGCCGTGTGCCGTCTATATTTAGAAAATCGCTTCATCAAATAGTATGAATTTTAATTGCAAAATTAAACTTACTATATTGGTTTAATGCATGTAAATGCTTCCGATAGATGGCGTTGGTCGTAAAGACAAAATGTGATAAGTAGATTGGGATGATCGAAAGATCTGTACTATAGCTCAGTGGTTCAGAGCACTTCCCCGGATTGAAAAAGGCGCGGGTTCGATTCCCGCTAGTACAAAAAATCTCTTTTTCCTTATTCACAAATAATTTGTACTTTAAAAATGACAGTATTTTACAAATTAGGTGAAAAGTAAAACATGTTTACAAAGTAAATCGCTCCAGGTCTACTTTAATATACCAAAGTACTTTCGATATTGATAAGAAATTTTACAATAATTACACTAAAATTAAGAATTAGGTATAAAAATTATTATTGGTATAATAGCTACGGTTCTGTTGACTGATAGATAGTTGATAGTGGAGATAACCCGTTGTCCTAGGTGAGCGACGCGACGCGATGTACCTATGTGGATAATATAAATTCGATATTCTAAGTAAAATAATTGTTGTTTTGGAGCTCAAAAACTGAAATGTTTGCCATCGCCATCGCGGTTATGCCTATCTGTCATTATTCTACTTTTTTCCCTCGACCTTTCTTCTACCTTTGGTTATAACCCTCCCTGAGAATGAGAGAGAGTTAGGACGTGGACTCCATGGAGACTCAATACGAATTTGCAGAGTTCATAAGATAAGAAGTCGAAGATATGCCAGTTTTCTCACGGTATTCTGTGATTTCTGTGTTGTTCTTTACAAATAATTAATTAATTTATTAAAAAAAAAAACAAGCAGCTATACACTTAGCTTACCCATATTTAGCTAAGAATATTGACTAGCGACTATTGAACTTGAACAGCGATTATTGAAGTTATACTCGTACTTCTAATGCGACTTGTAAAAGGTTGCGTTAAACGTTTAACGCTACCATGGAGGGGGTATGAAAGCACTTAAACTCTTAACATTGACATATAAGAAATTTCAAAATTTTACTAACGCCATCTAGTGACATTAGACATAATTACTGTATCGAACAAGTTATTTAAAAACATAACTGTGACAAGTTTTGCAGTTACGAATTTAATAATTACTTTATTTATTAATGATGCCAAAGAAGTATAACTTCTTACGCGCGTACATAAGTACACGCATTTTTTCATAACAAAAGACCTACCCTGAGATGGACCAGTCAGTAACTACCACCGCAGAGCTTTGCTTCTCTCAGCATAATTGAGCGAACTCGATCGGGGAAGTATCACCCGGATTCACCCGCTCGTAGAATCTGCTTATTACCTAACAATAGTACTTCTACTGTTGATTCGTATCGTGAGAGAGCGGCGGAAGCCTAAAATCCCCCTTTGTTCCCTCCTTATATCATTCCCCTCCACCTCCTTTTTTTTTTGTTTTTGTTTTTTTTTGCCACCTCCTATCCCCTTAAAAATAGCGATGCTCCGAGTATCTAATGCCTGTAGTATAGCTAACGCCTAATAGCTATGGTAACCGCTAACCATCAGGTGGTGCTTATGAACCTTACAAATCCTTGAACTCAGATCAGGGATCCAAGTTAATACACCTGACTTGACAAGCCTCGTTCTTACAAGTAGACTATCACACACTTAATGAATCTACCTATCTGTATGATCCAGGCCCACAGACATCAACCGATTACCTATCCATTTAGGCATATCAGACCTGATAACTGATTATAATTTTACCTTAGATTATTTACAACGCGACTATGTAAAATACGTGGTGGTAACTAGTCATTTTAATTGGAATGTTAAGTTTTTTACTCAAGTGAAAGTAATATTAGTAAACCTCCATTTTTTTTTTGTTTAGGCGGGAAAATATTTACCTAGCTGCACACCCCCTCGTTCGGGGCAACGAACTCGGTAGTGTAGGGCCCTCACCCACTAAATAAACCCGCCGTGTGCCCTCTCTCCACCTGTGTAGACGGATCACTGGTACTGTGTTGGATTACTCCAGTGGTCCGCCGGCGATTAGTAAACCTCCTAGTCATTATTATTTCCAATTGTGTTATAGTTAGCTTATTATTCTAATGAAATTAAATCATATGTAACAAGGATAATAAAGTTTAGAGATTTCTATATATATTTTTAGCATTTGACATGCTTAGCAACGTACATTAAACACAAAGTGAAAAATGCGAAATCGAAAATAACAGTCACGAGCAGGATTCGAACCTGCATCTCCTGGATACCGTCTGCTCGTGACTGTTATTTTCGATTTCACATTTTTCACTTTGTGTTTAATGTATGTTGCTAAGCATGTCAAATGCTAAAAATATATATAAAAATCTCTAAATATTTATAGGGTTTGCGTCATTATTAGGTAAAATCTTAATTGTAAAATTAAGTTTACCTGGTCGGTATAGTGTATGAAAATACTTCCGACAGATGGCGTCTGCGTCACCCAGACGTTAAGTATGAATGTGTTATCGAAATTAGCAATCGGGAGCAAGGGTCACGATGGCTGAATTGACAAAGCATCTGGACGGTATCCAGGAGATGCAGGTTCGAATCCTGCTCGTGACTGTTATTTTCGATTTCACATTTTTCACTTTGTGTTTAATGTATGTTGCTAAGCATGTCAAATGCTAAAAATATATATAGAAATCTCTAAATATTTATAGGGTTTGCGTCATTATTAGGTAAAATCTTAATTGCAAAATTAAGTTTACCTGGTCGGTATAATGTATGAAAATACTTCCGACAGATGGCGTCTGCGTCACCCAGACGTTAAGTATGAATGTGTTATCGAAATTAGCAGTCGGGAGCAAGGGTCACGATGGCTGAATTGGCAAAGCATCTGGACGGTATCCAGGAGATGCAGGTTCGAATCCTGCTCGTGACTGTTATTTTCGATTTCACATTTTTCACTTTGTGTATAATGATAATAAAGTTACCTACATAGACGGCAGGACAATGTGAGGATGCCTCCTAGATACTTGTTATAGTCAGAAACTAACTTGATTTATTGATGTGAACGTGGAAAAAGAGAACTTTAGTGCGAACGGGATTCGAACCTGCGTCACTTCTAATCCGGGGAACCGCTCTAGACCACTAAGCCATCGCACTGACCGACGGCCATTCCCAATCCACATCACATTTGTCTTTACGACCCACGCCACCTATCGGATGCATTTAAAGCAGCTGAACATGTCAAGTGCTAAAATACAGATCAAAATGTTGATTTATCGAAGTTTTGCGAAGCATACCTATATAAGTAGGTAGGTATTAGTTAAATAAGTAGTCTCAGTTTCTTTAATATGAGCAGTTTATCACATTATGTACGAGTTACGACCTCTTAGTTACGAGGTTATATAAACATGTTTTTATTTAAAGTACTTATTCTTACATAGTTTAGAGAAAATGTTTTTCTTATCTCATTTATAATTATTTTCTAGACGAAAGCAAATATAAACTACTTAAATATGATACGTTATTTAAAACGAGCGTAATTTTCTTTAGTGAAAAGATTTTTAGAATCGACTCTGTAGTTCCAGAAGCTTCACTTTTACTGAGAAAAAATCAAATGTTACCTCTAATTTCTTTACAGTAGTAGTTATAAGGAGCTCAGAGGGATATCAATCCGGTGTGCGGGCGCAATGTCGATGAGTCAGGGGGCGGTGCCAAGGGCGCTACGCCCTGTACCGCCCCTCTGCTCCGCCCAGCCGGCCATCATGATACTGGACTTTTTTTACAGTAGGTTCAATAACATGTCTGCGTCACAAAGACAAATAATAATATCTGTGCGTGTGGCGTAATTAGGCAAATGACGCCATCATACCTAATTTCATCATAACCTTTGTAATAAGAGTGAAGCTTCCAATGTACAGTTACCTTAACTTATAGCACCTTCTAAATAATGTATGTTGCCAAACATTGCTTGTCACATCGACTCCATGATAGTTCGTGTTGGATACTATCAATCAAAATACTGTTAGCTATCGTGACTATTCATAATACATTCAATTAAAGGTTTACTTTGCTTTTCACAAACGATACGTTAAACGAAGTTGCCTTTACGAATATAGGTAATAAAATATGACCCAGGTACGTAATCAGGCCAAACTTAAGTAGAGAATAGACAATAATTATGAGCTAAAACTTGCTGGCTACACTTGAAATCTGATGAAGATTCTGCTCGTAACCTCGTCCGCATGGACTTCAGAATATAGATACCTAAATACGTCACTCTAGGGACACTAATAAAATCTTTATGTATAAATTACTTGCTCACAGAAATCATAGTTTTTTTTGGATTAAAAGTAGCTTGCCTATTATGTCCCTTTCCGGCCTCAGGACTAAGTTTATAGATACATGTTTTTTATATTGCATATAGAGCCACGGCCCATCTGATGGTAAATGGTAACCGTTGCTCATGGACTCAACTATACCAAGAGTATTGTCAAGCCGCTGCTCACCACTTCATTTCACCGATATGAAATGAAAGAATTATGTATGCTGATGATGATGATATGCATACCTACTTTCTGACTACATTTTACGTTCACGATGATCGATTGAGTTACCTATTATAGGGTGCTAGTGTAACAAATAAACAAATAAACGTACTCTCACATTTATAAAGTGTTTTATTAAATAAAAGAGGTCCCTAGAAGACTTTTAGCTGCTATTAGCTCAGTCGTGTTTGGAACACGATACATTTTCTATTCCTAAATATCGCGATAAGTGTTTATCCAACTGATATAAAAGGTATTGCGTAATGAATATGATTCATAAAAACCACGTTGCCATGTATTGTTAAGATATTGTAGCATTTTTTTTTGATAAGGCAGGAAATAATGTACCTAACCACACACCCCGTCGCTCGGGGCAACGTACAGGGTAGTGTGGGGCCACGAGCAGGCTGTGAAGCTGCTTCTCCTGTAATACCGTTCCAGATGCTTGGCCAATTCAGCTGTCGTGACGTCCGCTAGGGACTACTAATTTCGATTACACATTTCCTTATGTTATGGGTAACGCCTACGCCATATATAGGTTAAAATTTCAAAGTGCGTTAATATTTTTGATTATACATTTTCGCACTATACCTAAATGTTCTAGTACTAAATGGCCTTCTCAAGTGCTTAAAATATATTTTGATATGTATTCTAGACACGTGCTCAGCTACTTAATACAACAAATTATTTGTGAACGTAGAGAACCTCACTGCGCGCGGGATCCTGACCTGCGTCCCTTCCTATCCGGGGAAGTGCTCTAGACCGCTAAGCCATCAGTGACCGACGGTCATTGCCAATTCCACGTCACATTTGTCTTTACGATCCACGCCACCTATCGGATGCATTTACATGCATTATTATAATAATTTGTTGCTTAAAATATACATCAAAATACCAAAACGTAAAAGAAAACATTATGCTGTGTAGAATATGCTTACTAACTACTTGGATAAGTAGATGCTTGTTTATATTACTTAAAATGTGTAATGTTGGTCGCCCTCCCGGTAGAAGAGCAAGTTTAGAAAAGGAAGAAGAGCACAGGACGGTTATCGTGCCTTCACCTGTGTTCTGATAATCCTACAAAGTCCCATCGGATATTTCTCAATCCCTCTTCCAGCTTGGTGATCCTGCCGTCGGTCCTCAGTGTCCTGACGTTATGTTTTACCAGTGCCAGAAGACGTTTATGATAGACGGGGATTATTAGCACCCCCTGTTCCGCCGTAGTCGGGACCGCTACCGTTAGGCCACGGAAAAGCAGAGTTGCCATGACTGGGGGCCGATGCGTGTGTGTATGTGTTTGTGTGTACGTGTGTTTTGGGTCTTTCCATGTTGCAGTTATTCTTAATATTCAGGGCAACGCTGCTGCCCGATCTCCAGGTAATCCCTCAGTCGGCTTTAGGTACCTACGTCTGCTATAGAGACGGGATGGAGCTATTCTAGATGCCGGCCCCACACGGTATGGAGATGGAGTGGAGCTATTATAGATCAGGGATGTTAAAGAGCTTCGTGGGCGATGTGGTCACTCAGCGACAAAGCCTTTTAAATAAATTTAAAAAAAAAGACAACATTCATAATTCTCTTCATACACGCTCGCCGGTTTTGGAGACTAAGTATCCGATATCCACTTGTTCTAGCACACCATTGCTTATTATTACTCTAATCTGATCTGGCTTCTCTTTCAAAGACCATTTTGGTTTTGCTCACATTCACATGTAGACCCGTCTGTCATTACGTCGACTAGGGTTTGCAGGTCGCTGACTGTGCTAATAGGACCGCATCGTCTGTATATAGCAATGAGTTAACCACTAAGTCGCCCATCTGAACTCCCACATTCATTTCATCCAACCTTTGGGGACATTATCAAGATATATGATAAATATATATGATAGAAAGTAACCCTGTTTAACGCCGATATTTAGGTACAATAACCAATACTCTCTTCATACCTCCTCGCTCTCTTACCTCGTCGTTACGAATGCGGTCAGTCAGCCTATCTCCCCAGATTTTCCGCAGAGATCGCATTTCGACCGCATTGATTTTACTAATTTTATTCTTACTAGTAATTTAGAAGTAGCACTGAACTTAGAACTCTGGCCTGTAGACTACAGGCTCATCCCCTATTACGTACGTGGAACTGAGTTCACAAAATCTGGATATATTCTAGATCTGATTACGCCTGTGGCAATATCCAAGATACGAGAAAAAAAAATCTGACACGCAGCTGTAGAAGTTTTACTTATACGCATAAGCGTATTTTATTGCTATCTATCTACAGTTACACTTATGATGTTTATGATATAAGTAGTGCCTCATACAAGTAGGCTGTAAAATTGTAACGGTAATGCGTTATTTACATTGAAGTATTTTTACATTGAAAGATAACGTTACAATTTCTTTTAAAATAAGTAGCTGTGCAACTAATAAGTTTCATCGATAAAATATCCTAGAACAAAAGAATAAATACTGAAAAATAATAGGATGACTGCCGATGGCATTCATATCCATAGATAAATAATTTATACTTGGCATTCATATCTTTTTGGAAACCCGTTCTAAATGCTCTACTGACGAACAACCGTAGCAAAACCTCTATTAAGTAATAAATAATATCTATTTACAGTAATGATAGACAATATTATTCATCAACTATATTATTCATGGGAGACGCCCACACCATTTATTGGATTGCACACATTATTGAATTGTAGATGTCTTTTTTTTTATTTTTTTTCACACGGCCTAGACGACGCAACTCTATTACCGTTAATGTGATACAGATCATCGAGATTTTATCGATTTCAATATTGGAACGAAGTTCCTTATCGCGCGTTGTGAAAGGGGGCTAGACGGAAAAAATTCTTACGAAAAGTTGTCACGACACTTTTTGCTTTTTGTTTGGTTTTTTGTTATATTTTTTTATTTGTTGTTTTGTTATATTTTTTTATATAAGTTTATATTATTTTCATTTCTATTTCGCATGGAACAGTGTGGTGTCGCGACGATTATTTTTGTTGAGTGTATACAGGTTTTTTGTACATAATAAATAATAATAATAATGAATCCTGACAGTGTTTCTTCACAAGTTGCGGATATTGCTGATGGAGTTGGTAAGTAGAGATTTTATACAGACAATATATATATATATATATATATATATATATATATATATATATATATCTGTGTGTGTGTGTGTGTGTGTGGGTGTGTGGGTGTGTGTATGTATAAAATTCTATTGGTGGGTAAAATCTGTCTTTAGGTAGTATCCTGGGTCTGATGATGGCGCTGGAAGGTGGCCATGAGAACTCTTTAATTAAATAGCGCAACTCCATCGAGTTAGGGCTCGTTTGAATTGTCTTGACTAGTACTCCAGTCTTAAATGATATCAAGGGTCTGATGATGGAGCTAGAAGGTGGCCATAGGACTCCGTTAAAAAAAGACATAACCCCATCGAGTTTGAGCTCGTATGCTTCATCTTGACGAGTACTTTCTTTCTAGATTATATCCAAGGTCTGATGATGGAGCTGGAAGGCGACCACAGTAACTCTGTAATGAAGCAACGAAACCCCATCGAGTTTGGAATCATCTGATTCTTCTTGAAGAGTACTTTGTCTTTAGATGGTATCCAGAGTCTAATGATGGAGCTAGAAGGTGGCCATAGGAACACTGTTATAAAACGACTCTCATGATAATAATTAATGTCCATTTCCGTTATTTTACACATATCATAATTTTATACAAGCACATTGAAAAAGTTATGATCATTTTATTTCTAGGTACTCATTATTTCTTTAAAATAATTTCGATGTTTTCACATCTGGTAGACATCCCGTGACGTCTATTTTTTTTTAATTGTGTTTGGTTTTATTTGTCTTTGGATTTTTGATTTGATACGTTATATAACACTTTCCATAGTTTTTATGTGTCTCGCAGGTACAAATTACCCGCCTGTTTATCCATATAGTTGCTATATTGATTATAATCATAAATAATATGATCTATGCTTTTATTATTTGCAGTTGTATATATTGTAATTTTTAGTTATATAATTACATCAAATTTTGTCAATCTAAATAGGTAATATGAAAAAATCAGTTAAGTTATCAATCGATTTACTTTATCTAAACGATTTTACTATGTCATTGTCAGTGAAGTTATAAACTATAAGGGGGTTCCCATTGTATTTTTCTTTTAAGAATGGTAGAATTTAATATTGATTATGTTAGTATAGTATACAATTAGCGTGCATTAAAAAACCACTTGTATTTGCGTAAATCTTACATGTTATCATATTTACTGCTAAAACAGGCATAATTTTTATTTTGTTTTTTATTAGGCGGGAAAAAATTATCCTAACCGCAGACCCCGTCGTTCGGGGCAACGAACAGCGTAGTGTGGGGGAAATTATGCCTTTAATGTAGCTTGCGTCTTGGCAGACCATACATATTTGTCAACCTTGTTGTACTGTATGTATAAAAAAAATCTCTGGCCATCCAGGGTCTATGATCTCAACCGGGCATATATTTTTCCAAACTATTATAAATCTGTAACAGAGCTGTGTCTGTATATTTAAGATATCTGAGAAAAAATGATTGTATTAGGCTATATAGGCGTGTCTATACACAAAACATTTTTTCTTTAGATGTTTTGTCTGTTTTTTCCGTTTTTCTCTTTATCTGTTTGTTCGATCGCGCATCACGCAAAAACTACTAAACGGCTTTTAAATTGATACAACTTTTTTTATTTGATAGCTCTGGATTAGACAAAATCTGGTAGCTATACATTTTATCCCGCTACTATATCGAGAACCTGAGATACAACCTAAAAATTAGGTTTGGCTGCGGCGGAGCCCCGGGCAAAGGCAAATTTTTCTAAATGTGTGCTGAATGTATACCCTTGAAGTACCCATAGATGATACCATTCTGTATTACCTAGAACCTACATTATATAAAAATATAGTCATAAAGCTGTCGTATGGTTTATATCAACTGGTGAACTGGGGTTTGTAAGGATTTCTTGAAGCTCAAATTTTTAAGAACAACCAGCTGGTAAAACAGCTCTATCCACAATAAAGAACAGCCTAAGTTAATTCTTACAAAATTCACTGTGTACCAGTGTCACTCAAAATCGGTTCACATGCTTTGGATATAGGCCAGAACATACAGACTAATAACATACTAACATAGCATCAAGCCTGTATTCCCCGAAGGGGTAAGCAGAGGTGTATTACACACCCACGGCTCGCCAGCTTTGTTTAAGTCCCACGTAATAGGGGGCGAGCCTATTGTCGTCTACCGGGCTCATTTCCAAACTCCGGCTACTGAGAATTTTTCTTTATAGGAAAAAGCTCAATAACATTGCTCGACCCGGGGATCGAACCCGAGACCTCATGATTAGCAGTCGCATACGCTACCGCTACACCACCGAGGCAGTAAAAGTTTATGATATTAGAGTTCATGTAGATACTCGTACCTACCGCCGATGCGCCGAATAAGTTTTTTGATATTTTATAATCGTTTGACATGCTAAGCCATACAAACGAACACATAGAGCGAAAATGTAAAATCGCAAATAACAGTCACGAGCAGGATTTGAACCTGCACCTCCTGGAATCCCGTCCCAGATGCTTTGCCAAATTAGCCATCGTGACAATTGCTCGGGTCTGGGAATTATGATAACACATTTTTACATACTTGTAAGCATAAAGCTAAGCATAAGGCCCACCTGTTAGTAAGCGGTTACCGTAGCCTATACACCAGAGGCATCAATCGAGCGTCGCGATCTCCAAAGAAAAGGATAGGAAAGGAAAGATAGGAATAGGGAGAAGATGGGACGGATACTAAGAAGAGGACAGGAAAGATAATAAGGAGATTCTATGAAGGATAACAAAGAGAGGATAGGAAGGAGGAAGGCCGTTCATGTTGGGATAAGCAAGGCTCTACCAATAGAAATTCCTTCCTGATGTCTTGGGTGACACATCTGGGAGGGTATTCCAGGAGATGCAGGTTCAAATCCTACTCGTGACTGTTATTTTCGATTTTACATTTTCGTACTTTGCGTTCGTTTAAGTTGCTCTCTTTTTCTCAGACAAATAAGAGCACTAAACAGATTTCGCTCATTCGGGCTCGCTCAACCGAAATAATTATTCGCTACAGATTGCCAGAAACTGTATGAAAGTACTTACTTGTTTCTTTTTGACCCATAGCATTCGTCGACAACTTTCTCCAGCTGCTAACGCCCATCTCTGCCGTTAAAAAGAAGCGCAGACGCCACGGCGCCAAATTTATGAATGAGAATAGATAACTATTCGTAGGTATTCCGTAACTCACTTTGGATAGGTATAGGTACACATGTTTTCGCCAATAGTGTTTACTGCAGAAGCTAAAAATTGATTCCATAAGGTTAGCTGCCGGTAGAGCTATTAGTTTAAAGTAGGTATAGATTCCTAACATTTTAAAAATATATAGTGGATTCCAAACCAACTTGCCAGCTGTCTTCTCAGGACACTTATGAAAGCCGAAGGTACTTACTAACGATTGCAGCAAGAAACTTGAAGGTAAATACTTTGTTCCTAAATATGATCTTGCAAACTCTATAATTATATTATGAGATGAATTAATAGTTTAGCTCATAAGTACGTTTATATATTGATTTAAAGTATCTGAAGGCATCAACCTTGACTTCCGTCAAACCTTATTTTTACATTGTTAGACCTCATAGAAAGTGCTGGAAATGGTAATAAGTAGGTACCAAAATTAAATTGAACTTTTATAACATATGCAGATACCAGCACTTAGCTATGGCAAACGAAATACGTTCCACAGGTCTTTGACCCAGGGCATTCATCAGTAATAGATAGTGTTAGTCACAAAAAGATTTTCAGAAGAACGTTCGTAGCAAACTTGCTATATTGTGTGTAAAAGAGTAGCAAGGCGCAAAAGAAAAACTCCCGTCTCATGGTCCATGAAACATTGACGAGACGATATTTTTTCAGAGGCAAGCTAGCGAATGTTAGACCCCCACCTCCCACCATCGTATGATATGACAGTGACCCAAATGGTGCGCTGTCACCGGCGCACGGGCGCACTCGCGATCGCTTTTGCCAGTTCGCCACTCAACTCAGTTCCGTGAGCGCGCTTGAGTTTAAAGGACGTTCTATGCTCGTGTCAGTCGCGCGAGCCGCTCGCTGTCGTTTTAGTGTCATATGCGATTGGATATTACTGTGCACAATACAGTGAGTGAGCACCGGCCGCAGCGCCGGGTATGTGCCGTCTTGACCCATGTGAATGGTGAAGTTTTCTAGGTAAGGCTCGAAAAAAATGACACCTGCAAAAAGCTGACGTCAGAAAAATGTTCGTCAAAATGGACGAATGCCGAAATCGGCAGCCATTAGATAGTATGGAAAGTGACGGTCACAAAACGTCCAGCGTGGCGGGCGGCATCGGTGAACGGGGTGATGAGTCAGACGCATCTCGAATTTTCCTCATGCACAAATAGTGGCATTGTCATAGAGGGGGGTGTCCGCGGGCGGTGCGCTGACGATGACATTGGTAGCTGCTCGCTACAGCGCGTTCCGCCGCCTGGCAACAGGTATCTGAGCACATCAGCAAGCACGCTACTTATCGAGACTAGCGTGTGAGAAGCCATCGGGCGGCTCTCTCACCTCGTGTAAACTGCAAGTTAACGGAATTGGATTCCGCGCCGCCGAAATTCCGCTGCGGACATTCACGCCTCGAGCGTCTGAAATAAATCGCTCATTTAACACAAATGGCACGACATTGTCGCTACATTGAAAGACCGATACGCATTTCCACTTCTCTTTTCTCTTCCTCCAACGCTTATTAGATCATTAAAAGAAGAGCTTCCTCTGACGTAAGCCAATTTTCCGTCATGCATAATTCCATATGCTCATTTTATTTACCTTTATAAATATCGATGTATATTATACATATAGGTAATAGACCACAAATTGCCGCAAATAAATCATTATGAATTAGCTATTATTATTACCACACCCATACAAGTATTTCTTTTAGGTACCTATAATTTATAGCCAACGTGTTTTATTTGTGCTGTTGTATAATCGCAAGCGCACGTAGGTAGTCAGTTTGTGCAGTGAATGTATGATAATACTGATAATACAGGTACGTTTAAGTACCTTTTTTGTTTAAGTGGGGAAAGTGTACCTAACCGCATACCCTGTCGTTCGGGGCAACGAATAAGATAGTGTAGAGCCATCACAGAATAAATAAACTAGCTGTGCCGTGTCTCGTCTCTACGCTTGTAAACGTAGTGTTATATGCTCTTTGTACGCTTGTATTTGAGAGACGGCGCCATAAATTACCTATATGGAATTTTTAAAAACTTTTTACATTTAGGGTACTTTATTAACATAATTACTGCTAACGAAAATGATACAATTTAATCAAATACTACTATAGAATAAAATATTAAATAAAATAATGAGAGAATATTTAAATTTTAAAGAGACAATTTATGACAGATATTATGACTCTTTTAAAAGATTGACAATTGAATTACCATAGAAACAGAAACAGCGCTCCGACATGTGAGCGATAAAGCACCTATCATGCGAGAGACGTCAGATACCATGGCGCCCCCGCCGCACAGCAAAACAACTGTTGAACTTTGCGACATAGCTACTGATAAACACTATTGACTAATTCCAAATATGGTCAATGACAATGCAATTATGTTTGCTTCTTAGTATATGTATTTGAAGTTATATACTCGTAGTATAATAATTATTTAACATTATAATTGAAAAAAATAATGTTATCCAAGAGAAGATAACAGTAACTATTATACCTATCATAGGAATATAGTTAAAAAAATAAAAAACACCTTATCTTCTACTTTTTAGTTCTACAAGCTTGTAGAACTAACTAAAAAGTAGAAGATATAATATATATATAAATAATGATTGTAAAAAAAGTGTGGGTGCTTGACATCAAATAATTGGTAAGTAACATTTCATAAGATCTATTATAATTTTTAAGATGTATTATGTCTATTAGCATATAGCTAAAAGCACCCCACGCTTTTTACAATCAATATTTATTATAATAGATATTATTTTCTACATTTTAGCTTAACTAGCTATTAAAGCGTGTTTTTATAGCTTTAACTATAATTTATTTTCTTCTTTTTAGTCTCAGCATTAAAAGTGTTTCAATTTGAAGAACATTAAAGCCTACTTATCTGTGATAGTTTTCTTTTTAACTTCTTTATATACCGTGAATTTTTTCACATAAGTACCTATCCAAAAACAACTATGTAGCTAGCTCGCTTGACTCTTAGAAAAAATAGCACTTTAAAGCATAATATTTCAAAAACGGATAGGGATCGATTAAGGGTAATCAAAAAATTGTTTTACAAACCCACAATATTTTTGAAAGACACCCACGCCACGCTATGCGGTAGATGAGGGAAAAAAACATCCCCACTTTATTTTTTAATTATTTCGAGATTTTGTTTTGTCATTTTGTCGAAGTGATTAATATGTATATTCATGCCTGCCCTTTCTAGTACTAAATCTCTGAGTTAAGCTCCAAACAGTGGATGGACGGATATGACGAAACTATAAGGGATCCTTGTTGCCTACGGAACTGTAAAAACGGATAAAATTCTCAAAATATTTTATTGTCATGGTTCCTTGATAACATTGGAAAGTTTCTAAAGTAATCTGATATTTCGAAGTGAGTCAAAATCATGTTCATATATTATGTTACATACATACATAGATACAGGCGAAGTTAATAAAATCATGTTAAAAATAATAAAACTCTACGTCAAAAATCGCAGCTCCTTAAACAAGATCAAACAGTTACAATTATAGCCATACACAAACATAAACAATTTTATTTAGCTCTGACGAACTGTTTGAGTTGGTACCAACATCCCCTTTTTACCACCGGACCACGAGACGTCGTAGTAGGGTTCATCCACACCACCTGGAAACGATCTCGTCCAAGACGGTTCGTTTCCAGCGCTCTTTTCTACCACGCGCGTGTAGGCTCTGGAATGAACTTCCTGCTGCGGTATTTCCCCAGCGCTACTACATGTCCTTCTTTAAGCGAGGTTTGGGAAGAGCACTTTACTCACGGTAGGCGGCGGCTTGGCTGTCCCCCTGGTGTTGCCAAATTACATTAGCGACGGTTACCAATTACCATCAGGTGGGCCATTTGCTCGTCTGCCACCGTTGGCAATAAAAAAAATATTTAAAAAATGAACAAATTCTTATTCTCTGCTTATTATCCTTCGTTTTCACCTCCTACCCCTTTCCCTGGACTTGTCGACACTTGAGCGATTCCTCTGGTGTTGTTAGCATCTATAGGCTACGATAACCGCTTACCATTAGGTGGACTGTACGCTTATCTGCTACCCGCATAATATTAAAAAACCTACGACTGTGATTTAATACTAAAGTTGTGCCAAAATAAATCACAGCCGTCAACAGTACGTAACCGATTTGTTTCCAAGCAAGCAACAAAAAAATGTATAACTTTTATATTAATCACCGGAGGTTATCGCGAGGTCGTCAGAGGAGGTCCATTGCCTCCGAGCTTCAAGTCGGGACATGTCGCAGTGGCATAATATCAACCGATTACTCATCTGCACAGAACAAGAATCGCTTACTTCTACTACCCTTTGTTACTTGGGTATTTTTATCAATCTAATGCGACTAATAAATTTCGGCGAATGTAGGATTAGATAAAGAAATAATTAAATAGCGATTACTGTGAAATATTGATTAAAATACTTTGCCATATTAAATTCAATTGACTGGTTAGCTTTAAAAACATAGACTAAAAAGTATACCTCTGCTTGGGGCAAAAATCTAAAAACTATAAAAAATAAATACGGTGAATTCTCTCTTGCAATAGCAACGACTAATAAAAGCCATTCGACTGAGTGCAATATTACCCGTGCTAAGGTTACAGAACTTACAGAGGCGCAACTTGCCAGTCTCTCGACAATGAGTCATACAGCCGGTTCCTGAGGCTTTGACCAAACGATTGCGTTAGACACATTAGCACTAGGTTCTTGCACACGAACACTTCTAATTTTTGTTTGGAATTGATATAAAACGAAACTATTTCACGATACAAATATTAATAAATCTCCAATTAAAGTATAGATAATAACTTAATAGGAGTTTAAATTATTGGCTTAAAAGGAATAACGCAGGGATCCGCACTATTGTCTATTTAAACATTGTTTTAGTTAAATACCCCTATTCCGTTTAATGACGAACTAAGCATATCTACATGATGTCACCATCAAAACAAAAATGTTTAAAATTAGCATTAGGATTTTGAGGAACTTAGTCATTCCGCGAACATGGGTGCTAATGTACATAATATAATACATAACAATAGAATTAAAGGCACTAAAATCCATAATATTATGTTTGTTCCATCATTGTATGCATATTATTTATGTAAATATAAATTATTTTTAAGTACCTATCTAAAACAGAAAGATTAAAGTAAGTAAGGTGATAATTTGGGAATATTTCTATTGAATGAATTACTTATTTCTTTTTTCAATTTTCTGGAACATTTACCAATTACTCTGGAACATTTATTAACAAAAGTCATATTATTCCATATCTGGAATAACTTCGGTTGCAATAAATTAATGTAATCAAATTACCAAAAATCTATCCTATCGCCGCTTCATGGAAATTCATGAACACAACATATAAGTAATAATATGATGATTTAGTCAGTGCTGACGGCTGAGCGTAGGCATCACTGCGTCACCATACGTCACTGCAGCGCGACTATCAGCATCGTCACTAATATATTTAGAATGGAATGTGGAAAAATCTTCAATACATGTTACTGTTACGCTTGACAAATCTGGCGCGATTCCAGGAACTTTCTAACACATGAATAGTACATCATTGCAATAACATGTTACCCTAGAATAGAACCTACGGTTTTTGACAACAAATCGAATATTTTTACACATTATCTAAGGCATTTGTGGCCTAATCCCTCTCACCATGAGAGGAGATCCGTGCGCAATAGTAGCACAGAAAGATAGGTACCTTTTCTAAAGAATTACACATGTCATGAAATAGGTACCTCTACCAAATTACATGGTATAGACGGTAGGCTACTTGTTTTCTTGTAGCCAAATTTTAAGACGCAAAAGTTTTCATTGTAAAATTGTAAATATAACTAGGATGTGATGTCACACCAATGTATAATGCATATTGCTATTAAGTACAAAATTATTGGAATATTAAGTGTTTGTGATGTAGGTAGTAGGTACTTAGGTAGGTAGGTAATTAATAATTATGAATCAATTTCTAGAATATTCTAAAGTATAATTAAAAATCGTAGGCATTCGTTTTTATGATGATGTGTTACTTATGTCGTTATGATATTGCAGTACTTACCTAAGATATTTAAGTGCATCCTACGATATGACAAAAAACATATTTTATGATATTCGCAGGTGACAATTCGATGATTTAGTAGTTACCATGTTACCAAATCATGGAATTGATTGTCTGCGAAGGCCTTTATGCTTCGAACACGTTTAAACATGTCCGGGCTTGTTCCTAACAAGCGAGCGTTTCATCGTTTCTAATGGGATGAACTGGCAAAGCTGAGCGCAGATAGCCCTATCGGCGAGATGGTCACTGTCAAATTGTAGTTGCTTAGTTTGCCAGATAATTTTTTGCTATTTTTTGTGTTTAATACGGTTGATCAGAGCGATATTTTTAAAATGTATAGTACTTACCTACCTAAATCCCTGGAAGATTAAAGAATTGTAAGACGCCATGCTGTGTCGATACAAAATGTTTGCGACTTTTCCCACGTTTTTAATGTTGGATCTTTGGGAAATAAATATACATCGAGGTTATTACATTTTTGTACAACACACAGAGGCATAAAAGTATTACGATAAAATTTAAATTTACTAAATTACAGGTTACAAATTGTATGAAAATGACAGTTTTCAATGGCCATATCAATAATACACCATCTGCCGAGAAATGCCAGAAATGGCAGTAAACATCCCCATTAAGCAAAAACTTACACTTAACTGCTTTTGTAGGTACCTACTATTACCACTGAATATTTTACTACGATTGACTCACAGCTGTATTTTTTTAGATTAAAGTAGTTATGATGTGTGCAATAGGTGTGTTTGAGAAACCTTTTGAGTAGAGGTAAATACCAGAACAGTTTTTCTAACCTTCTACCTATATGAAGTGAGCATATGACCGCTGCTTTGTGATAAACAACAAAACAATTCCCATCAGAACAGAACTAAATAGTTCCTATCCTACTAATATTATAAACTAGCTTATACCCACTGATTCGTTTGCGTTGCTTATTTTAAG
Source organism: Leucoma salicis (assembly GCA_948253155.1). Lineage (NCBI taxonomy): Eukaryota > Metazoa > Arthropoda > Insecta > Lepidoptera > Erebidae > Leucoma > Leucoma salicis. Next base: position 17,698,943 of record OX411813.1, read on the forward strand.
AATAAGACCGAGAATAAAGAAGAGCCTTCCCTTCTCCTCCACTTCTCCGCGGCAAGAAACCCAATAGTTATAAAATAACGTTGTTTCTTAAAAAAATATAACACTATATTAAATGAAGACATTACAATATATATGTTTTAATTAGGTCCTCTAAAAAATAAAACTTAATTGAAATCTATCTAGTAGTCTCTCCGTGACGCGTCTAGAGAGCAACGCAGGCTCAGGTTCGCCGGTGGCCGGCGCTGCTCTATGTGCACTTCCAACGGCAGACCTCTATAATTTTATTTATATAGATGTAAACGTTTATATATGTTTGAAACTTGATTACTCAATCGCGCAAAAACGATTGAACAGTTTAGGATGATATTTGGCACACAATTCACTACCTGGATTAACACATAGCATATTTTTATCCGGCCGTGTGGGGCCGGTTTTAGAATTGTCCCACCCCTCTCTATCCACGGGAGTCGCAAGAGCCGACTGGAAATACCGCGGGAATGGCCAACCCGCCTGCCAAGCGTGGCGATTACAGCATTGTCCCCCATGACGGGACCGCTCGTTGTGGCGTTCTCTTGGGGAGGCCTATGTCCAGCAATGGACTTTGAAAGGCTGATGGATGGATGGATATTTTTATCCCCGAAAAATTGTTATATTCCTCTGGGATTGCTATTTAATTGCTTAGAGATAATAAATGTACCATATAGAGAAGTAGAGTCGTGTACTTATTTATAATGCTCCAATTCTGAGGTCCACGCAGACGAAGTCACGAACAGAGGTAGTACTAAAATAAATTAAGTATAAAGATTTTAAATAAATATCTAAAAGAACACTGGAAATAAGTACAGAAATAATTTAATATTTTTTCACTTTGCTAAACGTGTTGTAAATACCATTATTATAAGTACATTAGTGGCAATAATAGAGTAGCATTGAGAGTTTCCGAAGTTCCCAAATTACATTGTCGAGTGTAGATTCAGGCGCCAACAAGTGACGCAGGCCTACCCACCGAGATGTCAACTACGTAAAGCAATAAATCACCAACCATGTTAGGTGGCCAAAACGATACTTTAAAGGTATAATTTGAATACTTTGAAATAATCAAACTAAATTATTGTTTTAAAATACTTAGAGCATGTCACTCTTCGCAGATTGTGAGGCATTATTATATTAATGAGGCTGACTTCAGCGGAACTGGTTTACTTATATTGTTTTGTCACACTAAATATTAAAAACATGTCCCTGCATTATTTGGGACAGATATGGGCTTTTTGGGCATGTTGATGGTGTCACACGTCACATGTCTATGAAATAGGTAACGCAGAAATTTTTTAACACGCGAAGAAGCTGGAGCACCTACCTGACGCTGGTTAGAAAAAGTATAAAGGCCAATTTAAATATGGGCTATATAATAGGATACACAATGAATAAAACATATTTAAAATAGAAACCAGTATTCAAGATCAGTGTCCACAAAACTTTTTTGTGTTTACATAAACTAAGCTAGGTCAAGCATAATTCAGAAACAAATACCGATTTGTTATTTCTAATGAATTATTTATCTCACGTTCGATGCTGAATAAAATAATCAGTTGTTACTGAATACGTAATGCAGGTTAATAATAATGGCGATTGTCTATTCATACGCCCATTAGAACAATATAAAATAGTTCCCACAGAATGTCCATTAATAACATCAAGTTTTCTACATGTACTAGGAGCCAACCTAATGTTAATACTTAAATATGAAATTCCATGTAGATAAAACTCCTCGTTATTGAATTTGGTATGTGACTCTGTCATACTGGCATGCTCTTTATTAATTAAGCAATATATAGTAAACAAAAAAATATTCGGCGAGAATTAATTAAATATAAATCAAAATCAAATCCTGCTCGTGACTTTTAGATTTCACATTTTCACATATTTGTGTTAATTTATATAGCTAATCTTAGAATAAGGATGTCAATTGCTAAAAAATCTATATAAAATATCAAAATAATTAATTACAGTACTGTTTACACTAGTTTACAGTCTAAAAGTCATGTAGGTGAATATTTATTTCAAATTTGTTGCTATGTAATGAAATATTTTATTGTATTGGCAACTGACTAGATAATTATTTAATATATTGAGATTAGATTATTATTTATTTAAAATTTTTGCCCCATCGCCCCGAGCTACGTTACTGCCGCATACCGTGACTGAATGTATCGTGTTTATAAGGTCTGTCTAACAATGATATTCTATATTTTTATATACTAGTACTACGTGCGTAGAAGGAATGGTGATAGGGGGTGAAGGATATAAAGAGAAGATAGGAAGGATAATAAGGAGAGAATAGGTGGGTGGTTTGGACCTCCGGCAATCTGATTCACCATACGAGACACAACGGCAGGATTGCCTACCTATGTTTCACGCTGATCTTCTGTGAGAGGGTGGTACTTCCCCGATAAAGTAATTCGCGCTGGCATAAGCAAGCTCTACTACTAGTTTGTGCAGTCGTACTTACCGCTTAAAACCGATTACAGTGTTAAGCTAAGCCGATTATAGTAACCTTTGTGGTGATCTAGAAAATCAGAACTCTTGGCTATTTAAAGGGTTTATAACAAGGACACATCAAAAAGTTATTTTTCCATAACTTTAAGGGAACTTGTTCCATTTAATAACCGTCATCTACGAAAAAAAAACAAAAAAGATTCGGCTCTTGAAAGCTATTGTCGACATGATAAGAATGTTAGAATTCTCGATTATCTATCTAGTTGTGTGCGAGTATTTCGATTAATTAGCTTTTTATGTAGACGTGTTGGCACGTCACTCGTGGCTCGCCGGTCGCGTTGCGGCTGTGCTGGCGTTCCCTCAGGAATGTCGATCAAACTAGTTTAACAGCTGTGCTGTGATGTAACAATAACCGTTATCTGTTATTTTTGTGGTCGCACGTCATCATAGAAAAAAGTTCCAATAAGTATTGTCAGAGAAATCTGATTACGAAATATTGTAAGGTGTCAAATTGTTACGAATGATTAGAACCTAACGAAGATACTGGTGTGCAATCATAAGAGATACCATTTTTCGATATTTTTTAAGTAAATACTTCTTTACGCACGCTTGACTTGGGGAGTAAGCTGGTGAATGCGTGACGTGAGCGAGAAAGAAAGAGAGTTAGTTTCGTATATTACTGTAGGGCCAAGAGAGAGAGAGGTGCGAGCACATATTTTCTTTCTCTCTTTCTTAAAGTACACTCTGTTTTTTTTTTCATAACAACCGTAATAGTATAGCTATGCCAATAAGGTACTACTCGTTCACCTGAAGGTTCTAGTTAGAAGGTAGAAGCTAAGGAAGATCTTCTCGTCCAATATTCCGCAGTGTCTGAAAACGAAGGTCTACGGCCAGTTCTAGTTACCAGGTCATTAAATTCCAAAAAAAAAAGGTACTGCTCGAGTTTTGGGTTGGAGTTGCTGGGTAATCAGTCAGTCACTCAAGTCAATCCACTTTTTATTGGTACATATTTATGTATCATCTCTTTCTCTCTCTCTTAATCCATTACTATTCAACTATTGCACCCGCTGGCATGTCTCGTCTCAGCGTGAGAATGATTAAGGCTGTTGACCACGCAGGCCCACTGCGGATTCGGAGACTTCAAAAGCCATTGTGAAAACCTCTCAGGTATGCAGATTTCTTGACGGTATTTTTTTCAACAAGCAGTTATAACAAAGGTCAGAGATGTATGCCATTCGAGATGTGAACCTTAGACTGGGCATCGAACTCAATATCACTTCTTTGCAGTTTTTGGTTTTACCACTACTCTATCAACGTTGTATTTTATTAATGTTGCAGTAAATCGCAGGCTGAGTAATCTTTATATCCATACTAAGCAGTAGCTTATGTAACCACTAAACATCCCTCGGGCACTGCAAATTATTCTATGACAGTCATATGGGACAAACTGGTGTTTATAAGTTTAAAACATAATTGATTAAAATACTAGCTTGATTTGTGGTGTAGTTCCAAAGTCAGTTTGGATACCAGCCCACAAATCAGCAGCTGACGTTGACGTAACTCGTGATACGCCATTATCGGCCCGTTGACAAAACGATACCGCACACACATAAATCGTGTGCGCGTGTTTCTAGCACTTGGCATAACGTAGCCACGTAGGTGTGCGTGTGTGCACAAGCGCCGTCACTCAACGACATCAAACAGTCATCATCATTCTGAGCAAACGCGTAGGTTTCAAGTCAGATAATTTCTTCAATATTATCCGTGTAAACTCAAGATAATATTAGTTTCGGTTGAGTTGACGCTTTGATGTGCAGCCTTAATGTTGGTTTCTACAGTTCCAGGTGGGTTATTTATTATTTACTAGCTGACACCCGCGACTTTGTTTGCGTGGTCACTTAAATGAGCCTGTTTTGCCTGATCTGATTTCAATGAAATGAAGCCTATATTTTGCTCCAAGCCAAGATCTACCCGTGCAAACTGCAGTAAAATCCGTTCCGTAATTTTGAAGATGTGCTCTAAAAGACAGGCAGACAAAAAAAAGGTTTTTGGTATTCTATTTCATTTCTCTCAACGTCCCAACTCCATTTCCGCACTTTCAACAGACAACAGATTTTTTACTGTTTTATTATAGAGGTATCTATGTATATTTATTATATGTTTATTTACATTACTCACAGAATCTTGTGGTTTTAAGGTTTGCAAGTACAGATGTTTAAGAAATCTGTCGCCTTTTATATGAATAACATAGGTTTCTAATCTAAATTAATCGGAAAAATCAAGAGATAGAATTCCTAAGCGATATTGTGTGTACGGAAAAATTGATAATATCGTTATATTATTATGGTACTGACTATTATTACAATATGCACCTATTTACATAAACAGACTAACACTTTCTTCAGATTTTACCTGTGTTAGTTAATTCATAGTCCTAATTTTACTTTAGTAGGTATTTTAATACAACTTGCATATGTCCTAAACAGCCATATTAAACAAGATAAGACCCACCATTTATTTACACTAAGACCTAACATTAACATAATTATTATAAGTACGTAGTAGTCACAAGTCGGTTGTGACACAAGTTCCTCGCTATATTTAGTAATCTTTGCCATAATGTAAAAAGATAACACCTAGCTCTTCAACTAAATAGTTGAACTAATTATTCATTTTTAATTTCGTTTAATTACTTAATTATAAAACATTTTCGTAAAAGAGTAGGTACCTACTACATACAAGATACGAAATACATATTACATGTTTAATAAATCAATGAAAAAAAAAACACCATGACACAGTAAAAATATAACTTACTGTGATAGTGTTTACACATAAAACAATTTAATGTCTATCCTAGAATTGTATTATCTACGATGTGTTATCTATCCTAGAAAAAGCTATCTTGAACTTTCTACAAATAGTAGTCAGTTATCAATAATATTCTGATTTAATTCATATGTCGAATTGTGCAGATGTTATACAACACATCGTAAATAAAACACATTTACAATTTTATCGGATTATACGAGTACTGAGTTTATTGTTATAAGTATAGGCTTGTCACAAATGTTAATACGATAACACGTATACGATACATTAGAACAGAAGAACTAAAAACCAAACATGTGGCGCTCAAGAGGTAACAATAAAAAATAAATGGATTTATACGCTATAGGTATCATCCGGCTGAAGAATATGTACTCGATAAACGAATTAACTTATAGCCGTTCATAAATTACGAAATGTATACTATTATAAAGCTGTAATAGAGCTATGCCAGTAAGGTACCCTGAGATATATAACTAAAAACTAGGATTTAGTTTACTAGTAGTAGTCTAGCCTTATTTTAAACTAAGAGTTTCAGTAGATCTCTTACTAACAGAGGACCCTTCGTCTTTTGCAATATGTTTGCAGCGTCATTACATTTGCTTCTATTGACATTACGTCGCGAAGATTTAATAATTCATGTAATTTTTTATGGCTTTCGTTAATACAAAATCCTATAATGAAAATACAAAAAGCCATTGGAGTTATTCCCAATTTCGAAGACATGATACAATCATTGAGTATATGAACATAAATATACATTACACATTTGATTGTTGTTGTTGGAATGCCTTCTATCTCTGTTCCCTCCAACACACACGATTATTAGAAGGAAACATTAATTGTGGAATACTTATTGCCTAATTAAAAAACTAAACAATACTCACATTTCTGAAACTGAGATACCCCTCGCCTCTTAATCAATTCTAATAAATTTTTCACGGTTGTTGCACATTGCTTTTTTAATAGTCCCATAAATATTATGATGATGTACAATATAAGTAGCTACTTATAATAGAACGACAGTGGAGTTAGTAACAGTGTAGGTTACACGTTCACTTGCAATAAAAGCAAAAACTGAACGCCAGTTTTAGCCACCTAGTATTGCAAAAATATAAAAAGTAAAAAGGTATTCGTACTTAGACAGGCTTTTCCCTTTATGCGAGAAAATCCTTTAATTCTTTCTTTTTCTTTATTGTCGATGTGAAAGAAAGAATAATAACAAGATTCTTTCCTTCACATCGACTTTAAAGCTATCAAAATCGCCTGATTTTGGTCCCTTGATCAATGTCAGCTATTGCGTTTTTTAATTATATACCTACAAGACTTGTGTATGTTGCACTACACATAAAATACATATATATATCCCAAACGGTACATATTTTCTTGAAGACGGTAGCTTTATAAAGAAGTTAATAATGGCATGTAGTCTCATTGATACTTTACTTTTACTTGATTTAGATTTTTAGATATTTTACGGACTATCGTAGAAATATTCTAACTGACTCAACTAACTTATAATCACGCCATTTCCCTTGCGGGGTAGGCAGAGAGAACAGAGTGCCAAGAGGCTCTATTCTTGCATACATCTCTCGCTTCCTCAACATTCACAACTCTCTTCATAATACACGCTCGCCGGTTTCGGAGACTCCTGACTCCACGTTCCTTCATTACATGACCGATTTGGTCTAGGTAGGTGAGTCTCGGTCTCCCCCTGTACCTACGTCCTTCCACTTTCGCATTGTATATCATCTTAACCAGTCGCTCGTCCGGCATTCTTTCCACATGTCCGAACCATCGGAGCATTCCCTTTCGCATCTTTACACCAATACTCTCTTTCATACCTACCTTTAATACTCGCTCTCTTACGTCATTGTTACGAATGCGGTCAGTCAGCCTCACTCCACAGATTCTCCGCAGAGATCGCATTTCGACCGCATTGATTTTACTCTCATGCTCCTTTTTGCATACTCAACTCTCGCTTCCATATAATAACGTTGGGACAAGCACTGCGTTGTGTATTGCGACACGTGCCTTCTGGCTGAGGTGGTGGGTGCCGAGAAGTTGTCTCAATGCTCCGTTCACTCTATTTCCCGCATTCACTCTTCTCTCTACATCAGTGGTGTACCTTCCATCCCGACTGAATCCACATCCAAGATATACAAATTCATCCACTTGTTCTAGCACACCATTTCCTATTGCTACTCTAACATCTGTTCTGGCTTCTTCTCTTTCAAATACCATTATTTTGGGTTTGCTCACATTCACACGTAGGCCCCTTTTCTTACGATCTTCTGCCATTACGTCAACTAGGGTTTGCAGGTCAGTCGCAGACTGCGCTCCCTCCAGAAAAGTTTGGTGTTGCTCTCGAAGTTTTTGGTCAGCCTTTCTTCTGCAATCATATTTGCTCTATCACGCTTTTCTTTCACTAAGGTTTAGGTGTAATTCTTACGTTGCCGGTATATTTCTTTCTTCTGTTCTTTTATACTTGCACTCAGGTTCAAAGAAGATACATAGTCCACACACGCTTTCTTCTTTTGGCCTACGGAAGCTGCTACTTCCGTATCCCACCATGCATCACCTTTCACTTTCCTATGCTTCTTTGAGCATCCACATACTTCTTTCGCTGTATCTACCATACTATCTTTCAATACTCTCCAGCATTCTTCTATGTCAGATCCCAGCAGACTTGCCATTGTCAGCCGTTCACGGACACCCTCTGCATACTTTGCTCTTACACTCTCTTCTTGCAACTTTTCACTCTTTATTTTTTCAAGCCCTCTGAAGTGGACACGCTCTCGCCAGTGTCTCCACTTTCTGAACAGGCCACTAAATCTCGCAATAACGAGATAGTGGTCCGTGTCGGCAGTGGGACCCCTGTAGGCTCTTGTATCCAGAATTTTACTTCGGAGGCGACTGTCTACCAGAATTAAATCTATCATACTTCTCTGTTCATTCCTTCTCCATGTATACAGAGCTATGCCGCCACCAGGAAGATCACAGGCGTCGCTACCCTTTCGCTTGGTCTCTATTACACAGAGCACATCAAGCTGTCTGTCCGACATGACGGTTACCAGCTCGTGTAACTTACCTCCAGTGGTCCGTCAACACAGGCAGAGAGACGGCACACGGCGGGTTTATTTAGAGGGTGAGAGCCCCACACTACCCTGTTCGTTGCCCCGAACGACGGGGTTTGCGGTTAGGTACATATTTTCCCGCCTAAAAAAAAAAAATTAATAATAATCTATATGTGCCCAAAATTCTGAGGATAGGACCGTGATAATTTACATATAATATATGGGTTTCTGTTATACTGTTATGTAGGTGAGCACAAAAAAAAGGGTTTTACGCAAATCTTTTCCAAATTAGACGTGGGTTAGCTTACAGTACCACCGAATGAATGTAACATAGTTCCAGTGGCCCGCCAATAACGGCGGAGAGATGGCACACAGCGGGTCTCTTTAGTGGGTGAGGGCCCCACACTACCCTGGTCGTTGCCCCGAACGATAGGGTGGGCGGATAGATAGGAACATTTTTTCCCGCCTAAACAAAAAAAAAGGTTAGCTTACAGTAACTAACGACAGCAACGCAGGGTTTGCTAGGACATATATAAAAACAAACAAAAATAGTTAAGAACATAGCTATGACATCACGTACTAAATAACAAGAATAAAAGCCTATGTAAGTAGTAAATAATACACGGTGATATATTAGTTTCTGTGTCATAAAAAATATGTATAATTAATTTGTAATATTGCCATTGAAGCAGCGATAAATACTCTCACTCTGCTGTAAAGTCAAAATATTCATATTTAAAAGTTACTACTTGTTGCCAGTGACTTCGTATGGGTAGTTTTATATTAATAAATCTTTAGCTAAAAATAGCTTTTTCTTACATCCGATTTAAATGAAACAATACATTTACTCTGCTCCAAGGCAGCTCTATCTACCCGTGAAAACAGAATTAAAATCTGCTCAATAATTTCAGGGTTGTAAGCTAACAAATAAACAATTAGGCAGATAAAAATCGTTATTTAGTGGCCTATTACCTTATCCTTATGGTTCCCTCTCTATTTTTGAATACTTTTAATGTGCGGACAACAGATTAATTCTGTGGTGCACACACCGGGCCCTACTGGTTTATTTATGTAATTTTATACTATAAAATAAAACCCTTCCTTTAAGCTAATGTGTGTATTGACAACACGAAATATAAAATGAGTAAGAGTCATATAAAATGGGCACAATGCTATATGCGGTTAGAATTACAATCATCAAGCGACGAACGGAAGGACATGGACTCCATATTGAGGTTATACACCGAATTCTGAGTAGTAATAGGACGCGGTGACAAACAAACAATTATGTAACTCTACGGTGATTGAAACCAAATACATTATTTATAGTACGAAAACGTATTAATAATTTCATTTTATATTTTTTAATTTTGTATGAAATCTTTTTAGTCGATTATTTTATGTATTTGGTCCATATTTTTTTTTGTATTTGAGTTACCTCGGTGAACTCATAATTCCATAGTGTCCCTGTAGTACACAATTACTATATAATATAGAAAACTGTTTCTTGTTTCACTTCTGTTTGTGTCAGGTGTAATCACACTTAGACCTTTAATAAAGTACTTAAACTTCCTCGTAGATTGATAATAATGCTTTGTATATTCTACACATACCTATTATAAAACAAATTCCTCCCACCCATCTATCTTTCTGACCGCAGTAAACTCAAAAACTCGGTAGTTTTTATAAGGTTTTCATTGATAATAGAGGAAGGCTTACCTAAATTAAGATTTTGAGTAAATTGCATGTAGTATGACGATAATTATTGGAGATGTCAAAAAAAGCATATCGATTGAAATCGTCATTGACGTGTGCCACGTAAACCAATAGAATTAGGTATAAAAGAGAAACTAGCTTATGTCCACTGCGGGGCCGCTTTTAAAAGCTAGTCTGATATATTTATTAAGCAATTTACAACGAAAACCACAATTTTAACAGATAGTAGATGCGACCTTTGATAAAAGTTTCATCACTCTAACCTTTGACAAAATATGATAGGAATGGCGAAATAATTTAATTAATTAAATAATATTTAAAAAACTAAATTTCGCACCCATATGGTCTGGAATCCAGAAAAGAACATATACTACTTTTTATCTCGAAAAAACTGATGGTTCCTCTGGGATAGCATAGCAAAGAGATCATTAGTGTGCCGCAGAGTGAAGTATTTACAATCAAAGTCCACGCGGACGAAGCCACAGACACAATCTAGTTTCGTATTTCCACCAAATTCCGAATTCAGTACAAGCAATGTAATGAATTCGGATTTTAGTTTATTTTTCAGAAAAATAATATATTTGTGCCTGCACCACCCTAAGTTTGACTTGGTTTGATAAATACACACAATTTTAAGTTACTATTAAATAAATAGTTAGCTAAATTATTATAGAAAAGGTGAAAATATGATAAGACTTCTTTATTTAACGTTACTATGTTCATAGAAATGATTTATCGTGTTGCTAACGAACGAAAGGCTGTATATTATTTAGCAGACAAGCGACTAGGGTCATCCGCGTCACTATGTGATTCATAATTCCCGGATGCATAGCCAATAAATAATCATTAATTATTTATGTCCAAGTGAGATACGATACGTATTGAAACAAAGGCAGTGCCGTCATTTTACTTACATTAATTTAGTAAATCGATTTCAAGTATATAAGTATGTTACTTTGCTTTTTTTCAGAATTTAATTTACTAACTTATGCGTGGAATTCAAAATTAGGGCACTTCTTATACTAAAAAAAGGTTACGTTCCTCTAAGACAGTTGTTAAGCACCAATACCGCTATGCGTAGGTACAATTAAATATGTATAGACACAAGCTAAAGAAAATTTAGACTAAGTAAGAACGTAATTTGAGTATGTGTTCTGAGTAATTAATTTTAACGAGGGAGTCATTAATTTTCTACTTACTTCTTACTTGATAAAAAAATTAAATCTCAGAGTGTAATGAGAATAACTTTTCATTGACCTTTCTATTCCGAAAAACGTACAATGTAATTATTGAAACATTTTGTTACAGTCTTAGGCAATAATACAATCTTGATATATTTCGATATTTTTATGTAGGTATATTTTTAGCATTTGACATGCTTAGCAACATACATTAAACACAAAGTGAAAAATGTTAAATCGAAAATAAAAGTCACGAGCAGGATTTGAACCTGCATCTCCTGGATACCGTCCAGATGCTTTGCCAATTCAGCCATCGTGACCCTTGCTCCTGACTGCTAATTTCGATATATAAATGTGGTATGAATAACGATAAGTATGACACACACCACCGAGGCAGCTTCACCTCACCTCTATGATTGTTTGTATGTTTTTAACTGACTCCTATGGGCGCAATTTTGACCTACTTTAAACGGTCAGATTTTATTCAAACTTTGTAGATTTATCGAGGACCGATGACAATACACTAATTTAGTATTATTTTATTAGTTTTTATTTGTAACCGCTTCTTTTACTTCAATTTTAACTCATTTTCAACGATCAGATTTCGTTCAAACTTTGTAGACTTATCGAGGGCCGATGGCAAATTAACAATTCGATGAGATTATTACCTAATTATTATATCAACTCATTATCCTAATTAGGATCATCAGGATTATAACGGAATCTTCGAGCGTGATTTACAACCACTTCAAAACGTCGGATTGATTTGAAACTACACTTATCAAGGACCGATGACAATGCAATAATTTGAGTTATCGAGTTTATCGGTTTTTAGGGTTCCGTAGCCAATAAAGAACGCTTATAGTTTGCCATGTCCGTCCGTCCGATGAAGTTTAAAGGCAAATTATTACGGCATAAGTAGGTTTTATTTCTTTTAAATAGGTAACAGAGTACTTTTGATACTATTTTGAGACTAAATAAGAAGAAAATTAATTATAGTTTAAAAAACTAAAATAACACGCTTTGAATAGCTAGTCGAACTAAAAAGTAGTAAATAATATTACAATAAATAATGATTGTAAAAGAAGCGTGAGGTGCTTAAAATCAAATGTTACAAATAGCGCACCTAGGTATACCTATAGTAAAAAGCACCCCACGCTTTTTTACAATCATTATTTATTGTAATATTATTTACTACTTTTTAGTTCAACTAGCTATTCAAAGCGTGTTATTTTAGTTTTTTAAACTATATTTTTTTACATAGATTTTATAGAGGTAAATAAAAGAAACCTAGATGTTTAAAAAAAATGTAGAATAAAAGTCAACGAAGTAAGTCTTATCAAAGCGTACGATATTATAGATGGAAATTATAGGTAAATCTAACAAACATAAATGTGAAGAGGGACATTATCTTATAATAAATAGGTACATATATCGAAACATAAACATATTCGGTAGATAGTCACAATATTTAAGTAGATCTTTCTTAAATCAAAACATATAAAAGCGAATAACATGTAGATCGACAACATTAAACGTTCAAGTTGCAATAAACGATGCTTGCCGCGTGATTTGATAAAAAATGGATTAAATATAGCAGTGGACACTAGGTATAGTGATGAGGCGTAGCATCGCAGGGTCAATGACACCTGACTCATATCCTGAGCGTACAACCCGAAGACATTCACTGTGTAAATGGTAAGTAATAAAATAGCATTTGAAATAAGTCATGTAGAGTAATAAACGTATCATATTTCTTATTTTAATTATGTGTAAATAGTAGATAGTACATTGTTGGAAGGGCAACCTTATTGGAATTATTCCTCACATTATAAATTAATGAAACAAAATTATATAACACTAGCCTTTGCCCGCGGCTCTGCCGTAGCCAAAAGCTAGTTTTTAGGTAATATCTCAGGTTCCCGATATAGTAGCGAGATAAAATGTATACCAGTTTTTAAGTCTAATCAAGCGCGAACGAACAAACAGATAAACGGGTAAAAATCTAAAAAAATTGTTTGTTTAAACGAGCCTATAAGTAACCTAAAACAGTAATTTTTTCTCAAATATCTTAAATGTACAGAGCTGACAGCTCTGTTACAGCTTTATAATGATTTAACATGCACCTATGGTATAAAATCTTTATATAATATAAGTACTATTGAAAAGCCGTGTGTGGCCGGCTTTAGAATTGTCCCACCCCTCTCTACCCACGGGAGTCGTAAGAGCCGACTGAGGGAATACCGGGGGAATGGGCAGCAGCACTCCCTCGAGTATTAACAACATCCACTGCGATCGCCAATCCGCCTGCCAAGCGTGGCGATTACGGCACTATCCCCCATATGAGCGAAACACATGTTGTGGCGTTCTCTTGGGGAGGCCTATGTCCAGCAGTGAACTTCCAAAGGCTGATGGATGGATAGAATATTGAAAAGAGAACATCATTAGTGATATATGTACCTATCTGTTCCAAATAATTGCTTTATAATATAATTAACTGCAGCATTACAGTTAATTAGCAAGAATTAAATAAACGTTTCAGATAACATTCAATAGTGGCACATTTTGCCACTTATCTTTAAATGTTAATTACCTAACCTATTCCACAAGTTTCTACAGTGCGCAATCAATACAGTGTTCTTGGAAGAAAAATACATTGATCATAGCTAATCGCAAGTCAAGCTATTTTGCAGGCAGATCTGTCAACTCGTGAACACAGTGATAGGTAATTAACCGATAAATATGAAGAACATTGGTCTATTTATATCTCTGTTGTGTGAGCGAAGTGAGTCAGAATTAGGTGCCTACACGACATCACCCACCGCTTTAATTTGAGTTATTTGTATCTGTTGCTTGCAAATATCTAAGCGCCATGTTCCTCCTCTTTGTTGAATCATAACTAAATAATATTTTGACGAACGACGAGGCGATAAATAATCAAACTAATATATTATGTAACATAATATGTTATGTAATTTGTTACAGACACATTGGACGGAAAGAATTTTTGTTTACTATGTTACATGTAAAATGTATTACAATATTAGTAACTATTTATATTAAATAAATAAATATTGACGGACATTTCACACAACGTCCTCTGGTCCAAAACTAAGCTTAACGCTTGTACTATGGGTACGATTATGGATATAATACATAATTACTTTTTTATTGTAAATACATACATAATATAATGAATAGAAAACACCCAGACGCAGTACAAATATCTGTGTTCATCACACAAATACTTGTCCTGAGTGGGAATCGACGACTTCGTGCGCGGAAGTCGTTTACACTACCGACTACGCCACAAATGTATTAGGCTATTTAAGCGTCTTTGAACCATCATTTCACATTCGCAATATCATATCATATCCGCGCCTATCGATTTAGTACATTTTTTAAGTATTTAAAGATTCACTATGTTCCTACTGGTAGGTATATGCAAACATTTGAAAATTATATATACAGTTGTAAATTACAATCTGTAAAGTAACAATACTGCGCATTACTATTTAAACAACGTTTCACCCCTAGTTGTACGCATAACATTCTAGTTATTGAGCGTAGCTGTAGGCACATTTTACTATGATGCATATAGGTAAATTATAACTCCTATAGTGCAGTCCGAAGTAATTAAAAATATAACAATAGTAATTATTTCATAATCTAGAGACTACTGAGTAAGCGGATAATGAGTACAAAGACCTCATGCACAGCATGTACGATTGGCTAACAGGCATTAAAACTTACCTGATGTTTCGTTCGACCGCAGCGCAGACTAGGTTCACCCGAGCACTGAACACACAATATTATCTCTTCAACCGTAGGTAGGTAGGTACGTATAATTCCACGCAAAATTGCACAAAAGTCGAACGTGTCCCAAATAACATCAAAACAGTACTTATTGATAGTATTACAATAATACAGTATATTGCTCATCTCTGCTAATAGAAAGGTTTCACTCTGCTAATATTTAGGTCTAAAAAATAGTGATGACCATCGTTCTTCATAAATATGTTATTGTTGTCGATCGTTCATAGATGTTAATAATTGACAGTCGAATGACCTGACTAACCTTCTCACCTCATTATTACGTATATAATGGTTTATTTATATTTTAACATTGTTAAATAGGCATTACGCAATTAGGAACATCATTAAATTAGTTGGAACTTAACGCAAACCCAATCGACCTCAAGAAAATATATATATCATATTTGACTCGTAAAAATATCGTGAATATGATATTTAATGACAAAGAAGACATAATAAGTTGATATTAATCAAAAACTCTAGTTTTTATTATACAAAATGGTCCTCTTCTAAATGTTTCAAATGGGTAAGATTCACGAATATAATTACATTGATGAAGACTATAATCTGGACCCACATTATTAACCCAACCATCCTCCATGTATCCTAATCTGTCGGGTTTAATAAATTTTACAACAAAAAATAACATAAAAAATTTATACCCATACCACTAAGAATACCCATTCTCAATTATTAGTATGCTATAGTCTATTTAAACAGATTCGTATATTATCTATTCTAAAGCATTCGCGATAAAAATTCTAGCCATCACTATAAAGACCCAAGAGAAGAGTCAATCAGGTATTGGTAACTGCAGAATACTCGCGAATTTGGGTTAAAAGTTCTTCAGTTTTAGGCAGTCGATCAAGGATCGAGATCGGCCTCAATACCCAAGAATCCTTAGCTCGTAACAAATAGGTAGACGGCTTCATTTGCAAGAAATAATAAAATTCTTAATTCTAACAAATAATATTTAGAACGTTATAATATAATTATATTTAAATATGTATAGTCTCTGTTTTCAAAAGGCCTTGTGTAGAATATTGTTTTCATAACAGTTGACGCAAATAGCGCAGGCATGTTCATTGTGTCCTTTATAATAAAAATACCTAAAAACAAAACCATCATAACTAAGGAATGTCATATAAATCTCATATCGTCGTTACATTATCTTCAGAATTTTCCGTAAAAAATCAGCTTTAATTTAATCATTTGTTTTTCTTTTCGAGGGCGCAACCACTGTTTACTAGTCGAGTAGGTACTCCCTGTCCTGTTCTATTTAGGGATACTATAAGCAATCAATAATATGTAGATGCAAACCTGAAGTCGCAAATTATTGCGACTTTCTTTTTGACGCTCTTATTAAAGAGTGTATTGAGTTCAAAAAGTTAATTTGATTTTTAGCATATTTTACAAGTTAAAGTGTAATGCTAACGCTGTTATATTTCACTGCTTAAATAGCAAGAGCAGCTATAATATATTTCGGGAGATAAAGTTGCCCATATTATGTTAATCCAAAACATAAACTATCTGCGTCCTAAATTTCATCTATATTCGCTGAAAGACTAGAGCACGAAAAATCAAATATTACAATATTTACTATGAATATAACACTATTTGATTTTATATTGATTGATCTTTATGTTCGAATTAAAGAATTTGAATTTGAATTGCCATTATACATTCATGTTTATATTAATTGTGTGCTGTGATAGTTGATTGTTGTGTAATGTGATGTCATAACGGCTGCCATTATACCGGTAATAGCTTACTACGGCGTAGCACACGTATATCCTACGAACTCCATATGTAGTTGGGAAACAGGACCTACAAAAAGGCTTATTTTGAAAATAATAATATACCTACCTATTATTTTTATTGACATTGTTCAAATATGCATGTTGAGAGACCTATAGACAATGGAGTATAATTCCAACTTATTTATTTTATTGAGGGAACTACAAACAATTACACACGTATATTTAACTAAGAATGTTGATCGAAGACTAGGTAACAAATATGAAGAATATAATGTGCATGTATTAGGAAAATAATTTGAGTGAATGAGGCGCAGCAAGTAAGCAAGGGTCACGGCAAGTGCAAATCTGTTGTCTCTGCCTACCCCTCTGGGAAACAGGCTTGAGTCTATGTATGATCGTACTGTACTTAGTCTATGTATGATCGTACTGTACTTAGTAAAATAGAAAAAGGTCCCGCCTAATCTGTATACGCAAAAGATGCTGTAACCATTTCTAATAAAAGAACACCTTTAACCTGTCACTCTATGTGTTTGTCGAACTAAAGGCAAGTTGTGATAAAATCGTCGTAAATACTGTTTACCAAGTTTAAATAATAACTCTACCTAGGTACCTATATAATTTGGTAGCGTGCGAATCGCTCGAGCATGACCACATTAGCATGTACCTATTCTCAGTAAGTAGACACAGGCGACTTCTTAAATTACCAATATCATTGAATAATTGTATTGGCATTAATGTATCTTATTAAAATGAAAGCTGCCTTTAGAGTTTCCATAAACAAAATGTGTACCTATATTATTCCCGTTAACAATAAACTCCTTATTCGGTTTAACATAAATTTATAATCGAATAAAAATGTATGTACCACGTGAGGACGCTAAAAACAGAATTTAAAGAAACAAAAAAACCGCATAGTTAAGCTACATGCCTGTATGTCATTCACAAGATTACGTCGAAAGGTCGGTCGACACGCTGAAATCGGTATGTTGCTGGCGCGACTACAGCGCCACGGTGCGCCATGCGGCCGAGGTTGCGAGCGGCGAGACGAGAGGTTCCCGCCAAAACAGTGGCAGGCTGTGGCGCGAAGGCTTGCTATTGGCCAGCGCAGGCGGCGGTGGCGGCGGCGAAGAGCGCGCAAGGCCGCCGGTTTTCCCGCGAACAATGCCAAATGGTGCATTTGTCAAGGTGAGTTCGTTCACCGCCGACGCCGGGCGCCTCGCTTCTCCGGCCGACAATCGCTATAGCATTCGCGTCGATCGAAGGTCGACGAAGGCAGCCGTCCGCTTGTTCCCCTGTGTGCCGAATCTACATCCATTAACATCCGCAGGTGAATAGTTATAATTTAATACTTATTTGTTAGATTTTTTTCAACGTTTATTCAATGTTGTTTTATATTATTTAAGTAAATTTATGCTGCCATGAAATGTTTGTTATGCCAACCACATTTAAAATTAATAAGATATACTTAGAGCTTTACAATGCAAGAATCTCCAGAATAACCTTTAAGCCCAGGACTGTGGAAGAAAGAAGAGCAGTATCAAGTGCTACGCCCGGACGAACTTCCCAGCTCGGCCGACATAAGCGGGTCGGTGGGATCTTCGTCCGTTTGTATCGCTTATACGTTTTTTCTACAGACATCGCTGGAATTAGAAAAACTGAAACATTAAGAAGGTCTTCGAAGAACCCGCATCTGAAGATTAAATACCTACGTATTTAATACTCGTAACAGCCATAGACGTTTTTTTTCGGAAAATGAATGATTTTCTTTTCTATAGGTTTTTGCAATGTCCATTGCGTAAGCGACATTTAATAACGTTGTTCATACTTCATTATAGTGTTGAATATAAAATGAGGAATCTACTTGTAAATTTAGGATTGGACAAATTATTGCCATTTTCTGTAGTTTTGTTTTTTATCTATACGCAGTACCTAATATTGAAGTGGTAAAAAAACGAAAAAAAATATTTGTAAAAGTGGAAGAAGAGAGCTTTACTGCGAGCCCCCCCTACCTCTCTTTCCACTTTTACAAATAATTTGTGCTGACTAAAATACACATCTAAAATAAAGAAAAGGAGGCTGAAAATTGTGTGACTATTATAATCATGCTTGTTCTGATTATCTTAATTTTAAAATTAAATAAATGTAATGACTATTGACTACGTTTCTCTAGTGTACTTAAGTGTTAATTCAAATTCAACCACTTATTTTATATTAGATTTATTGATAAGTATGTATATGTAACATAGCTATGTCTCTGTTTAAGATATTTGAGAAAAAACTACTCTACTAGGCCGTCTCTGAACACAAACATTTTTCAGAACTTCTGTCCGCTTCTTTTTATTTAAGCAAAAACTACCGATCGACTTTAACTGAAGTTTTAATGAACCTTTTTTAGTTTAATAGCTCGTGATTTGGCTTAAAATTGGTTTACGTTTTAACCCGCTACTATATGAGGAATCTGGGATATAACGTAAAAACTAGCGGCGGCGCTGCGGGCAAAGGCTAGTGTATTTTAAATCTATTATTATAATAAGGTGTAATTATTTAATACCGTTACGCTTGTGTATAAGATATTTAATATAATTAAGATATTGTTAAAAAAAAACATGTTTCACGTTGAACTAGACAATCTTATCTATCCAGCTCTTGATATACTTATACTTACTTATTTATTTGCAAATATTGTTTAAATATATCAATGTTTGTTTTCTTTTCTATAGAAGACGGATAGCTCATTGAATTATGTGATTGCCTTACAATGTGACTTCAAAACTTCAGTCTGCGCGATGGTGTACAGAAACAACTTCGAATCACGCTGTATAACTCGAAGCTATGTTGTAAAATATACCATATTTGTAGCTATAATGCTAGAATGTTATATTAATAAAATTATATAGATTTGTTGAAAAACTGTAATTGTTTTCGTGTGCATTATAAATAGAAATGTGTCGTGCTTGTACAGCTATGATCTCGTTAGTCAGCCCATTCTTTGTGTTTACGTCATGAATATTAGCGCAATGAATCTTCACTATATTTTTCAAACATTCAACCTATTATGGACAATTAATACGTTGAGAATTTGTTGAAATCAGACAAGGCTATGACGTAACGTACACGAATCTCTTCTCAACTGTAGGGATATAAAGAAAACAACCTTTAAACAAATCAATATTATTTCCAATAAATTTATCAGTACATCCACATTGAATGCATATTAATTTTAAAATAAAACAAAGTCTTCGAAAGCATTAAACTAAATGAATGAACGAGTATAAATATTTACAATAAGGTGGTTTAAACACAAAATAAAACATTGAACATAACAATAATCGGTGCAACAATTAAAATAATAAATATTAATAGAAAGTGGACTTCAACGTGGTAGAGTAATAATATAATCTAAGGATATAATTATTCAATTGTTAGTTACAATGTTTATTACAAAATTATCTATTGGCCATCACATCACAGAGCTAAGCGTCCTCAAGGGTCAACCGTGGGCAGCCGACTCACGGTTACGCGAGCATTAAACCAAGATGTCTCACTAACACACGTCATACTCTCTCTCTCTCACACAACTCAAAAATGTCAATTCATGACAAAATAATAGTGGCACTAAATATTAATAAAAGACGAAAACCAAATCTACAATGCTTATAATTCAGCCGAACTCGATAGACTCATCAACTAAAATGCTCTTACTGCTGTAAAAAAAACATAATATATCGGAATTTCGCATAAATGCGTCTGCGATAGACAAAAATTCATCTAGATTCACTTTTAAATAATCTCAAACCACGTTACACTTATTAACGCTTTTTGTCGATTCTAAAGACTAGAAAAATGCAATTATTCGTAAGCTAATGTTCGCGCCCGTCGACGAATAATGCCCACACCGCGTACATCTAATATTGATATGTTTAGCTCCCGAAGCGATGCGACAATATGAAATGTGGGGCCCTGAGGCGGCCCGCGAGTGCAACACGACTCGACCGTATATATCATAAAAAGATGAACACACTATCAATATATCATTATATATCTATAATATTTAACAAGGGAAACCATTTGATTCGAGTAGTCACCATGTCGCTCGGCTGAGAATTTCGATAGCCCATAACAATAATTACTATAACTTAGGACAGTCGTTAGGCCTTAATATAAAATGTACAGTTATTTATTATGGCAGATATCAACAATCAATTTATACTATATCGATACGATACCGTCAATTTTTACAGAAACAATCTAACTTATGTACACCATGCGATAACAATGTGCACCCGCCGTTGCATCATGACACGATATAATTCGCACACTTCACAGACAGACCCGGCCCCGAGGGTGCACAGTAGAAGAACACGTATAATATTTCATTCATTACACCATAAATATAAAACCGCGGTGATCCAAAATAATAGTATTCGATGAGGTAGGGGAGGCGAACATGGGTCTGTCGCCTACTTATACCCGGGCGGGTCCCAGGTGGCGGTCCATCAAGAAGCTCTCGGTAGTAGTACGTAGTAGAAACAGGCAGCGAGTAGAGGCACGAGCAGCGCTAGCAAATGTCTTGGTTCAAGTCTCGTGCGCTTTCGCTCCAAAAGCGCTAATTGTGCTGCTAGACGCGCGCGTTCTCCACATACTTCCGCCCAGCGCTCTTTAGCACGTACTAATTCTTCTTCGAGCGCATGCAGCGAGCCGTTCTGCAGCGTCACTTGCAGCCGCGACCCATCGTCCAGTCGCACGTACTCGCTCACACCACCCGCGTCGCCCGCTTCACACGCCCCCACCACCTCCATGTCCTCTTGATTAATCTCTGTAACGGCGGAATCAGTCTCCTCCTCTTCATCTTCGTAGTCGAGACGGAACATCTCGTCGATCTCAGCGGATATCTTGCCGGTGTCGATGCTCCGTTCCGTAGCGGAATCGTCGTCCGTGGGTCGTAAGTCCTCTAATGAGCCACCAGTCTCTACAGCCTTGTCAAGCGTGCACCTCTCGCGAATGGTTGAGGCGCGTAACCGCTCGATCTGCTGGTCTTTGGCGAGGAGATCAGCACGGAGCTTGCCGACGACAGCAGTCAGATCGTCGATGTCGGCGCGGGTTGGTCGGAATGCGAGCTCAGCTTGCATTTCGGCGGCGTTCGTAGCCAGTCGCTGAATCTTAGCAAGATTTGCTTCTTCAGCAACATTCGAAAGGGTAAGTTGAGCCTATAAGAAATATCACAAACAAGTCAGAAATTTTCGTAAACTACAGTTTATTTATCTTTATGTGGTTTCAACTATTAATAAAACTTGTCTACAATACTGTCTGAAAAAAGGATATTTTACGCAAGGAACTATAATGTATATCATAAACGCGTTTCTTATATATTCAGCTTTTGTAAAATAGATGATAAACACGCTCCTTCATTTTATTGGAACGCTAGATCCTTTCAGCAATTTTATATTTATATTACAATTAAACTATTTCAGTAACACGACACCCATCCATCCCAGGGATTGAAGTAGAAAGTGCAGGCCAGTATGAAGTCAAGACATCGCCTCTGAATTTTCTAAATTAATTATGCATATATGTTCACAAAACACTGTCATGTGATGGAAAATTATGTGACAAAGCCTGTATGCCTGAAAGACATTCTCTACGGCTTGTGGTCTATCAATCCGCATTTGGCCAGCGTGGGACTGACTCTTTGTTAGAGGAAAGCCGTGTTCTATAGTGGTACAGAAAGGCTATCTTACTAGAAAAACTGCTCTCTCAACTAATAACAATCTCTCTACTTGTTCTTATAACCTATATTACTAATATATTAAAGTTACAAATTTACCTGCAGGTCAGCGATCCGTGAGCGGTAGGTAGCTGCATCGTCAGTTTCTAACGTGGGAGGTTCATGCGTGTCAGGTTGCGCAGCCAGAAGTTCATCTCTGGCAGCTCGAAGCTGTTCATTGTCTGCATTAGCTGAACTCAGACGATCACGTAACACTTTAATTTCCTCGTTTAAACCCGCCATTACGCGCAGTATATTGGCATATTCCACTCCTGCCTTGCTCTGTATCAATAAAATGTTGATGATTTTAGTATCCTTTTTATTTAAAACCCCAAAAGAAGCTTATTAGGCTTTTAATACAAATGTTGGCTGATTAAAACAATAAGGTTTATGGTCACAAACCACATAAATATGGTACTCAGTCAAATAAAGCCTAATTAACAGAGTAATAGGATTAAATACACCATACAAAGTTGATTTTGTAAATGTGCATTACCAAAAATTGTAACTATGCATTACCAAAGAAAAATTGTAGTCTTTGTTCGATCCTCGTAAAAAAGGAGATAAATTTGGAAGTGATTTTCGCCTTACTAACTGCTACATTTTAATAGTCTATAGGAAGATACATCCTTCGATAGAATGCATGATTAGAAATATAATACATCCACATTAACCTCTGTAACACATTTATTTATGCCACTAGACCCATAGTAATCAAATTTTAAATAATATAATTAAATAGATATTAATTTCCGTTTGTGGTTAACAAAGCTAATGAATTCAAAGAATTCTAAACAACTTTTAAATCGAAAGTTTATATAAATACATTATGGTAAGTATACAAAAATTGGATGGCCATTGCAACTTTATAATTTATAGTTAAACTAACATTCAAAAAGGATTCATGACATGATAAAGATGATGAGGATGTTAAATAATGTTAGTAGACAAAGTAAGAGAAGGGTATCCACCGCCGGGCTGCGGTCCTGCGCGTCACGCGATACGGAGCAATGAATTATAGGTGGGCGGGACGAGGCGTTGCCCACAACGCGCCGCCCGCTTGACTCACCGTTCTCTTTGCAATGCGCAATAAAGAACAAAGCATCGCACGAACTCACCGTGCCGTGAAATTGTGCATTAACATACATAATAATATGCTCGTATCGTGCACCACCCTTACCGCCAATATTAAATGTATATAAAACACAATTATTTATTTGCAGCAATTTATGCTTAATTATTTCCGAGAACTGAATTTTATAAAGTCAAATTTACTACCAATTCTATCGTAAGGTGCTAAAGTCGTAAGTATGAAAGCAACAATAGAACGGCATCTAATTTGTTAATTAGTTATTAAAAATATTAGACTTTATCCAACGCAAACATAAGCTAGTTTGTAGGTTATATCTCAGATTTCCGATATAGTAGCGAGATAAAATACCAGTTTTTAAGTCTATTCAAGAAGCTATCAAACAAATACAGTTTAATCAAAATCCATTAAGTAGTAGATAAAGATAAGCTACAAAAATTTAAAAAAATGTTTTGTTGAGACGCCTAGGTACTTTTTTTTTGACAAAATTAGTTGGCTTAATTAGCCTAATACACTAATTCTTTCAAATGTCTTAAATGTATAGACAGGTCTGTTACAGCTTTATCTATATACAAATAATCTATGCAAATAAATTAAATTCAAATATCTGTTTGTAATTTCTAAATCACAGCTTTTTGCTGAATGTATATGAAAGTTACCTATAAAAATTAACAATTTATAGTTTTTGTCAGTCTGTGTGTCTATCTATCTGTCTGTCTCTCTCTCTCTATTTGTTCCAGCTAATCTCCGGAACAGCTGGGCTGATTTCAACGGGACTTTCACTGGCAGATAGCTGATGTTATAAGTAATACCTCGGCTACTTTTATTTTAGAATAATAATTAGGGTTTAGCACAAAAAATAAAATAGCTAAATTTCACGTATACGAATCGTAAGTTGCAGTTAAAATAGTATAGATTCCTAACTAGCATCTGCCCACGGCTCTGCTCCAATGTGACGGTGTGAACGGATACGTCCTGATAAGTGATACACGGGCTTGTTTTCCGCAACTCGACATCTTTCTATGCGCCTATTTTGCGTGATACGGATACGTCCTATTAATTCATATTTATCATAACCCCACAGGAACAATCAAGTTTCTGTGTGGTGACGGACTAAGAATACAAGTGTCACCACCCCATTCTTTCCCACGGGTGTCGTATGAGGCGACTAAGGGAAGTAAGCAATTATCATTAATTGCATCACTGGTGGTAGGACTGGGTACCAAGTGGGAGTACTCACTTGGTAGCGGGCCCGAGCGGGTTGATACCACCGTCTCCCGTGTGACCGACCATGAAGCACATCGTTGCGGTTTGGATGTAGCAGGAGCCGTTTAGTCTTTCATTTCATATCGGTGAAATGAAATGGTGAGCAGCGGCTTGACAATACTCTCGGTATAGTTGAATCCATGAGCGACGGTTACCATTTATCATCAGATGGGCCGTGGGCTGCCACTATATGCAAATAAAAATAAAATCCGGGATAAATGTAGCCTACGGCCTTTTCTGGCCTCTAAGCTACTTTTCATGATGATCGGTTATTTTACTATTATTTTTTTTTTATACATCACACTGCACAGAGGAATAATTAATCTTTGTATCGCAGGGGACTTACAAGCATACAATTTCACGAACACAAAGTACACCCAGACTCGGAACAACCACTTATGAATCACACAGAGTTGTCCTGTGTGGGAATCGGACCCTCGACACTCAGGCAGGAGGCCGGTATCTATACCACTCCGCCATCTGTGCAGTAAATAGTTACGCGATGAAAGCGTAACAGACACGCAAATCTTTCCTCTTTATAATATTCCTAGCAAACAAGGTCACGCGTTGCTGTGCCTCACGGGAATCCATTTTGCCACGATAAAAGTAGTCAACCACTGAAGTAATGTAACATAGTTCCAATGATCCGCCAATACAGGCGGAGAGACGGCATACGGCAAGTTTATTTAGTGAATGAGGGTCCCACACTACCCTGTAAGTTGCCCCGAAGGACGGGGTGTGCGATTAGGTACATTTATTCCCGCTTTAACAGAAAAAAGAAAATGATAAAAGTAGTCATGTCCTTTTCTGTTGACTAGTTTATATATAGGTATATAAAATTTATATTCCGCACATCTACGTTGGTTATATGACAAGATATTTCTTATACATTTTAGGAACTAGAACGGGAGAATGTGTGTAATAGGTAATTGTGTCAAATCCAAATCAGCGCATGTACTGCTAAGATACATGGAGAAAAATGTGCGTAGGATTAGGAATTCTGTCTATTTACTGTGTAGAGAATGAACATATCGTAATATATTTTATAGACGTCTCACTATTACGCACGTGCCTCCTCCACATCTCGTCATTCCGCTTTAGCAAAGTTTGACGTCGGCTTCCGTTCTTATTATTTTGTTATATAGCTGATTACCAGTATAAACATGGAGCGACTGTGCACAGAAATTGGCGTATTATATCCACACTCAAATTTTCCTTATCCCGTGGCGGGATCTTAGTTTTACGACACTTGCGAAAGGAGTGAAAGAAGTGGGATGACTGTATGGGAAGGGAATCTGACACCAACTATTCATAGTTTGTCGCCACAGGGACGTTCGTAATATATACAGTAATTATCAAATAGCCTTTTGTTTCATGATCTTGGAAAAATACGTCATCGTCACTAATGGACGGCTTCAATTCCAATTAAAGAATTATTCAACCAAGAATTACTTGACAAATGAACAACTCAAATTCTTTGCGCATCATTGATCTAAGCATGCTTGGATCTGACAAAAATGGACGATGCACCTCAGCTTACCACTTCAGGAAGAAAAGTTAGGAGACCTATATGTTCCTGCCTCCATATCTATACGCGGCCTACCTAATGGTAAGTATTACCAGCACTCATGGGCTTTAAAAACATCAGGGGTACCGCTCGATGCCTACCATTCGTAAAATGGTCTTTTCAAACCTCGTTTAAAGATGAAGCGGATAGTTTCTTAGATATTGTGTTGCGATTGATCATTCAAATCAAAGACAGGGACAGTCGCAAAACACAATCACTTGAATATGCAAAATAATAATACAAAAGTAAATCATTCTTTTTGTCCCAAATTAATAGAATCATATACATCTGCGACTTAGTCATGGGCTACAAAATACAGAAAAACAATATTCTGGTGGCTGAAATGTGCGTCATGACAGCGTGAGTCGAGAAGATTCATATTCTAGAATGATTCACATTAGCGTGTCAGGGTCAAATCTCGCCTGAAACGAGGCGCGAAATACTTTAACGAAATTTATAAAAACTGCTTTGAGTTAACCTCACAGTAGATTTAGCTGAGCCGAACAAAATATACTCACTCAGTCATTTATAACTGCAATGTAATTACTAAACAAAATATAAATATGAAATTCATAAGAATTCTAAATAAATTTATTACCTGTTTTTTTTTAATGATACAGTTCCTTACTAATTTTCCTTAATACTTGTAGGACAAAAAATAACAACCTTCTAGGGTGTTATTTATTCAAATTGCAATATGCCTTTATTGTCTTCTATACTATTATAAAGTTGTAACTGAGCTGTCTATACAATATTTGAGAAAAAATAACTGTATTAGGCTATATAGGCTATATATTTTTTATTTGATTTTTTATCTGTTTGTCTATTTGTTTGTTCGCGCATTACGCAAAAACTACTGAACGGATTTTTATGGAACTTTTTTTATTTAAATAAATAAATATTCACGGACATTTCACACAACCACCTCTGGTCCCAAACAAAGCTTAATTGTGCTATGGGTACCAGATTACGGATATAATACATAATTATATTATCTTTATTTTTGTAAACACATACATATAATAGAAAACACCCAGATGCAGTACATATAGTAGATGCAGTAATATATGTGTTCATCACACAAATTTAATAATAGTCCTGAGTGGGAATCGAACCCACGACCTCGTGCACGGAAGGCGGCTACACTACCGACTACGCCACGAGGCTCTCGATTAGACTTAAAAACTGGTACAAAATTTATCCCGCTATTATATCGGGAATCTGAAATACAACTTAAAAACTAGCTTGTGGCTGCGGCGGAGCAGCGGGCAAAGTCTAGTTTATTATATAAAACCATAAAAACGATTATTTGCATTGATTAATTCTTTGGAAACCTAAATTGTCAACAGAAATAATAAAAAAAATATCTTCAACTTTACAATCTTAGTATAGATAGATATGGATAAGTAATAAGTGTAGCATCCAGGAACACACCTTTTGTTTATTTATAAATGTATGATTGCAAAACAATTTTTCTCTAGATATAATTTTAGTAGTAATAAAAAGTTCTTCGGTTGAACACTTACTCGTATATGAGACACAAATCTATTTTTAGTTTTATACCTCGCTTTACCTATACAAAGAGGATACGCACGGTAAAAGTAACAGTGCCTATGTGACTAACATACTGCTTATTCAAGATTGATATCGTACCAATATATCTAAGAAAGTAAATACAGTGGATTTCATTAATAACGACCTCGGTTAGCAACTTCGCAACTACAAATGACGCTATATCCGAAGTAACAACTTCGGATATAGCGTCAATTTCGGGTATAGTGACTTATTGTTATGAAACATTTTTGACAGATTCCTAGAAATCCCATGTGCATATCGCGACTGTCGACAAAGGCTCATTCATAAAACAATTAAGCTTTCTTATCCTTTGTTTACATTTATAGATGGCCAGATGTGCTTGCTTTGTTTGTAGGTAGGACTACTTAGCACGTGTACAAAGTTGAACTTATGAATCAGTTCCGTAGCTAGTTCAGTTTCCAGTGTGTGAGCAGTGTTTCGTAAACTTGTCAATATGGCTCCTAGACGTACGTTTACTGTTAAAAAAAAGTGGACATCATTTCGATACTGAAAAATGGTGAAAATAATTGATCTGTGTAAGCAATTTGGAGTTTCACATTCTACAATATCAACGATGTGGGAAAACCGCGCCAAAATTATGGAGTGTTTTGAATTAAAATCGTTGAAAATAAAGAAAAACCGTAATCCATTTAATCAAGATAATGAAAATGCACTTCTAGTGTGGATTAAAGTTCAGAGAAGCCATAATGTACCCTTAAGCGGTCCCCTTTTGCAAGAAAAAGCTAATCATTTTGCCAAACAGCTTGGGAAAACAAACTTTGAATGTTCAGAAAGCTGGATTTACAGATTTAGACAACGTCATGATATAGTGGTCGGTAAAGTTTGTGGAGAAGCCGCCAGTGTGTCGCAAAATGACTGTGACAATTGGTTGAGAACAGTTTCACCAAAATTAACTGAGGGGTATACCGACAGTCAAATATGGAACGCTGATGAGACGGGATTATTTTTTAAGTTGACTCCGGATAGAACACTAAAATTCAAAGAAGAAAAGTGTACAGGCGGAAAACTATCAAAAGATAGAATAACCGTGCTTGTTGCTTCAAGTATGGCAGATGAAAAACGAAAATTACTGGTTATAGGCAAGGCGAAAAAACCAAGGTGTTTCAAGAATGTAAAAACTTTGCCAGTTGATTACGAAGCCAACAAAAAAGCGTGGATGACATCGGAGATTTTTGAATAAGTTTTACGGAAATGGGACTCTCAGCTAAGAGGAGACCAAAAAAATATCATTTTATTTATTGACAATTGTCCAGCTTACCCACAAATTAAAAAATTTACGAACATAAAACTGTCATTTTTGCCACCAAACACCACATCAGTTATTCAGCCTATTGATCAAAATATAATTAAGACTCTTAAAAGCCATTATCGAAAGCTTCTAGTGGAGAAAATGGTGAACGACATTGAAAAAAGCACTACTCCATTTGCCGTCAATCTTCTGGACGTCATTGAAATGATAACAACAGCATGGGCACGAGATACTCCAGACACAATTAATAGATGTTTTTTACATGCTGGGTTTAGTAAATCTTCGCCTATTAATACAACAGATGACGATTCTGGTGATGAACTGGATAATTTGCCGTTGGCACAGCTTGCAACATTATCATCAGCGGAAGCGACAGTTACGGATTGGGAAACTTACGTGAATATTGACGGTCAAGTTATCACTACTGGTAACTTAACTGATAATAAAATTCTTGAGTCTGTGCTTCAAACACAAGAAAAAGAGGCTGAAGAAGAGGAAGAACATGAGATTCCAACAAACAGAGACGCATTATGCGCTATGAGAACGCTAAAAAGTACTGTTTGTTTGGTGAAGGCAACAATCATTTAAATATTGAAGAAATTATAAAAATGGAATACACCTTACAGCGGACACAAAAAACTAAATTTAAACAATGTACTATAACACATTTTTTTAATAACACCGGTGTATAATATACATAGTTGATTAATAAATAAATATAAATATATGTACGACTAAAATAGCAGTAATTTTGTATATAGCGACTTCCGGATATAGCAGCGACATTACAGTGGTCCCTCCAACGTCGTTATAACCGAAATCCACTGTATAACAAAATCAACGCCTTAAAGTTCTTAATCGAAAACGTTGCTATCGTTGGTCTGTATACTACAATAGTATGTTGTTCACCAAGGGGAGAAAGTGACAGATTATCGCACGAGGTTGCTGTTTTAAGCCATAGGCAAAGCGTGTAAAATCATTATAATTGTGGGTAGATGAAGCTGTTATAATAATTGTTTGACCATTGGACATCCAACATCTCAGTCCACCCGTGACCATGCACGCTGTAAAGTATTCGAAACGTCGGGATAGCACATTTTTTTTTAAACATACACCCTGATCTAGGGAATAATCCTTGTACTCAGCACAACTATTTGTGGATCGCACAAAGAATTGTCCTGTGTGGGAATCGAACCAACGACAATCGGGCGGGAGGCCGGTATCTAAACCACTCCGCCATCTATGCCGTCATTTCATTGTGTCTGGATGCACTTTGTGTCTGTTAATTATATGTTTGTAAAGTTCCCCGATACCGCACACCCCGTCGTTCGGGACAACTAACAGGGTGGTGTGGGGCCCTCGCCCACTAAATACACCCGCCGTGTGCCGTCTCTCCGCCTGTACTGGCAGACCACTGGAACTATGTGACATTACTTCTGTGGTACCTAGCTTGCCATTATGAAGCAGATTCATGCTCTCAGCACGTATATGAACGTCAAGTCCAATGGGCGTCATATACGTGCCTATAATAGTAGCATATATATTAAAGATATTTGATATTTTAATGCTGTAAAGTATTCGCAACATATAAGAAGTAATTGACTCACAGGCGACTCTTCTCTAGTACTAGATTCGCTATATGTGGAATTGGCGTTGTTATCAGGACGTAGCTCGCCGTCTAACGGACTTGAACTTTCCACATCGTGGTCAGGATCTACAACAATAATACAATTAATTATCCTACAGGAATTACTTCTCTTTATAAACAGGAAACCTAACACCCGTTATTTAATTACTTCTAAATAGCTTATTACATTTAGATTAGATCTTTCAAGGTGATAGATTCACTGGCCCCCATGTATGTATCTGTATTAGCTGTTTTCAAGCAAATAACAGGTAAATAGAATGCAAGAGGTTGCGTTCGAAGCGCTGATTTGGGGTACGGTGATCTCAAGAACTACAATACTGATAATAACTGCCGAAATTATACAAAAAGTAAACAAAATATATTTACGTCTGCATCTCAGGCTTATTTATACTATATTACCTAGACACATCAGTTATAAACTGTGGGTTTGGCACCCATGTAATTTGCAATGGGGAGGCACAGGCAAAGATAATCTCAGATGGCGCTATTATCGCTGGCACTTGTCATTATTGATTTGTTTATAGATTTTAAGATTTTATCAGTTTACAAAACGATAAAAATGTATTCCGGAATGACTGTAGCTAATTTAAAAGCGGAATTAAGGAAAAGAAATGCTTCCCTAGCTGGAAAAAAAGCAGATCTTGTTGCAAGGCAAGTTATAAACAATTAAATTTTTTGTTTAATTTCATCGCCGTTTGCTTGTTATAATTATGTTAATTTCAATTTTATCAAATTATAGACTAGAAGCATACGATAAAAACTTTGGAGTTAGTGATGAAGGGACTGCAGAATATCTGGAGAGTGAAGACTCGATGGTAGTTCCGGCTGACAGACTTTATAAAGATATAAAAGCCAGCTCCAAGTTACCACCTTTTACGAGACATCATATACAATCATTTGCTGAATGGTAAGCAATAAAATAAACCAAATAAGCAGCTAGTTAATTATATTTAGGCCCATAATTTAAAACTTATTACATTATTGTTCTGAACTCTATATATATTAAGTATTAGGTACCTTTGAAAAAGGTGAAATTAACAATAGGTAACAAAAGATCTGCCATTTTGTAATAACAATATATTTATGGTTGTTTTACAGATACAGTAAAAATACTAAAAATGCATTGCAAATGTATGAAAATCGTCATTTGATAACAGCTTGAATAGCTGAATCTGGCTCTTATACTTTCTTTCGGGGACAATGTAAAGCTTCAATGAAGAAGATCATGTATGTTGTAGACCTTAAGATGCGTTTTGCAGAAGATTCATGCACTGTGGAAGAATCACATTGTGAATGTGCAGCTGGCAGTGGACTGGAAGCACACTGCAAGCATGTTCTAGTTTTAATGTTAGGAATTGAAAACATGGTACGTCATAAGTGCATTAATTTATACCAAGTGAGTACCCAGCAGCAGCAACAGCAGCATGACATTTAAAAGGCCCAAACCATTTTATGCTTCCCCAATGCAGTGTCACAAAATTAGTAAGAGAAAGAAAGAAGTAAATTTTGACCCCATTAAAACTGTGGATTTACCACATTCATATAATGATTATGTAAACAATTTAATCATAAACTTCGGGCCTACAACTTCTCCAATAAAACAAACCATCCCCCCAGCTAAATACATATGCTATAGAATGGGATCACTCGTTTTACTGTAAAACTTCTGGAAAAGACTATATACTGCAATGTATGCTATTAGAGAATGTAACTATGGAGAAGATTAGAATTAAATATATATATCTAGATGGTCTGTCACTCTTATAAACGTCATAAAAATCGGGCGGGAATTATTATGCTAGTGTGCGTGACAGCTATCATTACGCTTGTGCAATTTGTGTTTGTGTGCGTGCGTAATGATACCAGTTTCAGTAGTAGTATTAAATTATGGGAAAATTATATTATCATAGATTCAAGACATTCTTTTACTACAAAATATTTCGTAGGTATATAGTCAATTATCTCTTTCTATTTACTCTCATAATCTTAATATATTATAAAAAAATATTTACTATACTATAACCTCTTCTTTAATGAGAATACTACTATAACCCACGATAATTACATATTTAAAAATGTAAACAATCATGTAAACAATCATCATTAAAATAAATAAAAATATTACAAATAGTAATATTTTAATTAATTCTGAAAATGACGACTGTGCAGCTTTATGGATCCATTAAAAACGCTAATATTTATGTTAGGTAATGTTTCTATTACTCTCTATAGTTAAAATATCATCAACTTTGCAAGATTACGCGGGAAATTTAAGTTCATAATATGGTATCACATAAAAAAATACGAACTAAAATTAATTTATTTTCTGAATATTTAAATTACTTATTTAGCCAGTTATTGTATGAAATAATGTTACTAACCGATGATAAGAGATATCTTTAGTGATCATTTTCCGACTTATGTAGTTTCAGCACACTTTAATTACACATGTTGACATTTTAAATGACACACTAATGCTCCTGGATACGACCTTGTCAAGTGACGTCACGATTGACACTAACAGCCATAGAACAGCATTGGGATGAAAAGTTCACCCCAATTTTTTTGACGCGTTTACAACGCCTAGGTTCCATCTAGAAATATAATTAATCTAAGGAGAAGATTATTGATATAGAAAGAAACACTAGACTTCAAAATAAATCAGAAGAGTGGAAATCATTAAGAAAAACCCACATCACAGCTAGTGTTTATTATAATTTATGCCATTGTAAACCTCAAAATAGAAAGCATTTAAGACATTCCACTCCCAAGCCACTATGTATGGTCAAGTGCAGCCATATGCGATAAGAAAATTTGAAGATACATATGATGTGAAAATTACAAGGTGTGGGTGGTTTTTGTCAATAAGTCACCCATTTCTAGGTGCATCTCCAGATGGGCTTTTAAATGATGATGCTATTGTTGAGGTGAAATGTCCTTACAGTGCCAAATACAGAGAAATAACTCCAACAAATATTCCCTATTTGGAAATAATTAATGATAAGTTGTCATTAAAAAAAAGACACACACACACATACAGGGTCAGTTATATTGTACAAAAAGACAGTACTGTATATTAATTCTGTATACAATAAAGGATTTTAAAGTAATACATATAAGCAAAAACCAAGAATTCATTAATGAAATGGTGGACAAACTTAGTGAATTTCAAAGGCATGATTTTGGACAAATATTTATTTAAAAATTACAAGGTTATGATGCAAAAATAAAACAATGTATTCTCATATTTTTTTTTTATTCATTATTCCTTCTCTAAAGTTGCAGCACATAAAACAAACATAACATATTTTTGACGCAAGTGGTACATAACTATAAACAAGATCACTTTTCAATATTTTATATGTCTTAGTTAAGCCTATTAATCTTTCTATATGAACCCTTTTACTTGCTAGTTCCCTATCATGCAGGACAGTCAAGCCAGGTAATTGACTTTTACCTTTAAGAAATGCTGGTGTATTTACTTTAACATTTTTAGAAATGAAAATGTCTTGGACATTAAAACCTCTGTCAGCTAAAATTGTATCTCTAGATTCACACTTGAGTAATAAGTTACTACGCTCTATTGTCTGCCTGTCACTAGTGGAACCACCGTAAGCTGGAGAGCAATAAGATAGTAAACCCCCTGGAGTTGCTCCTACTAATACCTTAAGGGTATTAGTGTGTTTGTATGTGCTCCATGAAGCTTGTTGAGCTTGTTGTATTGCCTGGTTTTTGAACTGGAACCTCAGTGCCATCTAAAATGACTCGCACTGATTTATCATACTGTTTAAATGATTCTGGCACATAAAAATTAATCAAATCTTTACTGGGCCATATATCTAATCTATTCCAGATTTGGTATATAAAATTTACCCATGTAATAAATATATTAGACACTGTTGAGCAAGAAACACAAAAGAATTTAGATAATTCATAAATTGTTTTATTCTGTCGCAGTTTCATCAAGAAGAAAAAATTGGTCCTCATAGCTTGTATTTGTGACATGATGACTGAAATAGTTAAGCTTTGGTGTAAACGGGCTTAGGTTGAATAAACTAAATAAATTTTTTTATAGGACTCAAACCCAGCGTAAAACATTATAGCAATATCGTCATCTTTAAACCGACCAATAGAGCCATAAATATGTTCAATATTTATTTGGGTACTTTTGTCACTTTTTGATATGTTCACAGGTATTATCACATTCACATTTTCTTCATCTATTGCTTCTGGAACCTCAATTTCATAGCCTATGTCAGGAACATATATATGATCAGATGGGTTGGCTTCGATGCTGTTTGAATATATAATATCACTTTCTTTTGCTGAAATACTTCTAGCTTCATATCTCAGCTGCCTCTTTGATTTTGGGGTCTCATGTTTTGTGAATGAGAACACTGATGGTACTACTCCCTTTTCAAATTATTGCGTTCGTGTTTCAATTCTTAAAGCAATAAAATACATTTAATTATGGTAGTCTATATAGGCATTGTAAACCTTCAGTTAAAAGGAATGCGATACATACCAGTATATCTGCTTTCTTCATAAAAATCATCAGGTTTAAAGTGTTTACTGCATAACCTAGAAGACGAGTTAGGTTTCCAATTTTTTAGGCGTAATGCATTGATCCATTGTTTCCTTCTTTTCTCTTCAGCAGGAAAACGGTGTACTCCTTTATTTTTACATTGAAATGCACTACACAAAGGCATATTGCTTAAATGATTCACAATATTACGTTTCTCTTGGCAAAAATGTACGCAGTTTGACAATCATTAGCACCAGCGATCAAACGCCACCTGGCAGGGTAAATTGTCAGTGTGTCTCCCCATTAGCTACTGTTCCATAAAAATGATAATTTGACGTGAAATTTAATCTAAAAATACGAATTCCGGAGGGTTAGAAGGCAACACACAAAGTCGTATCGTAATCGCGTCGTGTTACTGTGATTGGTTGATTGAGCACAGTGATTGGCTGAGGGATTTATGTGACATCTCGGGTCGATGTCTACCAATCACAATAAGACTACAATTTCGATACAATTTTGTGTCTTACGAACTTCAAGTGTTGGTCGTCGTGGAATTAATTTGCATAGGTAATTTAATTTTTTTGTAATCATACAAATTATTATTGTGAGCGTGGGTGGACTTCAATCAGCTAATTGTACATATTTTGCGAGCAATGATGAAGTCAAAATAACATAGATACAACACTAACCATGGTTGAGTCGCGACTGTTTCTCGTCGTCAGTACAAGTGTCAGATTCGCCAGTCTTCTCCTCCACACTACCACTCTCCTCGCCATCTCCCGCATTCTGTTTTTCTGTAAAATTGTTGCACTATATCAACATTTTTGGCAACTATTACGCCTATGCCTTTACTTATTACATCACGCTTATGCCTTTGCTTATTCTTAATGTATACAATTTTGATATTCCGGTAAGATAAACGACGTACGTTACGTACCACATTTGTGGAAATCGCCGCTAAACCGCTGCCTGTTCTTGACGAAATGCTTAGTGGAAATAGAATCAGATTTACTGTCTACTTATTAAAGTTATTAAACAAATAAAGTCCCTTTATCCTTTATATCTTAAAACTAATAGAAAAGCAATTACCTTTGCTTTCTGAATTGTAAACATTATTCGTTTTCAATATTAATTCGAACTCCTTGGCAGATTTCCCTTCGGCAGATATGGTTTTAATGCCAACCTAAACAAAAGAAACATGTGGATCGAATGAGTGTAAACATAATAAAACCTTGATTTCTTTTGTAAGCACACATTATTTATCGGTTATTAATTATATGTTTATGAAGCTTATAATTTATCAAAAGTATTCTGACACTAGTTTTAAAGATTAAATAATAATGAAATTTATAGGTATTATATAACAATAAATAAAAATTAATCAACTAAATTCAGAAAGTCGTTGCAACCACGCTGCAACGAAAGTTAATATTTTTAAATGTGTAATTAGGCTATTTGCTTATCTTAATCTAAGAGAAAGCAATTATTTCACAAATAAATTATTATATTGCTCTTATTTTTGCCGCTGTCAGGTAGTTTAGATATAAATTTTATTGTATAATGATAAAACTTTCAAGAAGTCATAAATTCTATTCTTAGCTTTCTCTTTTATAAAAGAAAGACTAACTTTGTATGCCCCCACATGATTGTTTCACTGGGGGGTTAGAATGCAACATACATTCGTCATCGACATCGCATCGTTTCATTGGTTTGGTTGAGGGATTATCGTGATTGGCTGAGGGATTATCACGCGTCAGTGTCTCATCTCCATCGATATCATTGTGACCAATCACAATGATATCGATATCGATACCATTTTATGTTTCACGTTCTAAAGGGTCAGATCGTGTAATACACAAATAACTGTTGTGTTTAACAACTATTGAATGGATGAATTAAATTTATACTTGTTTTTGGATTGTAAAGAACCCAATACATAAAAATTATAAACGGGCAAAAACTTGATACAGTTTTTCCCACAAATTGAAGAATCCATTGTGGTGAGATTTCTAGAAAGACAACTTTAGAGTTTGAGTAAGTATTTTTTGACTAATATAATAATGATAATTATTTCTAGAAAGACAACTTTAGAGTTTGAGTAAGTATTTTTTGACTAATATAATAATGATAATTGAAGTTCATGTACCTTGTTGAGTAATTGTTGAGGCAGCAACATTTTGATGTAGTCCGGTAACGCGCGCACAGCATCTTCGAGTGAGCCGCCTCGTTTGGCGTCTGCTAGTTTATTACTGTCTGTGCTCACCACCAACATCTTTGCTTCACCATTTTGTACTGAATACTACAAACAAATTTACAATAGTTACCATCCATTACTTCCTATTGAGAGATTTGCTTACTTTTTGAAGTACGTCCAATAGTAAGTCAATACGATAAATAAGTTGGTAGTTTAAAAAACTAAATGCAATAATTTGATATATATTTTTTAAAACAATCACAACTCCCAAGAGTGCTCTTAAGATGTGATATTGTTTTATTGAAATCAATTCGTAAAGTGATAATGTGTAGAGAGAATATTCTTGTTTTGTACCTCGCCGGTCTAGCGGTAGTTGTTGACACTGTGGATCATGAGGTCTCGCGATCGATTCCCGACTCGGGCCAATAAATAGTAACTGAAGTTTTTCCGTCAAGAAATACCCGTGTGGTGTTTGACCCCCTTTTTTTTGTTAAGGCGGGAAAAAATGTTCCTAACCGCACACCCCGTCTTTCGGGGCAACAAACAGGTTAGTGTGGGGCCCTCGCCCACTAAATAAACCCGCCACGCGCCGTCTCTCCGCCTTTATTGGCGGGTCACCGGAACTATATTACATTTCTTCAGTGGTGTGGTGTTTGACCCCTGTACCTCAGAAAGCAGTGTTTGCGTACACACTCGTGCAGTAAAGTATCTCCTGCACGCATGGCTAGTGCCTGCGACAGTTGGGTGTGAGTACTCACGGCGAGCGGCAGGCGCGCGCGCACGGCGAGCTCGCGCTCCTCGGCCGCCGCGATGGCGAGCCGCGCCGCGCACATCTTGCGCTCGCAGCGCGCCGCCAGCTTCTGCAACACGACACGCATCACTTGCCACTTGCTAGTGCGCTCGCACGTGCTCTAACTAACGTCCCCGTCACGTCATCCGCAACTAAAGCGTACAGCTAACAAAGAAAATCTGGTTATATCTAAACTCTGCTAATTTGATTTATTAATGATTATAGAATTATTTAATCTATAGTTTTAGCACTTGACATCCTCAGCTAATCTAAAAAACAAATTATTGTGAAAGTGGAAAAAGAGAGCTTTACTGCGAACGGGAGCCGCTCCAGCGACTCCTCCAGCGCCCCCTGCCAGTCGCCGGTGCCTACCTGCAGCTCGGCGAGCGCGTTGTTGGCGGTGAGGCGCAGCGTGTAGTTGTGGTGGTGCAGCGCCGCCACCTCGCGACTGCACCGCCCCAGCGACTCCTCCAGCGCCCCCTGCCAGTCGCCGGTGCCTACCTGCAGCTCGGCGAGCGCGTTGTTGGTGGTGAGGCGCAGCGTGTAGTTGTGGTGGTGCAGCGCCGCCACCTCGCGACTGCACCGCCCCAGCGACTCCTCAAGCGCCCCCTGCCAGTCGCCGGTGCCTACCTGCAGCTCGGCGAGCGCGTTGTTGGCGGTGAGGCGCAGCGTGTAGTTGTGGTGGTGCAGCGCCGCCACCTCGCGACTGCACCGCCCCAGCGACTCCTCCAGCGCCCCCTGCCAGTCGCCGGTGCCTACCTGCAGCTCGGCGAGCGCGTTGTTGGTGGTGAGGCGCAGCGTGTAGTTGTGGTGGTGCAGCGCCGCCACCTCGCGACTGCACTGCCCCAGCTACTCCTCCAGCGCCCCCTGCCAGTCGCCGGTGCCTACCTGCAGC
The DNA here is from genome assembly GCA_948253155.1 of Leucoma salicis. Classification (NCBI taxonomy): domain Eukaryota; kingdom Metazoa; phylum Arthropoda; class Insecta; order Lepidoptera; family Erebidae; genus Leucoma; species Leucoma salicis. The sequence goes on from OX411813.1 coordinate 17,738,402, forward strand.
TCGGCGAGCGCGTTGTTGGTGGTGAGGCGCAGCGTGTAGTTGTGGTGGTGCAGCGCCGCCACCTCGCGACTGCACCGCCCCAGCGACTCCTCCAGCGCCCCCTGCCAGTCGCCGGTGCCTACCTGCAGCTCGGCGAGCGCGTTGTTGGCGGTGAGGCGCAGCGTGTAGTTGTGGTGGTGCAGCGCCGCCACCTCGCGACTGCACCGCCCCAGCGACTCCTCCAGCGCCCCCTGCCAGTCGCCGGTGCCTACCTGCAGCTCGGCGAGCGCGTTGTTGGTGGTGAGGCGCAGCGTGTAGTTGTGGTGGTGCAGCGCCGCCACCTCGCGACTGCACCGCCCCAGCGACTCCTCCAGCGCCCCCTGCCAGTCGCCGGTGCCTACCTGCAGCTCGGCGAGCGCGTTGTTGGTGGTGAGGCGCAGCGTGTAGTTGTGGTGGTGCAGCGCCGCCACCTCGCGACTGCACCGCCCCAGCGACTCCTCCAGCGCCCCCTGCCAGTCGCCGGTGCCTACCTGCAGCTCGGCGAGCGCGTTGTTGGTGGTGAGGCGCAGCGTGTAGTTGTGGTGGTGCAGCGCCGCCACCTCGCGACTGCACTGCCCCAGCGACTCCTCCAGCGCCCCCTGCCAGTCGCCGGTGCCTACCTGCAGCTCGGCGAGCGCGTTGTTGGTGGTGAGGCGCAGCGTGTAGTTGTGGTGGTGCAGCGCCGCCACCTCGCGACTGCACTGCCCCAGCTACTCCTCCAGCGCCCCCTGCCAGTCGCCGGTGCCTACCTGCAGCTCGGCGAGCGCGTTGTTGGTGGTGAGGCGCAGCGTGTAGTTGTGGTGGTGCAGCGCCGCCACCTCGCGACTGCACCGCCCCAGCGACTCCTCAAGCGCCCCCTGCCAGTCGCCGGTGCCTACCTGCAGCTCGGCGAGCGCGTTGTTGGTGGTGAGGCGCAGCGTGTAGTTGTGGTGGTGCAGCGCCGCCACCTCGCGACTGCACCGCCCCAGCTACTCCTCCAGCGCCCCCTGCCAGTCGCCGGTGCCTACCTGCAGCTCGGCGAGCGCGTTGTTGGTGGTGAGGCGCAGCGTGTAGTTGTGGTGGTGCAGCGCCGCCACCTCGCGACTGCACCGCCCCAGCGACTCCTCAAGCGCCCCCTGCCAGTCGCCGGTGCCTACCTGCAGCTCGGCGAGCGCGTTGTTGGTGGTGAGGCGCAGCGTGTAGTTGTGGTGGTGCAGCGCCGCCACCTCGCGACTGCACCGCCCCAGCTACTCCTCCAGCGCCCCCTGCCAGTCGCCGGTGCCTACCTGCAGCTCGGCGAGCGCGTTGTTGGTGGTGAGGCGCAGCGTGTAGTTGTGGTGGTGCAGCGCCGCCACCTCGCGACTGCACCGCCCCAGCTACTCCTCCAGCGCCCCCTGCCAGTCGCCGGTGCCTACCTGCAGCTCGGCGAGCGCGTTGTTGGCGGTGAGGCGCAGCGTGTAGTTGTGGTGGTGCAGCGCCGCCACCTCGCGACTGCGCCGCTCCAGCGACTCCTCCAGCGCCAGCCGCTGTTCGTGCGCCACTCGCAGACTTTCCTGCGCCACTTCCTGGCGAAAAACAACACTCTTATGTCTCCTCTACTTAATAATCCGCATTATCTTTACTAATATTCGGAGGACTATTCTTATACTAAGTCCAGACTCATTTAACAGCGTTTTTTCACAAAATCAACAAATAATATTGGTCAACAATTAAACAAAAAAAAATTACAACGTCCAGTCTGATCCATCCATCCATCAGCCTTTTAACGTCCACTGCTGGACATAGGCCTCCCCAAGAGAACGCCACGAGCGGTCCTGTGCCGACCGCATCCAACGGCTCCCCGCAGCTATGACCAGATCATCGGTCCATCTGGTGGGGTGCCGTTCTACCAAGCATAGCCCGCTCCATGGCCCGCTGAGCGACTTTGAGCCTAGATATGAGGCCAACATTCAGAGACCACGTCTCTGTTCCGTATGTCATCACTGGTAACGCACACTGGTCGTAGACCTTCGTTTTCAGACCCTGCGGAATATTGGACGAGAAGATCTTCCTTAGCTTCCCGAACGCTGCCCAGCCGAGTTGGATTCGTCGATTGACCTCTTTCACGAAGTTGTGCCTACCTAACTGAACTGTTTGTCCCAGGTATACATAATGGTCGACAACTTCGAGAAGCGCACTCCCGACTAGGACCGGTGCTGAAATGACATGGACATTAGACATGACTTTCGTCTTGTCCATGTTCATTTTGAGACCCACTAGTCGGGAAACCATGCTGAGATCATTGAGCATGGTGCCAAGGTCCTCCAGAGGTTCTGCCATGACTACGATGTCGTCGGCATATCGAAGGTGAGTGATGTATTCGCCATTGATGTTGTGCCGAATCCAGTCCAGTCCAAGAGCTTGAAGACATCTTCCAATGCAGCGGTGAAGAGTTCGGGGATATAACGTCTCCCTGTCTAACACCTCTCTGCAGTTGGATCGGTCCCGTACTCTTGTCCTGAACACGGACTGACATGGTGGCGTTTCTATACAAGCACTTCAGCACTTCGATGTACCGATTGTCAATTTGGCACCGCTGAAGGGACTGCAGCACCGCCCAAGTTTCGATCGAATCGAAGGCTTTCTCATAGTCCACAAACGCCAGACACAGAGGCCGATTGTATTCCTCGGTTTTCTGTATAATCTGGCGTAGCGTGTGAATGTGGTCTATGGTACTATAGCCTTTTCGGAAACCGGCTTGTTCGGGAGGCTGGAAGCCGTCAAGCCTGCGCGTGGGTCGATTTTTAATGACCCTCGAAAACAACTTATAGACGTGGCTCAAGAGCGAGATGGGTCTATAGTTCTTCAAGAGGGTTCTGTCATCTTTCTTGAAGAACAGCACCACCACGCTTCTGGTCCACGACTCTGGAACGTCGCCCCCGAGAACAACGGAATTGAACAGCCTCTGAATAGCTTTTAAGACCGGCTTTCCGCCTGCTCTCTCTCAGAAGCTCTGTGGTGATTCCGTCGTTTCCCGGTGCCTTTCCGTTCTTTAGTTGTTTGAGAGCCATTCTGATCTCGTACAGGCTGACGTCCGGGATCTTCGGTAAAGTGCCAAGTTAGCTTGGATCTGGGGTCTTGGACCAAGCCAACAGTAGGGCTCTGGGATCTGTACAACTGTCCATAGAACTGCTGGACCTCTCCCAAGATCTCATCTCGAGAAGAAATGATAGTGCCGTTGTTGGTCCTCAGTTTAGTCAACTGACTTTGGCCAACAGACAGATCTCTTGCGAACACTTTCGAGCCTTGGTTCCGCTCTATCGCCTCTTTAATACGGGTAGTATTAAATTGGCGAATATCGTGCCGCACAGCCTTGGAGATCTGTCTGTTTAACCGCCTTAGGCAGGACCAATCGGCTGAGGACTGGACTATCATTTCTTTTCTCCTCTCCATGAGTTTGAGAGTATGGTCCGAGAGTTTACGATTCCTACTGACACGACGGGCCTTGAAGTAAGTCAACCCGACCGCGTGAACAGTTTGCACGAACCTGCTGTTCATATCGCTCGCTGATTCACACTCATCTAGACATTCGAAGCGATTTTGTAGTTCGAGTTGAAAGCTCTCGGGGTTCTGGTATTGGGCAGGTGTTGGTCGGAGCGTAGACTTCATCAAACGCGACCTCTCGACTTTTGTTCTAATATTCAAGATGCCCCTGACTAGTCGGTGATCACTCCCAGTTTTAATCCTGCTGATCACTGAGACATCATTGAATATGTGTCGTTTGTCCGACAGGATGAAGTCAATCTCGTTTTTCACTGAACCATCAGGGCTAATCCAGGTCCATTTTCGATGGGGCTGCTTCCTGAAGAAGGAATTCATCATGAAGAGGCCTTCCTTCTCCAGAAAATCAGCCAGCATCTGGCCCCTGTGGTTCCTCTGCGCAAATCCATAGTGCCCCACCTTCAGCTCATTGTCTGTCCTTTTGCCTAGTTTCGCGTTAAAGTCTCCCATAACCACCGTGAAATAGGTTTTAGACAAGCGGATGGCCTTCGAGATGTCCTCATATAGGGCCTCCACCTCGTCATCGGAGTGTGTCAAGGTTGGTGCGTAAACCTGTATGACCTTCAACGAATAGCGTTTGGTTATTCTGAGTATAAGGTACGCTACCCTACTCGACACACTTTCAATCCTCTCCACGTTGCCTACGAGAGACCTGCGAACGATAAACCCGACACCCCCTTGGGACTGGTGGTCGCCCTCCCGGTGGAAGAGCAAGTTCCCGGACTGGAGGATTGTCGTGCCCTCACCCTCTCTTCGGACTTCTGACAACTCTATAATGTCCCAGTGGATCTTGCTCAATTCCTCTTCCAGCTCGGTGATTCTCTCGTCGGTCCGAAATGTCCGAACGTTGTGCGTTACCAGGGCCAGAGGTCGTTGTTTATGGTAGCCTATCCGCGACCGGAAATTCTTCGCACCCCCTGCTCCACCGTTACCGGGCCCGCTACCGTTAGGCCACGGAACAGCAGAGCTGCCGTGACTGAGGGCCGTTTTTTGTTGGGTGCTCATTTTTTTTGGGGGATTTTTGGGGGTAATCGCCACGCTTGGCAGGCGGGTTGGCGATCGCAGTGGATGTTATTAATACTCGAGGAAGTGCTGCTGCCCACTCCCCCCGGGTATTCCCTCAGTCGGCTCTTACGACTCCCATGGGTGGAGAGGGGTGGGACAATTCTAAAGCCGGCCCCACACGGTCTGATACTGAGGAATAAATAACGCAACTTAAGTATAAATTGTAGTTATATACCTGGTAGTTCCTCTTGTCGTTAAGGAGCTGTGCGAGATGTTGGTGATCAGGTTGTTTGCCCAGTGCAAGCATCGCCTCTAACGTCTGTACTCGCATCAGTAGTCGCTGTTCGCCCACAAACAGTTCCCACGAGGCAGCCGCTTCGGCCCGCGTTCTTTCCACACATTCGCGCAACGTGCGCAAACGAGTTTCTAGTGACGCCTCACGTTGAACTGCTTCCTAGATATTAACAAAGTAGATCACAAAAGAACTATATCAAATATTTTGTTTTTAAAACTGTAGTGTAACTATCATAAATATTGTGACTCTTCATCATGTCACTGACCAAAGACAACCAGCATCTGTATAAGTCAAAATTCTACAAGAGAGTGGCTGATTTGTAAAACAAATGTCTGGTTGTTTATAAATACTATACGAGCGGCAAACAGGCATACGGCCGCACGTGATGGTAAATGGTTACCGAAGCCTATAGACGCGAACCACACCAGAAGCAAAACACGCGCGTCGCGAATTCCCATGGAAGAGATAGGAAGTGAAGAGGAGGTACAATAAGAAGAGGATAGGAAGAATAACAAGAAGAGGATAAGGGGAAGTTTGGGACTCCGGCGCTCTCACTCACCATACGAAACACACACTAGTTAGTTTGTTTATATTTTAGTCAGATACAACAACACTTTGCCAATTTCCTGAGTTTGGGTAAACTTTGTGTCCTCTAATGCAAGCATACGTTTGTAATAAAATATAAGGACACATTTTTTTTATACAATGCAGGTGGCAACCTAGTATACGGCCCACCTGATGGTAAGCGGTTACCGTAGCATATAGACACTAGCAAAACCAGAGGCATCACTCGCGTGGCGCCATCTCCATCGAAAGAGATGAGATAGAGAGAAAGGATAATAATGACGTGGTTTGAGCCACCGGCGCTCTCACTCACCACGCGGAACACAACTGTAGGAGTTTTGACTATTGTTTCAAGTCATTTCGACAAGTGTTATTGCAGCATACTCTTACCAAATTTCCTGTAGTGGCAATCTTTCCATGACCAATACCCATAGAATGGAGTGGTACTACACTAACACGCACATGTACTTGTATTGTGAGTCTGACACCGCACAGAAGCAAAATTTCATTTACCTGAACAAAATTATTGAGTTGATATAGCTCCTTGAGATGCAGCGGTGTGGTCATGGTGGGATTAAAAGATAGCTTGGCCTCCTTGCCATCAGGGTGATAAAGCTTAAGCACAGCAACAACTGGCGGGAACGTGTGCTGTGAAAATAAAACATTTCAAATTCATTTTTAGGAAACATTTTTTACAAGGAAGCCTTGTATCGAACCATATTAATTGTAAAGCTAGACATAAGAAATTATATAGCAGTCGTTTCCTCCTAGAATGTAAAATAGAAAATCATGTCGATATTATAAGTTTTATTTTGACTGGTTAAAAGACCGACGCGTAGTTTCACTATAACGAAACGATGCGAAATCGTTTTTGTTTTTTTAAAAGACAACTCCCTGCATTCTGAAATAATCCTTGTATCACGGGGGGACTTTACAAAGATACAATTTCACGGACACAAAGTACATCAAGACCCAGAACAACCATTTGTGGATCACACAAAGAGTTGTCCTGTGTGGGAATTGACCCACTCCATCATCTTTGCAGTCAAATCAAGTCGTAACAATTTCGTGTTTTGTATTCTTACCCACCAGAACCTATTGTTACATATAATATAGTCAATTAAATGTACGAAATTATCCATGCAGTTTGTAGTAGATAATTGTGAAATTCTACGACATAAGTTCTAAGTTTTGTATATATTTTACGTGAAGGTGTTCCATAAATAGCAAGAGCTTCCTTGCGATTTATGAGACAAATAAATGTTTCTGGATTCTACAAATATTCGTTTTTTTTATTGCTGTGATGGCAGACGAGCCACGGCCCACCTGATGGTAAGTGGTAACCGTCGCTCATGGACTCAACTCTACCGAGGGTACTATCAAGCCGCTGCGCACCATTTCATTTCTCAGATATGAAATGAAAGAATAAACGGCTATCTTCTGCTAGAGCCAAAACACACTGATGTGCTTCATGACCGGTCACACAGGAGACGGTGGTAACGAACCGTTCAGGCCCGATATCAAGTAAGTACTCTCACTTGGTACTCAGCCCTACCACCAGTAATGCAATAGGTGATAATTGCTTACTTCCCTTAGTCGCCTTGTACGACACCTGCGGGGAAGGATGGGGTAGTGACACTTGTATTCTTTGTCCGTCACCACAAGGATAACTCTCTGAAGTTATCGAGACATGAGGAGGGAGAGTAAGGCGTGTCTGCGCTTTTACGGAAGACTTTTTTCATGACATTCAATATCTATTTATCATATCATTCATGACATTCAATATCTATTTATCATATCATTCATGACATTCAATATCTATTTAACACGCCTCTATTATTAGCTTCACCTATATCTATGTGTGTAATGGAATCTTCGAACGTGATTTTGACCCACTTTAAAATGGATTAAAGTGAAACTTTGCACACATGTCAAGGACTGATGACAATACAATAATTAGATTTATCCGTTTTTAGGGTTCCATAGCCAACAAACCCTTATAGAACCTTCTGATATTTACGCGAATGTTACACATTTTGAAATAAAACTACGTTTATGGAATTTATTGCGTTTACTTGATTTTCTACTATCCCAGCGTTTCGAATACTTTACAGGCTTCATGATCACGGGTGGACTTAGATGATAGACGTCCAAGGCTGATATGTTGTTAAAACAACAGTAGTTTTATTTCAAAATCTTACAGAACCCTTATAGTTTCGCCATGTCCGTCCGTCCCGCTGTTTGCAGCTTAGCTCAGGGACTCAGTTATAGAAAGCTGTAATTTGGCCTGAATACATATTACGATAAAATAAAATCTTGAAAAAAAATGTAGGGTACCCTCTACACGTAAAACAGGCAGGTTTTTTTTTCGTCTATCCCATAGCGTGGGATGTCGTTGGATAAGTCTTTAAAAAATATTGTGTGTTTGTGAAAACAAGTTTTCGAATAAGGGATCCGTTTGTATTAAGCCTTCAAGCGATAATTTTTGTTGTTAGAGTAAAGAGAGCCAGTTAAATGGTTGTTTTTGAATATATGAACAAAAATCACAGTAACAGATATATGACGAAATTATAAGGTAAATTATAATAGCTAAGTAGGCTTTATTTATTTAGATATTTTTTTTATATATATTTTTAGCATTTGACATGCTTAGCACTATACATTAAACACAAAGTGAAAAATGTGAAATCGAAAATAACAGTCAGGAGCAGGATTTGAACTTGCATCTTCTGGATACCGTCCAGATGCTTTACCAATTCAGCCATCCTGACAATTGCTCCTGACTGCTAATTTCGATAACACATCATACTTAACGTATTTGGGTGACGCCTGCGCCATCTGTCGGAAGCATTTTCATACATTATACCGACCAGGTAAACTTAATTTTACAATTAAGATTTTACCTAATAATGACGCAAACCCTTTAAATATTTAGATATTTTTTTTATATATATTTTTAGCATTTGACATGCTTAGCACTATACATTAAACACAAAGTGAAAAATGTGAAATCGAAAATAACAGTCAGGAGCAGGATTTGAACCTGCATCTTCTGGATACCGTCCAGATGCTTTACCAATTCAGCCATCCTGACAATTGCTCCTGACTGCTAATTTCGATAACACATCATACTTAACGTCTTTGGGTGACGCCTGCGCCATCTGTCGGAAGCATTTTCATACATTATACCGACCAGGTAAACTTAATTTTACAATTAAGATTTTACCTAATAATGACGCAAACCCTTTAAATATTTAGATATTTTTTTTTATATATATTTTTAGCATTTGACATGCTTAGCACTATACATTAAACACAAAGTGAAAAATGTGAAATCGAAAATAACAGTCAGGAGCAGGATTTGAACCTGCATCTTCTGGATACCGTCCAGATGCTTTACCAATTCAGCCATCCTGACAATTGCTCCTGACTGCTAATTTCGATAACACATCATACTTAACGTCTTTGGGTGACGCCTGCGCCATCTGTCGGAAGCATTTTCATACATTATACCGACCAGGTAAACTTAATTTTACAATTAAGATTTTACCTAATAATGACGCAAACCCTTTAAATATTTAGATATTTTTTTATATATATTTTTAGCATTTGACATGCTTAGCACTATACATTAAACACAAAGTGAAAAATGTGAAATCGAAAATAACAGTCAGGAGCAGGATTTGAACCTGCATCTTCTGGATACCGTCCAGATGCTTTACCAATTCAGCCATCCTGACAATTGCTCCTGACTGCTAATTTCGATAACACATCATACTTAACGTCTTTGGGTGACGCCTGCGCCATCTGTCGGAAGCATTTTCATACATTATACCGACCAGGTAAACTTAATTTTACAATTAAGATTTTACCTAATAATGACGCAAACCCTTTAAATATTTAGATATTTTTTTTTATATATATTTTTAGCATTTGACATGCTTAGCACTATACATTAAACACAAAGTGAAAAATGTGAAATCGAAAATAACAGTCAGGAGCAGGATTTGAACCTGCATCTTCTGGATACCGTCCAGATGCTTTACCAATTCAGCCATCCTGACAATTGCTCCTGACTGCTAATTTCGATAACACATCATACTTAACGTCTTTGGGTGACGCCTGCGCCATCTGCCGGAAGCATTTTCATACATTATACCGACCAGGTAAACTTAATTTTACAATTAAGATTTTACCTAATAATGACGCAAACCCTTTAAATATTTAGATATTTTTTTTTATATATATTTTTAGCATTTGACATGCTTAGCACTATACATTAAACACAAAGTGAAAAATGTGAAATCGAAAATAACAGTCAGGAGCAGGATTTGAACCTGCATCTTCTGGATACCGTCCAGATGCTTTACCAATTCAGCCATCCTGACAATTGCTCCTGACTGCTAATTTCGATAACACAAGTATGATGTGTTTCACTTTGTGTTTAATGTATAGTGCTAAGCATGTCAAATGCTAAAAATATATATAAAAAAAATATCTAAATATTTAAAGGGTTTGCGTCATTATTAGGTAAAATCTTAATTGTAAAATTAAGTTTACCTGGTCGGTATAATGTATGAAAATGCTTCCGACAGATGGCGCAGGCGTCACCCAAAGACGTTAAGTATGATGTGTTATCGAAATTAGCAGTCAGGAGCAATTGCCAGGATGGCTGAATTGGTAAAGCATCTGGACGGTATCCAGAAGATGCAGGTTCAAATCCTGCTCCTGACTGTTATTTTCGATTTCACATTTTTCACTTTGTGTTTAATGTATAGTGCTAAGCATGTCAAATGCTAAAAATATATATAAAAAAAATATCTAAATATTTAAAGGGTTTGCGTCATTATTAGGTAAAATCTTAATTGTAAAATTAAGTTTACCTGGTCGGTATAATGTATGAAAATGCTTCCGACAGATGGCGCAGGCGTCACCCAAAGACGTTAAGTATGATGTGTTATCGAAATTAGCAGTCAGGAGCAATTGTCAGGATGGCTGAATTGGTAAAGCATCTGGACGGTATCCAGAAGATGCAGGTTCAAATCCTGCTCCTGACTGTTATTTTCGATTTCACATTTTTCACTTTGTGTTTAATGTATAGTGCTAAGCATGTCAAATGCTAAAAATATATATAAAAAAAATATCTAAATATTTAAAGGGTTTGCGTCATTATTAGGTAAAATCTTAATTGTAAAATTAAGTTTACCTGGTCGGTATAATGTATGAAAATGCTTCCGACAGATGGCGCAGGCGTCACCCAAAGACGTTAAGTATGATGTGTTATCGAAATTAGCAGTCAGGAGCAATTGTCAGGATGGCTGAATTGGTAAAGCATCTGGACGGTATCCAGAAGATGCAGGTTCAAATCCTGCTCCTGACTGTTATTTTCGATTTCACATTTTTCACTTTGTGTTTAATGTATAGTGCTAAGCATGTCAAATGCTAAAAATATATATAAAAAAAATATCTAAATATTTAAAGGGTTTGCGTCATTATTAGGTAAAATCTTAATTGTAAAATTAAGTTTACCTGGTCGGTATAATGTATGAAAATGCTTCCGACAGATGGCGCAGGCGTCACCCAAAGACGTTAAGTATGATGTGTTATCGAAATTAGCAGTCAGGAGCAATTGTCAGGATGGCTGAATTGGTAAAGCATCTGGACGGTATCCAGAAGATGCAGGTTCAAATCCTGCTCCTGACTGTTATTTTCGATTTCACATTTTTCACTTTGTGTTTAATGTATAGTGCTAAGCATGTCAAATGCTAAAAATATATATAAAAAAAATATCTAAATATTTAAAGGGTTTGCGTCATTATTAGGTAAAATCTTAATTGTAAAATTAAGTTTACCTGGTCGGTATAATGTATGAAAATGCTTCCGACAGATGGCGCAGGCGTCACCCAAAGACGTTAAGTATGATGTGTTATCGAAATTAGCAGTCAGGAGCAATTGTCAGGATGGCTGAATTGGTAAAGCATCTGGACGGTATCCAGAAGATGCAGGTTCAAATCCTGCTCCTGACTGTTATTTTCGATTTCACATTTTTCACTTTGTGTTTAATGTATAGTGCTAAGCATGTCAAATGCTAAAAATATATATAAAAAAAAAATATCTAAATATTTAAAGGGTTTGCGTCATTATTAGGTAAAATCTTAATTGTAAAATTAAGTTTACCTGGTCGGTATAATGTATGAAAATGCTTCCGACAGATGGCGCAGGCGTCACCCAAAGACGTTAAGTATGATGTGTTATCGAAATTAGCAGTCAGGAGCAATTGTCAGGATGGCTGAATTGGTAAAGCATCTGGACGGTATCCAGAAGATGCAGGTTCAAATCCTGCTCCTGACTGTTATTTTCGATTTCACATTTTTCACTTTGTGTTTAATGTAGGCTTTATTTCTTTAAAGTTGAAATAGTTTTGATGCTGTTTTAAGAATAAAAAGAAGATAATAAAATTAATTAAAGTTTAAATAAAACACGCTTTAATAGCTATTACGCTTTAATAGCTATTAAAGCGTGTTGTAGTTGAACTAAAAACTAGAAAATAATTTTTTAACAAATAATCTTAACGATTGTAAAAAAAACGTGTGCATCACATCAAATGTTATCAAATAATTCATTGATATAGTAAAAAGCACCCCACGCTGTGTTATTAATTATTATTATATTTAAAATAATTATTATTAAATATGTTTTATCCTTACCGGTTTAAGGATGTTACGCACGGTTCTCTCCATATATTATTTTCATCCATTAATTTATTATCATATAGCCCCATCTGTATTTTAATATTTTCACTGTACATGGTAGAGCAAATTTCAGAAACAAAAATATATTTTTTTGTTCAAAATATCTTCATTACAAGGGTTTCATTTTTGCCATATGGCTAGGAATCCATATAAAGTGTGTTCACGTACGCCAACGCCATATGCCAAATATTATGCGAAACTCAAGTGAACGTGTTCATTACTCTGTCACGTCGTTTAGTACTTAACGAATCATCGTGAAATTTTGCGAACATATACGTAGCCCAGAGCTCAGAAAAGGACATAGCCTACTTTACCTCCCAGAAAAAAGGATGGTTCCTGTTGGATTAACTGATTGTTTTCTGCATAAAGATTAATTAGTGTACCATAGATTTATATCAGAGAAATGGAAGCCCAATTCCAGGCGGACGATATCACAACCAGAATCTAATATATAATATAAGAATAGGTTCTCCCTATGGATTTAAAAATGATTACAAAACAACAAAATAATTTTAATGAATAAACAACAATATACTTATTTGGTTTCCTTGTTAATGTAGAAACATTGATCTAAACTAAATTATGGGCAGTGTATGGATGATAAGTTTTTAGGAATTTCAGCCAAAAATTACGGAGTATAAAACTACTCGTATTTCTGATAGACAACTAAATGCTCGCCCCTAATTACCTAAGCGAAATTTCGTTTTGTTACACCTTTGCTTACCCCTTTAGGGGATAAAGGATCCATAAATAGTAATAATACGTCGCAACTCGAGACAATTGCAACAATAACAAATCAACATTTTGCCTGTGTGGTGAAGGCCTAAAAACACCAAGTGTCACCACCCCATTCTTCTTGTCGTACGAAGCGACTAAGGTAGGTAAACGCTTATCACCCATTGAAATACTGGTGGTAGGGTTGGGCACCAAATGAATGCTCACTTATTAACGAGCCCAACAGTTCGGTACCACCGCCTCCTGTGTGAGCGGCCATGAAGCACTTCGGTATGTTTATAGCGAGAGATGGCTGTTAGTTCTTTCATTTCAAATACGGGAAATGAAATTGTGAACAGAGGCTTAACAGTACTCTTAACATGGTTGAGTTCATGAAGTTACCACTTACCATCGGGTAAGCCATAGCTAGTCTGCCATCATAAGCCATAAAAAACAATCTTAAAACTATTACAACATACAATAAGAAGCTGACGAAACAATGACGGCAACCGGTAAAACAACTTCTTAATACAAGTTTTATTTAAGTGTGAATATACTATTCATAAAGTCATGCCGTGATACAATGTCATTATTGTTGCATAAAGCGAAAAATCAAGATGTAGGATTATTAATATGAGTAAAATGTTATATATATCCCAGTGCATTGTTAACACTGTATCCATGTGTCAGGCGTTCGTGTTAAATAGTCAAGTGCTAAATAATACGCATAAAAACATAGCATCACGCCTATATTCCCCTAAGGGGTAGACAGAGGTTATTACACACCCACTATTCGCCAACTATGTTTAAGTCTCGCGTAATAGGGGGCGAGTCTATTGCCGTTTACCGGAGAAATTTTCCAAACTCCGGGTTGCTACTTTGAATTTTTTTCTTTTTACGAAAAAGCTCAATAAACACTGCCTGATCCGGGCATCGAACCCGATACCTCATTATCAGCAGTCGCTCACACTACCGCTGCACCACAGAGTTGCAAATAATGCGCCTATGAAATAAATATATTTACAACTTGAATTAATAGATCTAACGTTCCATGATTATGACTACAACTTGCCATTAATTTCCAAAACCTTAAAAATAGGTGTGCTTGGCATATACGGACCAGCCTTTATTTCAGCCAACTGGCAGTAAAGCAATTCGTTTTCAGATTGCACCGAGTTCCTAAAAAACAGCGTTCCATCTTCTCTCTAACTGTCTTACATCAGTCGAACTCGAAATAATTAATGTAATATAAGCTAACCTTTCCAGAGTTACTGTCATTCTCTACAACCGGTATGCCAAACTGCACTATGTCACCGGAGAATACTTCGTGTGGCTCTTGTTCCTTTGATATGGAGCAGCGGTTGTTATTAATAAACGTGCCATTGCTGCTTCGGTTGTCCTGTAAACAAACAAACAATTGTATTACAATGAGATTTGTCAATAATAACAACAGTATAATGCTTATAAACAAACTTGTTTTAATTTTCCAAGTATTCAAAGATTATATTTGACTTATTCCGTGATATGCACATTCAATAAGACTTGCTCTATCATCAGATACTTAAGCGATAAGCATGATATCATGATAGCACACAATACCAATGTTTGTTAGTTCTAAGTTTACTTCCAGACATAATTTTCTTTAAAATGATCACATCTGCAGGAATTACCGTACCTTCTACCATCATGCCATACTTCAAAACAACACAAATGCCAGCATATTAAACGACTTACTACTTTTAGCTATTATAAGATAATACATCCTGATGAATCATGAAGCCTCTTCCAAAAAATTTAAATAATGAAAAGTGAACACCAAGTAACGATTAATTTTACATTTAAATGTATTCATGTCTAGTTTTAAAAATATTCTATTATGCATTTTATGGTATACCGTAAGAAAGGCTTTAAAAAAACGTATGAATAAAAACAACCTTCTCACGTCCTCTACATTTTTAATGCACAATGTACGCGTTAAGCGACATAATTTTAACTATTCAAGGTTCCCAAAATTATTAACGGAACGATTTTTTTAGTGCAAATATAATATATTGTAAAACTAATAAGAATAACTAGTAAATAATCTTAGATATTATCATTATATCACTATATAGATCGAATGTTTCCTATGTACCGACGAAACGAGCTATCCAAAATCTACAACAGCGCAAGTAAGTTTAGCTTAAATTCACAGTTTCAAGAAGGCAAGAGCTGAAAGAGGAGGACTCCAAGGGTTTTATTGCTGGCTGCCTATCAATTGACAACCGTCTTCGATAATTTTTATGGTACTTGTATGAATTTTGTGTGTGGTGGTCACTCTTGTAAATACGTATTAACCGGTAATGAGGATTACCGATGTTTCGGTTCTAGCGAAAGATAGCTGCTTAGTCAATTCTTCTATCATCATTCCTCTACTAGATAAAGTGGACAATTTTTCACTAGGCACGGTTTTTATTTGCCCTGGCGGTTATCACTTAATTTCAAATCTCCCCTGTCACCATTATCAATAAGACATTTTAGTCCAGCATTTTAGCAGCTTGTGCTCCTGTTAGGTACCTAGATATAAATCCGAGAAAAATCTCGCATCTATTATACAGGTTACGGTCAACATTAGCCTTTTTAATTGCATCGATCGAAAAACATACTCCATTAAATTTTAGAGGCTATGTAATCGTAAGACTGTTCGTAGGCAAACAACCTACTGTAAAACTGGAGACATGATTTAGTAAAACGGAATTAACATAAGTAGTGAAACCGGCGCTATTATGAACTGCATGTAGGCGGGTGTAGTAAGAGAATTAATACTACACGCTTCTAAACTTGTAACTAATACGGACTTTTTATATAACAATCAAGTTTTTTAGTAACGGCTAAAATCGATATTACCTAGTTAGATATGTGACAAACGGACGGCCTATCTAGTAATAACCCGTAAACCCTGATTGGTTATCATTATAATAACATTCAAAATAAGCACTAGGATTGTCTATCAATACGTTCAGAAGAATGTAATAAATTGGGACATATTATATCCTGCTTATGCATTGTTTCACATATATACATAATTGTATGGCAGTCACTAAATAAAAGAGAACAGTGAATGCGGGAAATAGAGTGAAAACTTCTCGGCAGCCACAACCTCAGCCAGAAGGCACGTGTCCCAATACACAACGCAGTGTTTGTCCCAACGTTATTATATGGAAGCGAGAGTTGGGTATGCAAAAAGGAGCATGAGAGCAAAATCAATGCGGTCGAAATGCGATCTCTGTAGAGTATCTGTGGAGTGAGGCTGACTGACCGCATTCGTAATGACGACGTAAGAGCGCGAGTAAGTATGAAAGAGAGTATTTGTGTAAAGATGCGAAAGAGAATGCGCTGATAGTTCGGACAGGTGGAAAGAATGCTGGACCGAATGCCTAGACCAAATCAGTCATGTATTGAAGGAAGGCGCAGTTAGGAATTTTCAAAACCGGCGAGCATGTATGAAGAGAATTATGAATGTAGAGAAAGCGAGAGATGTATGCAAGAATAGCCTTTTGGCACTCTGTTCTCTCTGCCTACCCCGCAAGAGAGATGGCGAGATGGTAACTAAGTACTAAAGAAAATAATTTGTCACGATATTATTTAAAATAACCCGATCGTTCATAAATTAGAATAATGTTAACTGACCAAAGTCCTAATAACATTAGATAGGAATTAATTCATTTATTTGCTGTTATAAAACAAACAATTCACACAGTTCTAAAATGAGTTTACTCGTAGTAGTATTGTTTTTATTTTACACAAAACGATCAAACGTGTTTCTGTTCAAGTGCGCTAATTTGAGTACAAACAAAGCATTGATCGTGCCTATTGCATGTACCCGTAAATCCAACTGTCCCACTTGAACAATTACTACAGACAAAGCTTCTGTAACAACAGTGACTTGAATGTCAAATATCTACAGTCCTCTCATGAATGATGTAAAACATCCTTAATGTAGCATATTATGATAAGCATGAAACTAGCAGTAAAACCAACGCCTGCAAAAACAGTGGTATCGAGTTCGATCCCAAGTCCAAAGTTGTCGCACAGCACATACCTCAGACTTTTCAAAATGATTGGAGTATTTGTTTACAAATTATCGCTGCTCACTAAAGGAAAACATCGTGAGGAAACCTGCAAGGTGTAGATAATTTCTCGACGGCTAGTGAAGTCTGCCAACCCGCACGGAAAATCTATCTCACTCTGAGAAGAGACCCGTACCCATTAGAGTGAGACAGTAATAAGTTGACAGAAGAAAACATTTAAAACGTATGGAGTGTGTTATTAAACAATTTTCTTCTACTTGAGAAACAAAGTTCTGTGAAACTGCTCTGTACTACATTCTACTTTGTTTACAAATGCACAAATGATCGATAGTAGCTACTCATAAAGTATAAATAATAAGTAATAATTTACTTGACTCACCACAAGATAAAAGTGACCCTTGTCATAATAGAGTGTAGCGTGGTGACGAGACAGCACTCTGCACTCAAATATTGTGTTCGTTGGGCTTGGTGTAGCTCGGTAAACGTTCCGACCAATCTGAAAATTCAATCACCATGTCAAATAAAAGTAGCACAAATGTTTCAGCTTCTATTTAATATTCTAAACAAGGCACGACAGCACGGAGTCGCCTCCCTCCTTGGTACTATGTGCAGGTATCTGCCGAAGCAACCGTGCCCCGACAGCAGTTGCACCAGTCGGAGGGTAAGGACTCCGTGCCGTTGCTCTGCTCACTCCTCTAGCTCCGGCCACTAGCTCCGGGTCGCGACCAGCGTGTCATCCGCATAGCAAATGACCGCCATCCAGAGGGAAGCCAACAACGCAGCACCAAATCGTACCGTATGGCCCACAGGAACGGCCCTAGGACCGAACCATGTGGGACAACGCATGATATGGGTCTCCTCACAACGTACCCTTTGCGGTTATCATAGAGGACGCTGCAGCCCTCGAGATAAGTCTGCCGCTAGCCCACTCCACCCACTCCGTGATACCATAGCGCCTACCTGATAGAGCTGAATGGCAGACTATTCAATGCGTTGGCGATGTCAAGCAACACCGCCAACAGCACCCCCACCGGCGACGACTGCCGCGGCATGTATACAGGCATGATCGCACCAAACTAGAGAGTAATATCTCTAAATCTACCGTGTTGAATGCGTTACTAAAGCAGCAGAGCTAGCACAGTCAGCTTACCACATTCCATACCTGATTTGATATCCTCCATAATATTTACTGGGCTGTGGTAGTACTATGGCCAGGACGGAAGCTGGATTCTAGTTGGTTGAGGAGATTATATTTGCAAAGTAAACTACCTAGCTGCCCGTGGATGAGTCGTTCAAGGATTTTGAAGAGGAAATGCCATAATGTATGAGACCGTTGACGAGAATTTTAAAGGCGAAAGATAATATGGATATGGCACAATAGTCAGAAAACAATTTAGGGTTATTTTTTACTTAAAGGAGTAATTTGGGAATCTTATTACATATACAAAAACAATTAAGCGAAACTATTACAGCCAGAAAATAATTATTATATACATCTGTTTTGAAAGATTCTATCCAAACGATGCAGCCCAGAACAGAAGGAAGGATGTAAAAATGCCTTAATTAGTTTACCAATGATAAAGTGGATAAATGGATATACATAATGCACATTAATTATAAAAAAAATACATGCGCACCATCCAACAGTGTTTGTAAACGATTGTGTTATTAAGCTAATTAAATTCAGCGCGTGTTTGCCTCACTACATCCACAACATAATGCTCAGACGCATGAACTAATTATAGGTTATTGATTCGTAACCATAATCAGTCAGCTTGAACCTTTCATATTCTATTCCTGTGAGTAGACAGTGGAGCCAATATCCATGTCAATACATTCATGAAACCTTAAAATCTTCTAATCTTCTTTCTTCATTAAATTAAAATTACGTGAGCAGAACAGTTCCCTTGCGGCCTGTTTTGGAGTCACCTACCAGCTGATTCATGCAATACACCTTGTATTGTTCATGACAGTATATATTACGATATCAGTGAGCAATTCTGTTTTCTTAAGATGACAAATGTATGTACGGTCTATTATTTATTAACTGTACCCCACAGTTTAAATGCCTATCTATTATAAAACTGTAATAGAGCTGTGTCTGTACATTTAAGATATTTGAGAAAAAAATGCTGTGTCTATTATAGGCCTGTGCAGACGAGAGATTTTTGTCCGCAGAGGACAAAAATTCCTGAATCATGAATAAAATAGCCGCGATAACTTGCCATGGACTCAACACACACGGTGTGCTATCATCTGTTCCAGGGTTTAGTGAAGCGCACGCTATGGAAGCAAGTATTCTCAAATTACGTTGCACGCGTTGTGTTCTAATTTACATGAAGTTTACGAAAAAGAGAAGACATTTTAAAAGAGAATATAGGGTCCATCCCTTTATTAATATTTTCATGGGCATGGGCAAAGTTCGTTGTGTGCATTCTGTGCATTGCTGCGCCTAGTCACGTTAGTTCTATTTTTTTCGAGGACTTCCCCGTACTTTTGTCTTGTCCGGTCTATCGATATTCCCGGTTTGCCGCCCGTCATGTCACGTACGTTACTGGGGCGAAAAGTAGGCAGTGGAAGAACGTTTTTAAGGGGTCACTCGTTGTTTCTGCTTATCTCTCTGGGTCTATGATAATTATGTATATTATTATGTATGTAATCCAATTTCGGTACAGAGGTAGAGTCTATCCTATAATGACTATGTGGTGATCTGTGTTAATTCTATCTCAATTAAAAGCAGCTATTTAAAAATGTACTGCAAGATGTAATAGGATAAGATAATGTCATAGATCATTACACATTTACTCAACAGGATAATGTGACTGCTTAATACAGATATTAAATTCATTAATCATTATCTGTCTCGCCTACTGCTAGTTGTTCTGGTAGTTTTCCAGGATTCTGGTACTTTTCCGAAAACTTATATGTTTATTTTCAATAAGTAGGTACTAACAATTGATATGTATGTTTCTATTAATATCTAAATCATTTATGCTTGTAACACAAATGCACAACAGATAAGTATGGACTTCCGTAGAGCGCAATAGCAGATGCCTTGTCTAAAATAGCACAATTTAATCTCATTAAATTTAATTGCCAATGCACAATTTGTGATTGTCTCAAGCACCTCGGAGCTGGGGTCATTGTGAGTCATACACATGAGCTCGTGGCATATAGCTACCCTTGATATGTATACCTGGACTGCATGCAAACTAAATTATAAGTATATGCAACATAGATAATGTGTGATATGCATATCAATTACCTACTGATTTTACAGCGTTTTATCTCAAGCGTAATTTCATATTACAACATTATTGTTTACCTAAATCATTGCTATTTATTTACAAATCATAACCACTATTATACAGCTGTAACAGAGCTATGTCTGTACATTTAAGATATTTGAGAAAAAATTACTTAATTAGGCTATATAGGCGTGTCTAAACACAAAACGATTTTTTTTAGATTTTTGTCTGTTTATCTGTTTGTTTGTTCGTGCATCACACAAAATCTACTGAACGGATTTTGATGCAACTTTTTTGTTTGATAGCTCTTGATTAGACTTAACAACTGGTATACATTTTATCCCGCTACTATATCGGGAACCTGAGATATTACCTAAAAAGCAGCTTTTTGCTGCGGCGGAGCCGCGGGCAAAGGCTGGCCTTACATTGTTATTTGTGGCAAACGAGGGTGACCAAGCCCATGGCAAACTATAACTAACAATCATAGACTTCAGTATACTAGGCGCCCAGCAAGACCGCTACCAAAAGCAAAGTTAACATATTGAGACTAGCTAATAAATAACTGTAATTTTCTTTTTTCCTGGTTCCATTTTTTTTCGTCCCAATCCCGGGTTATTCTACAGATTTCCAATGTTTAATAAAAGGGTATGTTTAAGTTAATGATAATCACTCCCTGACAGTGCCGCAACTCGGGCGGTGCCAGCGGTGCCCAGGCACAGGGTGCAGACCCCGGAGGGGCGCAAAAATGATCCGACCAGGACCACAAACAATGCCTATTATTTATAGTGTAATATGGTACACCCGTGTGTGCAAATACTCATACAAAAATGTAGTTTTAGATGATAGATTTATTTTTATAAACATTACCATTTTATTATCAGAACCAGGTAAGATTAGAACATTTTTTAATGGTGCAGCTATATGTAGAAGCTCGCACCGAGCGCATAAAAGGCTAGTTACAGCACTGCTCCCTAATACTTACTTACTTATCATCACGCCATTTCCCTTGTGGGGTAGGCAGAGAGAACAGAGTGCCAAGAGGCTCTATTCTTGCATACATCTCTCGCTTCCTCAACATTCATAACTCTCTTCATACACGCTCGCCGGTTTCGGAGACTCCTGACTACACCTTCCTTCTATACATGACCAATTTGGTCTAGGTAGGTAAGTCTCGGTCTCCCCCTGTACCTACATCCTTCCACTTTCGCATTGTATATCTTCTTAGCCAGTCGCTCGTCCGGCATTCTTACCACATGTCCGAACCATCGGAGCATTCCCTTTCGCATCTTTACACCAATACACTCTTTCATACCTACTCGCTCTCTTACGTCATTGTTACGAATGCGGTCAGTCAGCCTCACTCCACAGATTCTCCGCAGAGATCGCATTTCGACCGCATTGATTTTACTCTCATGCTCCTTTTTACATACCCAACTCTCGCTTCCATATAATAACGTTGGGACAAGCACTGCGTTGTGTATTGCGACACGTGCCTTCTGGCTGAGGTGGTGGCTGCCGAGAAGTTGTCCCAATGCTCCGTTCACTCTATTTCCCGCATTCACTCTTCTCTCTACATCAGTGGTGTACCTTCCATCCCGACTGAATCCACATCTAAGATATACAAATTCATCCACTTGTTCTAGCACACCATTTCCTATTGCTACTCTAACATCTGTTCTGGCTTCTTCTCTTTCAAAAACCATTACTTTGGTTTTGCTCACATTCACACGTAGGCCCCTTTTCTTACAATCTTCTGCCATTACGTCGACTAGGGTTTGCAGGTCAGTCGCAGACTTCGCTAATAGGATCGCATCGTCTGCATATAGCAGCGAGTTAACCACTGAGTCGCCCATCTGAACTCCCACATTCATTTCATTCAACCTTTGTAGACATTTATCCAGATATATGATAAACAGTCTGGCTGATAAAACGCAGCCCAGTTTAACGCCGATATTGACATCAAACCAGGGTGACATTCCATCATCCAGCCGCACACAAGCTCTGCAGTACATGTAGTTGGACTACACCGCTTGCAGTCTACCGTTAAAACCATACTCCGGCAAAATGTCCCGAAGTTCCTTTCGTACAACAGTGTCAAATGCTTTCTCCAAATCCACAAAACTGCAGAAAACCCTCTGGCCTACAGCCAGATGCTTCTCCACAATGTTGCGCAGAGAAAACACTTGATCCATGCATCCCCTTCCACACCTGAAACCTCCTTATGCCTCACACAAAAATTCATCAGACACCATCCTCATTCTCCTTTCAATAATCTTACCATACACTTTGGCTGCCAAACTGGTCAAGCTTATGGCTCTGTAGTTTGCACAGCCATAACGAGAACCCTTGTTGTTAAACAAGGGCACGATGACTGCGCTACTCCAGTCCTTGGGAACCATTCCTGAGCTCCAACATAAATTGAGAAGCATCAGGAAGGATTCCCAGACACATGAGCCTCCAAACTTGATCATCTCAGCAGACACCATATCAATACCCGCTGCCTTACCATTTTTCAGACTTCTAATCGCCCATTCAACTTCATCCATACTAATGTCATCAGAGGAAGGTACCGAATGCTGATCTGTTAGACCACATATGGCACCAGCATCACCCTGAACATCCGCATACATATCTCCAAAATATTCACTCCATCGGCTTAACACATCTTGTGTTTGCGTAAGAATGTCTCCACCTTTAGACCTTATTTTATTCATTCTGAAAGCTGACCACTCCGAGATTTCTTCACCTCCCTCCAGAAAAGTTTGGTGTTGCTCTCGAAGTTTTTGGTCAGCCTTTCTTCTGCAATCATATTTGCTCTATCCTGCTTCTCTTTCACTGAGGCTTTGGTCTCATTCTTACGTTCCGATATATTTTCTTTCTTCTGTTCTTTCATACTTGCACTCAGGTTCAGAGAAGATACATAGTCCAGCTACGCTTTCTTCTTTTGGTCTACAGAAGCTGCTACTTCCGTATCCCACCATACATCACCTTTCACTTTCCTATGCTTCTTTGAGCATCCACATTCTTTCGCTGTATCTACCATACTATCTTTCAATACTCACCAGCATTCTTCTATGTCAGATCCCGGCTGACTTGCCATTGTCAGCCGTTCACGGACACCCTCTGCATACTTTGCACTTACACTCTCATCTTGCAACTTTTCAATCTTTATTCTTGAACGGAAACAACACGGCAAAGAAGAAAAGTAGATAATATGCATACGATGCCTTGCCCTAGAGACAGAAGTAACGCTTTACGAATTACTCTTTAAAAAAGTAGATAAATTAAAAAAAAATGAAACTTGAAACAACAAGTACACATTCATGGTAATGGTATGATACAAAGGTGTAAAACCTCGGTCCTTACGTGACCATGGATGCTGTATACTTAATATATTACGGAACGTTGGAAGAATATCTACACAATCACTTAAACGCGATAGTTTATTTTAAAAATTGATTTATTTAATCCTAGCCATTGCCCGCGGCTTCGCCGCAGCCAAAAGCTAGTTTTTAAGTTATATCTCAGGTTCTCGATATAGTAGCGGGATAAAATGTATACCAGTTTTTAAGTCTTATCAAGAGCTCTTAAATAAAAAGTTGTATAAAAATCCGTTCAGTAGTTTTTGCGTGAAGCGCGAACAAACAAACAGACAAACAGATAAAAATTGTTTTGTGTTTAGACACGCCTATATAGCCTATTAAAGTATTTTTTTCTCAAATACAGTAGAACCCGCTTAATACGATCACGTTTAATACGATTTCTCGTCTAATACGCCACTTTATGTCAGTCCCTGCAACTTGAGGCATGTTTTCATATATTTTTATCACGCTTAATACGACTCGTCATCCCGTTTAATACGCTATCTGTGAAGGAAAACCCTGCATTATCGCGATTTCTGTACCCGCGATACTGCAGGCTTTTCCCAATTATTCTTCCATTGACGTCAATGTTGCATGCTACGAAACCGATTCAGTCGAATATCTTATTGAAGATGTGAATAAAATCATAAAGAGGTCCTAAGTGGTGACGATGAAGATGAAGTAGAGTCACTCCGATTTTTTCAAATGCCCAGGCATTATCAGCAGTAAACGATTTAATATCTTTTTTTATGGGAAAGTGGAGACGCGGGTACTGTAAAAGTTAAGTTACATTGAAAGCCTTGTCATTACTAATGCATCAAAATCTCTTTGTCATACCAAAATAAGAGATTACTTTATGTAATGTCATTATAAACTATGATATAACGTAATAAACATAGTATACCTATAATTCAATGCGTAGATACACACAATTTGTAAACGATATCTTCAATTTAGGCCGTGTGGGGCCGGCTTTAGAATTGTCCCACCCCTTTCTACCCACGGGAGTTGTAAGAGCCGACTGAGGGAATTCCGGGGGAGTGGGCAGCAGCACTCCCTCGAGTATTAACAGCATCCACTGCGATCGCCAACCCGCCTGCCAAGCGTGGCGATTACGGCATTATCCCCCATGACGGGACCGCTCGTTGTGGCGTTCTCTTGGGGAGGCCTATGTCCAGCAGTGGACGTTGAAAGGCTGATGGATGGATGGATCTCCAATTTTCCCGTTCTCGCATAATACGCTTTCCCACCTTAGACGCGTTTCTGGCTAGGTCCCTTCAAAATCGTCTTAAGCGGGTTTTACTGTATCTTAAATTTACAGACAGCTCTGTTACAGCTTTATAATAAAGAATAGACTAGCCTTTGCACGCGACTCCGCCGAAGCCAAAACCTAGTTTTTAAGTTGAATCTCAGGTTCCCGATATAGTAGCGGGATTAATGTATACCAGTTTTAGTCTAATCAAGAGCTATGAAATAAAAAAGTTACATCAAAATCCATGCAGTAGTTTTAGCGTGATGCGCGTACAAACAAATAGACAAACACAAAAAAACTAAAATAAAATGTTTTGTGTTTAGACATTCCTATACTTAGAGCTTAACTAGCTGGTACCCACTTCGTCCGTGTGGAATTTAGTTTTTTCCTTTTTAGTTTAGAATCGAAAATAAGAGTAGTGATCCCCGTCCTGTGAGTCCCGTCCAAATTAGTCCAGCCGTTCAGGAGATTAGCCGTGGATGTATATTCGATGTACTCATCTATTTGAATCAGTATTCATTCCAAATTCATGGGCTTTATTTTTTTGCGGACCCCTAATTATTTTTCTAAAATAAAAAAATAAAAGTAGCCAAGTTACTCCTTATAACAACAGCTATCTGCTAGTGAAAGGCTTGTCCAAATCGGTCGAGCCGTTCCCTAGTGGTATTCATTCACAAATATTATGTTCTTTTTTTAACGCGGAACCCTAAATATTTTTCCAAAATAAAAGTAAGTAGTCTAAGTTACTCCCTGCAACAACAGCTATCTGCTAGTGAAAGTCAGACAAAAACGTAAAAAAAAAAAGTTTCTCAAATATCGTAAATGTACAGACACAACATTGCACAGCTTCTTATTAGTTAGGAAGAAAGGACATTGTGCCATTTACGGCCTGTGGCGGACATAATGTTATCAATATTTAAAATTAAACTAATAATTTATAAAATCCGTCAGTGGTTTTATTTTCTTGTTAGAACTTCAGAAAAAGATTATTATTAAAAAAAACTATTATTTTGAATTTGTACTTTATCGTAATGGTTATTGGTGGATGATTGTTATCTGTTGACAATCAAATAGGACATTGCCGCTACGTTGAGTTGACAACATTAAAAACTTTCGTACTATTATATTACAAAACAATATTACGTAGTTATTCCTTAAATAATTTCGTGAGAACAGTAATATGCCTATTTAATAAAATTCTTTTTATAATTATTTGGTGAAACTGATATTATTTCTAATCAAGAATAGCAATTATGATTCAAAATATTGGCAAAACATTTTACATTCTGTCATGTCATGGCATGTCTACTTGTCTACTGTTGTAGCTGTGTATCGTGAATATTGTATTGTAATTTTATGAGTGTAAGTTATATATTTTTTAGTAATATTAAGCCTAATTATTTGTTATATACGTAGATATTACTTTATTTATTTATAATTATGGTGTTATTTTTGATCTATTATTAGATTTTGAGGTATTTTAATTTCAAAATTATATCCATCTTAAATGTCTTTTATCTCATCATCCAAGTTTTAGTGTGAAAAGAAATACACAGGGCACACACAGGGGGTCTTGGACGGGATCGTTTCCAGGTGGTATGGATGAAACCTAGTACGGCGTCTCGTGTTCCGGTGGTAAAACAGCGATGTTGGTACCACCTCAAACAGTTCCTCAGAGCACTCCCCATTGAATAGTCGATAGAGCACACAGAGAGCCCCAAAGTCTCTCCGCCGCCCCAACGACTCCAGCTCATCCGTGAGATTGGAATCATCGACAATTCGAACAGCGCGTCTTTGCAGGGAGTAAAGTGGGTCGAGCTGGTATTTTGGTGCGCCTGCCCAGAGATGTGAACAGTACTCCACTTGAGAGCGGACTTGTGCTTTATACAGCACAAGTCGCTGCCTCGGTGTGAAATACTGCTTGGCTCTGTTCAGGACGCCCAGTTTCTTGCTCGCCAATTCGGCTTTGTCCTCCAAATAACTCCCGAACTGGATGTTACTAGATAAGTCGATGCTAAGGATCCCAATAGTCTCGGAGACCGGGAGAGTTATCCCTTGGAACTTCCGAAGCCCGCCCTAGAGAGCGCTCGACTTTAGACACAAGTTGGATCCGCCTCTCTTCCAGCATGTTCCGAGGGACTTTCTGATGACCGGTATATCGCGCATCACCCGTACTGTCATCCGCATAGCAATGCATACTCTCTATTGAGAGCAAGTCATTGATATGCAGGATGAACAACGTTGGGGAGAGCACCGAGCCTTGAGGAAGATCGGCCGGCGATCCATTTGCAGAGCCCCTCGGGGAGATTCCATACGGTGGTAGCTTCGATAGAAGGGCCCTATGCCAGACCCTGTCGAATGCCTTCGCGATGTCTAGGCTGAACCACATCTTCACCCCCACCCTCCAAGGCCTCTGCCCAGCGATGAGTGACGTACACGAGAAGATCACCAGCAAATCGACCTTGACGAAAGCCGTATTGGCGATCACTGATTAGCTGGTGATCCTCAAGGTACTGCAGAAGTCGGCGGTTGATAACTCTCTCCCGTACCCTGGAGAGCAGTGATGTTACCGCGTTTGGCCTGTAATTCGACTGGTCCGACCGATCACCCCTTTTGGGATTAGCGTGAATATGGGCTACCTTCCACGAAGTAGGTATCCTGCCGGTACTATATGAAAGGCGGAACAGGCGCGTAAGGACGGGGGTCAACGCAGGGGCGCACGTTCGAAGAACCACCGCAGGGATGCCATCAGGCCCACTCGACTTATGAACGTCCAGTAGCAGCAGCTCCCGCCTGACCGCACGTTGCGTAATGCGAATTTCAGGCATGGAGCTTTCACACCGAGGTATGGTGGGTGGTGTGTTCTGCCTTGGCTTCGGCAATAGCCTTCTTGTTAGACCTGGAAGCGGCATTAAATTTCTGTTTCTTCTCTTTGGCGCTCGGATCCTGTCTTTTCCTGGCCCTATTCCAGGCCAGGTATGCGGACTGCTACTGGCATGCAGCCGTCCTACAAGCTTGGCTAAACCATGGACGGCTGCGACCGCCAACCGGTATTTTGGTGCTGGGGATGAATAATTCCATCCCCATAATCACCGTTTCCGTGATGCAATCCGCACAGACGTCAGGGTCCCTAGAGGAGAAGCATAGCTGCTTCCAAGGGTAGGACGCGAAGCACTCGCGAAGTCCGTCCCAATCTGCTGACTTATACTGCCAGACTCTACGAGACCCATTCGCTGGAAAGCAATTGGTAATCGCAACAGGGGCAGGGCAGCGGACCAGGCAGTGATCGGATGATCCTAAAGGAGCACCAACCACCACCCGGTATCCGTGTGGATTTGTAGCCAACAGAAGGTCCAACAAGGAGGGCTCATGACTCAATTTCTGGGAAACGGGTAGGCTGTGTTACCAGTTGAGAGAGACCATAGGCCGAAGCCATATTGAAGAGTTGCCGACCCGGGAGGTCAGTGGTTCGGGACCCAAGCCACTCTATGTGGTGAGCATTGAATCACCAAGAACCACCACCTCCGCAGATGGAAACTGCTTCAATATTTTGTCTATCCCCCGTTCGACGTTCTCGAAAAGATGAGTTGACCCCAAATCACTGCCATGGGACCTGTAAAGGCACGCGTAGATGCGGTCTGTTCCACCATATTCTACGCGTAGCCATAAAATGGACAGTTCGCCATGTTCGAGGCCCCAAAGGCGGTTACAGCAGACATCACTCCGAACGAATACGCACACCCCGGCTTTACGATGGAAGGAATGCTCACGACGGTGCTCTGTAACCGTCGGGTCCACACCGGTCTCCTATTCCGGCACGACGGCAACTCCACGGGATTTTCGCCGGTTGGCGGGACAGCCTCCCGAGGTAGGATTTCCCCGGGTTCGGGTCTCCTACTAACCGGCAGGTGGCCGGCGAACCATTCCCACCGGGTCTCCCTGTATCCCGCGTCAGCCCCTCACGACCAACGCACAAGCCATAACCCTTATCAATGCCCGTTCCAAGCATCACCGAAACCCACCACGCGCTCAGGAAGGGAAAATGGACAGGGGCGGCAATCTCCCGCTACAACCAAAACACACCTAAGTGCTTCATGGCCGGTCACACGAGAGTACCTTTTTATGGTTTATTTACCATATATGTATATATTATGTCTCATGGCTTCCCGAATATAGGTTAATTTGTCGTCTCTGAATGCAAAACAATATTTATTAGAATGTTTGCCTGTTTTCTTCATAGATCACGCTAAAACTACTAAATTAAATTTGATGAAACTTTTCTTTACAATCTCTTGAATTATAATTAAAAACGGCATAGTTACGTTTATTACCGGGAATCTGTGATATAGCGTAAAAAATAACTACCTGCAGAAGAGCTGGTGGCAAAGGCTAGTAGTTAATAAAATGAATGCTTATTTATTTTAATTAGATAGGTACTTTGGTAAGTAACAAAATAAT
This sequence comes from Leucoma salicis, assembly GCA_948253155.1. NCBI lineage: Eukaryota > Metazoa > Arthropoda > Insecta > Lepidoptera > Erebidae > Leucoma > Leucoma salicis. Next base: position 17,767,659 of record OX411813.1, read on the forward strand.
GAAATATTAATAACTTGCAATACCTGATATAATACATCAAACTATAAATATATGTGAAAATGCCAATTCTTCTCAGATAAAACCTTCCAACTCTTTTTAAGATAAGATTAGAGAAAAATATATATCTTATCCACTAACAAATTTCGGCAGACTGATAAACTAACATTTTAGATTCACATAGATGTTATTACTAAGATGGATTATTGAAAGTTATCAATAAAATCGTAGTATGAATGCTATGTAACATACACTGAATAAGAAATATTACCTTATTGTTTTACCAACAAGAAATCATAATATTCTTTTTTTTTCATCTAAGTTATGTTAAAACATCCATTATCATTGTAATGTATAAATTACAATACATACTTACCTAAATACTTAATGTCAAGTGTAGGAATATTTGTACAATACAAGAGGTTTCATAGTTTAAGATTGGAAGTTGACCTTTCAGAAGAATCTTAATTCACACAGGTCTCAGGTTCTTTGGTTTTAAAACTAAAACATGAAGCACCCAACAGAAGCAAGGCCTCTCAACATTCCTAATATTAATTTACTTAATTTAACATTAATTCATATTCTCTAAAAAAATCGGCACCTTTATATACCCTATTATCTGTTGGGACTTTAATTCCCCAAACTCCCCCCTCCCTCTACTCACTTCTGTCATGTTTACTATTTCCTTGCTCTCTATAGATGAAGATCCCTATTATTTCTATTGTGTAATATCTATTACCAACTACATCTTCTCTAATTCATGAACTCCACACCCTTACAGTAATCTTATCCCTATTGCCTAATCATTATAGTCTTCACCTGCATAAGAAGGAAATTCTGCGTTTAATGATGTGTATGTATTAGTTGAACAAAGCCAACACAATGTTAATATTAGGTAACTAGGTATATAGTATTTCCTCTCCGAAAACACTAAATTTAGACAATAGCTATTTTATATCATTAGAGTTATGTATTATATTTCTCTGACTATTATTTAGTAGACCGGCTCGATCGGGGAAGTAGGACACTCTCACAGAATATTGGCTTGAAATAACTGTAGTTTCTCCTGTTGCTGTGATTCGTATACTAGATCTAGTTCCGTTTAGTCATTGGTAAAATCATTCAGTCATAGTTCAGTATTTGTATACCTGTCTATTCAATGAAAAGGCTAATCTACACTTATTTGTTTAATTCTTGAGGAAGGGTATTTACATCACTACAACTCATTGGATCAAACAGCATGTCAAACCATGGGACACAGCTTGTGTTCTATAGTTTCATAACCTGATGAAATGAAGATATTATAGCCCCTAAATTTAGTTCCATTCAGATGGTAGAAATTTTATACTTAACTGTTTCTCTATTATTCCTAAAGGTAAGCTTTAAAATACAAAAACAGTATAGGGGGAGGTTACAATGTTTTCTTTCACCAGGCATTAATAATTCAAGATAAAATACACATATCATACATTATGTAAAAAGCATTGATACTTGCCTTGCAAAGTCTTGATTTATGACTGAGAATATAACTTAATTCCTGTCTTACTTCTTTATGCACTATGCACAATTAATGTTTGTAACAGAATGTTTCAGCAGTCAGAACTATTTTTAAATACAGAGAACTAGATTATGCCAATGACTCTGTCCGGATAGACATCAGAATATAAATACATACATCACACTATAGCACTTTAATAACCTCTACATAAAATTAGCTATCCTTCAGGAACCATTCATTTTTCTGGGCTGAAAAGTAGCCTAAGTGCTTTACTGGGCTCCTGAATTTATGTAAGCTAAATTTCATGATGATTGGTTCAGTAGTATTGGTACAGTGTGAAAGTGTAACAAACAAACTCACTTTCGCATTTATAATATTAATAAGGAAAAAAGTATTTAGTAAATTGAATAAATGTCTATGCATAATTTACAATATAAATAATGTACAACTATATAGAAATTATTTATGTATTATTATAATGTGGCAACTAGCTATCATTTTGTATTTCACATTTGTCATAGTAAATGGCCGGGCAGTGCTTAGGATATAAAAAAAAATAACAAAATACATTCTCTGCTTAGTATTCTAGTAGAATTCTTATTCTACTCTTGTATTGAATATTGTTTACGTATTTTGATATCAGTTTATTTCTTAATGAGATATTATGAGATAGCTCTGATGCTATGGCTAACATTGTTGCTAGATTCTACAAAAATTAGAAAAAAATTACCTTGACTGGTTGCTCCAATGTTACACGTCTCTCATCGAACGTCAGGGAGTTTGAATGAGGAATGAAGATCGCCCTAGGAACTCCGCCTTCCTGATTAATAGGTGGTTCTGGGCCAGGTGTCCAGTTGTAATCCATATTTTTGATAGTATTATTCATTATTGGTTTAACTTTTTTGCTCTTTGCTATCACCATCGCACACACTGCTCCTCAGAGTCAGCATCCGTGCTTCGTTCGTGATCTAAACGAGTACCACATCAATGAACGAAACCGAAAGCTATTCACTGGCTGCAAGGTGAAAGGTGAACACTAATCACTACCATTTTGGGAACTAAACTCTATTTCGAATAATATGGAGTCAAATATTTAGAACCAAATAAATATTTTAATTAACACAGTAATTATGCAAACACCATTATTTATGAAACTTGATTCCTTTCGTCTACGTAGGTATCAGTGATAAAATAAAAAGTCGAAATCTGGCATAAACTTACTAAAAGATTAATTAACGATAAATATTAATGTATAGTTAAAACTGTTCGCTTTTGGTTAAGTTTCGTATAAATAAATTAAATTCAGGGCGTCAATCAAAATTATCATCTGAGGAACTTACGAAATGGACACACGATTCAGACATTTGTTTTGTTTAAAATAGAGAGGTTCTTAGTCGATTAAACATCTTATCTAATAATCGACTAACAATTATATGATGATAATAGAACGTCGTTGAATGAAAAGCAACAACCAAAACCAAACCACCATAATATATGTATTGCCAAAAAGCTGTTAGGTACATATACCAAACATCTCTTCTTTAGTCTAGATTATTCTTTTTCTGGCCGTGTGGGGCCGGCTTCAGAATTGTCTCACCCCTCTCCACCCATGGGAGTCGTAAGAACCGACTGAGGGAATAGCAGGGGGAGTGGGCAGCAGCACTCCCTCGAGTATTAACAACATCCACTGCGATCGCCAACCCACCTGCCAAGCGTGGCGATTACGGCACAATACTCCCAATTTGGGGAAGCCTATGTCCAGCAGTGGACGTCGAAAGGCTGATGGATGGATGGATGGATTCTTTTTCTGGCTCTAACGGGACTAAACTAATGTAACTTCGAAAGGGTGAGTGGCAAGCTAATTATCCCCCAACGTGGCTATCAGCGTTGGCCGCAACGTGTGGAGCCAGGGTAAGTAAGTAAGTATTTTTACGTAGGTATATTATAATACATATTAGCAATAGCAATGAATCTAATACTCAAATGAAAAGGGAAGATCTAATCGTGCGTGCGAAGTTCACAACGTCCTATCTAAAGAGTGCTTAGAGCAGGGGTCTCCAAACTACGGCCCGAGGGCCAAATCCGGCCCGCCAGTGCTATCAATCTGGCCCACGACAGCAAATGTTTTACTGTTGTTAGTATTGCTGTGATAAGTTGAATGGAAGAGAAAACGGAATGATAATTACTCAGTTTTATATACTTGAAAGGTAAAACTTTGACTTAGAAATTAAGACGCAGAAAACTCAACTTAAGTATCTAAGCCAAGCGTATTAATAACTAACAAATAATGAAATTGAAATTAATCCCACTAATAAAACAAAAAACACTAATGAGATTTATGTAATTGTGATTTTTCACCGACAATTGTTTGTAGTTGTGGATTAATTTTACTTGTACCAATTATTAAAAGAAATTTAAGATGCTCATCGGTTAATTTAGATCTGTAAACATTCTTTGTGTACTTCATCTTGGAAAACGTTTTCTCACGCAAGTACGTAGTACCAAAAATAGAAAACAACCCACAAGCAAATTTATTTAAATTATCAAATTGTACCAGTGGAAGACTCTTATAAAATTCCAACAAAGATGAATTTTGATATTTGTTCTTAAACATAAATATCACTGCACTGTAAATCAATCATTTCCATTTGAATTTCCGGAACCAGGGTTTCAATGTCAGAATCAAAAGCTTTGAAAAAGCTTAATTTCATTCGCAATGACATCAAAATCTGAGAAACGAGTATCGAAATTTATCTTTAAAGCACTCAAAGTCTCGACTGCAACATCGACGGGAAATTCAGTCTCTGTAGTGTGGCTGAATTTTTCACATGTTTTAAAATGTGTGAAACATTTTTTACGTAATTGCGATTGTTTTATTGATTTATTTTCTGCCTAAAGATTTGATTTAGTATTATTTTCTGCCTAAACGATTTGATATTGGTATATAAATCAGGGAGATGCTGATTTTCTCCTTGCAATCTCAAATTCAGTTCATTCATATGATTTGTCAAATCGACATAGAATGCTAATTTCCACAGCCATTCACTATTTCCTAAATCAAACAAGGGCGATACTTCTCATTTTAAAAAAAAAAACGATCTCTGCTCGAAGATCAAAAAAGCGCTTATGGACTTTTCCACAACTAAGTCATTTTCTCCAATCTCTTCAATAAACTAGCGGAATCGTCGGTTACTCAGCCCTGTGGATCTGATGAAGTTAACAACTGATATGACTGGTTTTAGAACTTCAGACAAATCCAAACATTTTCCGCACAAGGACTGTTGATGAATGATACAATGTAAGACTAATGGTTTTAGATATTTTTATATATATTTTTAGCATTTTACATGCTTAGCACTATACATTAAACATCATCATCATCCATCCATCCATCAGCCTTTTAACGTCCACTGCTGGACATAGGCCTCCCCAAGAGAACGCCACAACGAGCGGTCCTGTGCCGACCGCATCCAACGGCTCCCCGCAGCTTTGACCAGATCATCGGTCCATCTGGTGGGGGGCCGTCCTACGCTGCGCCGTCCGATACGTGGTCGCCACTCGAGAACCTTTCGTCCCCAACGGTTATCGGTTCGTCGAGCGATGTGGCCTGCCCATTGCCACTTCAGCATGGCAACCCGGCGGGCTATGTCAGTCACTCTCGTTCTCCTACGGATCTCCGTATTACGGATTCGATCACGTAGGGAAATACCAAGCATAGCCCGCTCCATGGCCCGCTGAGCGACTTTGAGCCTTGATATGAGGCCAACATTCAGAGACCACGTCTCTGTTCCGTATGTCATCACTGGTAACACACACTGGTCGTAGACCTTCGTTTTCAGACACTGCGGAATATTGGACGAGAAGATCTTCCTTAGCTTCCCGAACGCTGCCCACCCGAGTTGGATTCGTCGATTGACCTCTTTCTCGAAGTTGTGCCTACCTAACTGGACTGTTTGTCCCAGGTAGACATAATGGTCGACAACTTCGAGAAGCGCACTCCCGACTAGGACCGGTGCTGAAATGACATGGACATTAGACATGACTTTCGTCTTGTCCATGTTCATTTTGAGACCCACTAGTCGGGAAACCCTGCTGAGATCATTGAGCATGGTGCCAAGGTCCTCCAGAGATTCTGCCATGACTACGATGTCGTCGGCATATCGAAGGTGAGTGATGTATTCGCCATTGATGTTGATGCCGAATCCGGTCCAGTCCAAGAGCTTGAAGACATCTTCCAATGCAGCGGTGAAGAGTTTCGGGGACAAAACGTCTCCCTGTCTAACACCTCTCTGCAGTTGGATCGGTCCCGTACTCTTGTCCTGAACACGGACTGACATGGTGGCGTTTCTATACAAGCACTTCAGCACTTCGATGTACCGATTGTCAATTTGGCACCGCTGAAGGGACTGCAGCACCGCCCAAGTTTCGATCGAATCGAAGGCTTTCTCGTAGTCCACAAACGCCAGACACAGAGGCCGATTGTATTCTTCGGTTTTCTGTATAATCTGGCGTAGCGTGTGAATGTGGTCTACGGTACTTTAGCCTTTTCGGAACCCGGCTTGTTCGGGAGGCTGGAAGTCGTCAAGCCTGCGCGTGAGTCGATTTGTAAATTAAATTTGATACATTAAACACAAAGTGAAAAATGTGAAATCGAAAATAACAGTCAGGAGCAGGATTTGAACCTGCATCTTCTGGATACCGTCCAGATGCTTTACCAATTCAGCCATCCTGACAATTGCTCCTGACTGCTAATTTCGATAACACATCATACTTAACGTCTTTGGGTGACGCCTGCGCCATTTGTCGGAAGTATTTTCATACATTATACCGACCAGGTAAACTTAATTTTACAATTAAGATTTTACCTAATAATGACGCAAACCCTTTAAATATTTTAGATATTTTTATATATATTTTTAGCATTTTACATGCTTAGCACTATACATTAAACACAAAGTGAAAAATGTGAAATCGAAAATAACAGTCAGGAGCAGGATTTGAACCTGCATCTTCTGGATACCGTCCAGATGCTTTACCAATTCAGCCATCCTGACAATTGCTCCTGACTGCTAATTTCGATAACACATCATACTTAACGTCTTTGGGTGACGCCTGCGCCATTTGTCGGAAGTATTTTCATACATTATACCGACCAGGTAAACTTAATTTTACAATTAAGATTTTACCTAATAATGACGCAAACCCTTTAAATATTTTAGATATTTTTATATATATTTTTAGCATTTTACATGCTTAGCACTATACATTAAACACAAAGTGAAAAATGTGAAATCGAAAATAACAGTCAGGAGCAGGATTTGAACCTGCATCTTCTGGATACCGTCCAGATGCTTTACCAATTCAGCCATCCTGACAATTGCTCCTGACTGCTAATTTCGATAACACATCATACTTAACGTCTTTGGGTGACGCCTGCGCCATTTGTCGGAAGTATTTTCATACATTATACCGACCAGGTAAACTTAATTTTACAATTAAGATTTTACCTAATAATGACGCAAACCCTTTAAATATTTTAGATATTTTTATATATATTTTTAGCATTTTACATGCTTAGCACTATACATTAAACACAAAGTGAAAAATGTGAAATCGAAAATAACAGTCAGGAGCAGGATTTGAACCTGCATCTTCTGGATACCGTCCAGATGCTTTACCAATTCAGCCATCCTGACAATTGCTCCTGACTGCTAATTTCGATAACACATCATACTTAACGTCTTTGGGTGACGCCTGCGCCATTTGTCGGAAGTATTTTCATACATTATACCGACCAGGTAAACTTAATTTTACAATTAAGATTTTACCTAATAATGACGCAAACCCTTTAAATATTTTAGATATTTTTATATATATTTTTAGCATTTTACATGCTTAGCACTATACATTAAACACAAAGTGAAAAATGTGAAATCGAAAATAACAGTCAGGAGAAGGATTTGAACCTGCATCTTCTGGATACCGTCCAGATGCTTTACCAATTCAGCCATCCTGACAATTGCTCCTGACTGCTAATTTCGATAACACATCATACTTAACGTCTTTGGGTGACGCCTGCGCCATTTGTCGGAAGTATTTTCATACATTATACCGACCAGGTAAACTTAATTTTACAATTAAGATTTTACCTAATAATGACGCAAACCCTTTAAATATTTTAGATATTTTTATATATATTTTTAGCATTTTACATGCTTAGCACTATACATTAAACACAAAGTGAAAAATGTGAAATCGAAAATAACAGTCAGGAGCAGGATTTGAACCTGCATCTTCTGGATACCGTCCAGATGCTTTACCAATTCAGCCATCCTGACAATTGCTACTGACTGCTAATTTCGATAACACATCATACTTAACGTCTTTGGGTGACGCCTGCGCCATTTGTCGGAAGTATTTTCATACATTATACCGACCAGGTAAACTTAATTTTACAATTAAGATTTTACCTAATAATGACGCAAACCCTTTAAATATTTTAGATATTTTTATATATATTTTTAGCATTTTACATGCTTAGCATATACATTAAACACAAAGTGAAAAATGTGAAATCGAAAATAACAGTCAGGAGCAGGATTTGAACCTGCATCTTCTGGATACCGTCCAGATGCTTTACCAATTCAGCCATCCTGACAATTGCTCCTGACTGCTAATTTCGATAACACATCATACTTAACGTCTTTGGGTGACGCCTGCGCCATTTGTCGGAAGTATTTTCATACATTATACCGACCAGGTAAACTTAATTTTACAATTAAGATTTTACCTAATAATGACGCAAACCCTTTAAATATTTTAGATATTTTTATATATATTTTTAGCATTTTACATGCTTAGCACTATACATTAAACACAAAGTGAAAAATGTGAAATCGAAAATAACAGTCAGGAGCAGGATTTGAACCTGCATCTTCTGGATACCGTCCAGATGCTTTACCAATTCAGCCATCCTGACAATTGCTCCTGACTGCTAATTTCGATAACACATCATACTTAACGTCTTTGGATGACGCCTGCGCCATTTGTCGGAAGTATTTTCATACATTATACCGACCAGGTAAACTTAATTTTACAATTAAGATTTTTACCTAATAATGACGCAAACCCTATAAATATTTAGATATTTTTATATATATTTTTAGAATTTGACATGCTTAGCACTATACATTAAACACAAAGTGAAAAATGTGAAATCGAAAATAACAGTCAGGAGCAGGATTTGAACCTGCATCTTCTGGATACCGTCCAGATGCTTTACCAATTATTAGGTAAAAATCTTAATTGTAAAATTAAGTTTACCTGGTCGGTATAATGTATGAAAATACTTCCGACAAATGGCGCAGGCGTCACCCAAAGACGTTAAGTATGATGTGTTATCGAAATTAGCAGTCAGGAGCAATTGTCAGGATGGCTGAATTGGTAAAGCATCTGGATGGTATCCAGAAGATGCAGGTTCAAATCCTGCTCCTGACTGTTATTTTCGATTTCACATTTTTCACTTTGTGTTTAATGTATATGCTAAGCATGTAAAATGCTAAAAATATATATAAAAATATCTAAAATATTTAAAGGGTTTGCGTCATTATTAGGTAAAATCTTAATTGTAAAATTAAGTTTACCTGGTCGGTATAATGTATGAAAATACTTCCGACAAATGGCGCAGGCGTCACCCAAAGACGTTAAGTATGATGTGTTATCGAAATTAGCAGTCAGTAGCAATTGTCAGGATGGCTGAATTGGTAAAGCATCTGGACGGTATCCAGAAGATGCAGGTTCAAATCCTGCTCCTGACTGTTATTTCCGATTTCACATTTTTCACTTTGTGTTTAATGTATAGTGCTAAGCATGTAAAATGCTAAAAATATATATAAAAATATCTAAAATATTTAAAGGGTTTGCGTCATTATTAGGTAAAATCTTAATTGTAAAATTAAGTTTACCTGGTCGGTATAATGTATGAAAATACTTCCGACAAATGGCGCAGGCGTCACCCAAAGACGTTAAGTATGATGTGTTATCGAAATTAGCAGTCAGGAGCAATTGTCAGGATGGCTGAATTGGTAAAGCATCTGGACGGTATCCAGAAGATGCAGGTTCAAATCCTGCTCCTGACTGTTATTTTCGATTTCACATTTTTCACTTTGTGTTTAATGTATAGTGCTAAGCATGTAAAATGCTAAAAATATATATAAAAATATCTAAAATATTTAAAGGGTTTGCGTCATTATTAGGTAAAATCTTAATTGTAAAATTAAGTTTACCTGGTCGGTATAATGTATGAAAATACTTCCGACAAATGGCGCAGGCGTCACCCAAAGACGTTAAGTATGATGTGTTATCGAAATTAGCAGTCAGGAGCAATTGTCAGGATGGCTGAATTGGTAAAGCATCTGGACGGTATCCAGAAGATGCAGGTTCAAATCCTGCTACTGACTGTTATTTTCGATTTCACATTTTTCACTTTGTGTTTAATGTATAAGACTAATGGTTTTGAACACCATCATTTTCTACAGCCTTTTACACAAGTGCGACCACTCCTTTATTTTTACCACACATATTTTTGCGTCTATCGGTGGTGATAGATTTCAAGTTTTTCCATCGAAGGTTCTTTTTATTAATGGCATTTTCAACTCCCTTACAAATATCTGCCCCAGTTGTCGTGCCGTGAATACTATTCATATCAAGAAGTTCTTCATACACTTCATAGCTTTTATTTACTCCACAAATAAAAATCAACATCTGAGCAGTATCTGACACAGCCGTTGACTCATCCAAGGCTAGAGAAAACCACTCAAGATGTCCATTTTTGTCAAACAGTTGAGATGATATATTTTCTGTGATGTCTTGCACCTTTTGAGCCACGGTGTTTGCTGACAAAGCAAACCTCCTTTTCCTCAGCTACTTCAATCAAGCATTATTTTATCATTTCTCCATCGGTGAATGGTTTTCCACGTTTTGCGATTTCAAGAGCCACAAGAAAGCTGGCGTGAGTTGCAGACTCTTGTCCAGTATTTGCTTTTGGCTTTGGTAAACAAAGATTGCTGCGATTTCAGTCCGCGCTTCAAAGCTTAAAATTTTTCCATCCGCAAACGTCCTGTATACTTAGAGTAATTTTGAAGATGTTTCGATTCATAGTGACGTTTAATGTTATATTCTTTGAGAACAGCTATGGTTTCTTTACGACTTAGACATAGTGCCTTATTACTGCACTCAATCACAAAATACTGAAAGTTCCATTTATCTTGGAACTTTTTGCATTCACTGTCTATTTTTCGCTTCTTTTCCATACTAATAAATCATATATAAAAACAAGTCTAATCAAAATACTCTTATGCACGGGTGTAACTTTATTTGCCGTGTGGGGCCGGCTTTAGAATTGTTCCACCCCTCTCTACCCATGAGAGTCGTAGGAGCCGACTGAGGGAATATCGGGGGGAGTAGGCAGCAGCACTCTCTCGAGTATTAACAACATCCACTGCAATCGCCAACCCGCCTGCCAAGCGTGGCGATTACGGCACTATACCCCCAATTTGGGGAGGCCTGTGTCCAGCAGTGGACGTAGAAAGGCTGATGGATGGATGGATGGATGGGTAACAGCACTCCCTCGAGTATTAACAACATCCACTGCGATCGCCAACCCACCTGCCAAGCGTGGCGATTACGGCACTATCCCCCATATCAGCGAAACATATGTTGTGGCGTTCTCTTGGGGAGGCCTATGTCCAGCAATGGACTTCAAATGGCTGATGGACGGATGGATGAACTTCCCTCACAAACTAATTCGTAATGCGCCGCTAGCCAGAACCAGAACTTTACCTTTTTATACCTATGCAATTACTGCCATTTAGAAGTGATCGGAAAAACTAGCCAGAACCAGAACTTTCTCGAGCCAAGTTAGTGGATACCTGAAATAGATAGTACAGTACATAGTATCACTAATCGGCACTAGATGTTGTTACGTGTCATAATTCACAATCAATAGTAATTGAAATGCAAAAATGTCTATGTTTGCTTAGGTGGGCAGAAAAATTAAAATTGTTTTGGGCCTTGGAACATACTAGAAAAATTATTATGGCCCTAAGGCTTCTAAGTTTGGAAATCTCTGGCTAAGAGGGTACCCGAAAAGGTAAGCCACCGGCTGGCTACTGAAGTATTCCAATACAGTTCCAATGGTCCGTCTACACTGGCGGAGAGACGGCACACGGCGGGTTTCTTTAGTGGGTGCGGGCCCCACACTACCCTGTTCGTTGCCCCGAACGACGGGGTGTGCGGTAAGGTACATTTTTTCCCGCCTAAACAAAAAAAAGGGTCGAAGTTTGAAGTGAGCGCTTAGAAAACTCTGAAACCAGTTCCAATTGGGTTTATGAAAGAAACGCTCACAAGAAAGTGGCAAGGGACAACTAAGGTCGTGGGTGTGATCGATGTGTCAAGCGAAACGCGCTGTTTAGTAAAGCCGGATCACACACCTGCGGCAAGGGCAATTTCTGATTTTGGCCCATTGTAATGTGTATAAGCAAGCAGAGGATATTTTATACGTTGGCCCTGCCGCAGGGTGACAGGAGCGCGACACTAAATCAGTCCTGCTACCCTGCTACGTTACCACGTGTGTAGCGCGATTGTTCAAATTTCTCGATCAGTTCAATGGAAGGGATTGGATGAAATTTGGCACAGAGATAGTTTATAGTCCAGAACATAGACTAATTTTTATCCCGCAAAAATGGATAATTCAGGGATAGCAGTTTTTGCATAATAATATAATCATCATCCATTATTAAGGCTTCTAAAATCCTTGCGGATGAAATCGCAAACAGAATCTAGTGATATATTCTGTATTTAGTACTTTCAGGCATTATAAGTGCTTACGTTTATATAATATTTAAGACGATTGTAAATGGCCTAACATATCCCAGAATTAATTGTGGACATAAATTGTAGTGTTATGATAGTACTAAATTTCAAGTACTCGTAGCTTTGACGGCTAACCAAAAACCGTAGTGTAGCAATTAATCGTTTCTTAGCACTTATGGCCTTCCGCATTTAAGTATATTGTTTCTCCTTTTTTTTTGCGTTAACACCGTGGAAAGCGCCAACGCTATACCAACCCTTTGTGGTTTAGATAATATTGGAGCCATTCTTAACGCGTGTGTACTCAACACACGCTCTATGGTGGGACGTTAACTCTCACACTGATCTGATTGACAGGCATTATGGAGCTTCAATAAGTATCGATATATCATATTTACTCGATATTTTTCGTATTCTATTCTTCTTTTTGGTAAATATTTTTTCTTTTTGCAATAGTTTTTGGTAAATCACGACCTCAGACTAAATATAGGAGCATGACAATTCTGCCAAATACAAACAGTTAGTATTGGATTGATTCATATCTTGACAATTATGTATTCTATTCCATGAATCAATACATTTATTTATTGAAACCTAGAATTATTTTTTTAATGATGTTTTAAATTCTTTTAGTCGATTCTATTAAAAAAACGCAACTAACTTTTAGGGGTATGTTAACTGCTACCATTTCATGGCAGATAGCGTATTATCAACATGTCCCTAAGACATGCCCATTCAAAACTGTCATTTATATTTTCTATTACTGTTTATAACCCTTAACTATGGAGGGTATAAAATGAAAAAGTGTCCACATGTAAACAGCAAGTTATTATGGCACCGTTTTTAAATCTTTCCACTTGCTACTGTGGCGCCACCTTAATTGGCTCCCGTTTAATAATATGCAGTATTTAAATTCCACTATTTACATAGTCAAATTTAATTTAGTAAATATAAAATGTCGGTAACACAGTGGAAGTGTTTCTTTGTTTCATGGTTTAGTGTCCTACTCTAATAGTTTATGGCACTGTTTTTAAAACTTTCCACTTGCTACTGTGGCGCCACCTTAATAAAACACTGAGTTAGTCCTCCATACTTCTACCCTCCATACCTGTGGGGTGTGTTCCGATATCTTAGATAAAGGATAGTAATTAGTTTTAAACGCAGTCCAGTATACTGATCTGTCATTACTTTACTTCAATGTAAAAAGGCTTTGCTGGCTTAAAAAATGGACGGCATCACTCAATGCAATGACATGATTACCAGATTGAATGAACACTTGTCAAATTTGGTGTGGGACATAGTAATAGCTGACAAAACATCAATTAGTTGCTACGATCCCAAAACCAAGCAGCAATCGAGCGAACCTTCAAGATGAGCCAAAACAAAATAAAGTGCAAGTGTGCAGTTTAAAAACATTAAAAAAAAACGTTGTTTTGGATTTATTAGAAGACGCGCTAATATAAATAATATTGTGTTTTTTTATTATTTATATATAGGCTTTGGCAGTGCCATCAGCCTAAGCGAAGTGTAAAGTCACCACAGAGTATAATTTTTAAACATAATATGAAGGTTATCACTATACTCTTTGATCAAATGAATATCGCCATCTAGCGTCGGTATATTTACCAAATTACGATTGGTAAAAAACTTTTTCTAAGGCGGCCCCTAGACCTACGATATCATTGTACAATACACAAACTGTGCAATGTTTTCGTGCTCAGTCGGAGAATAGTAGACTGAAAAATATTCAATACTGACCCTGCACGATGCCATGGAAAGATATGGTGCAATAAATATTAAACTCACTCAAACTGTAGTTCAATCATTGTGCAATCTCCAATATTAACCATATACGGTCAATAATATTGCAAAATTCGTAATATTGCTCAATATAATTGATCGTCTATGGGCCGCCTATTGTAGGTGTGTGTGCTGTCCTTTACGCATCAGATCAGACTCACAGAGTACTTTTGTATATACGGAAACACAGAGTGCCGTGGATAGAAAATCGAAACTTCATATTGTAGTAGTTGTATTGGATTGGTGGGTGATTATATGCCATTGCAACGAAAACGGTTTTCTGCCTTGGGTCTTGTGTGAAGTGTGATTGTAGTGTGTGATATTTATTGTATCTAAAGTGAAATTATAAGTGTCTGATTTCTGTAAGTAGTTAATTGAGTTATATTATTCATACTGTAGTAGACTACGCAAAAGGGTTATAAATATTATTTAAGTCTAGCGATGGGTTGCTGTAGACGTTCAATATGGCCGTTCTTTTAAAATAATGTAATAAATCAATTGCTTATTGTTATTTTCTGACTAATGTGATTGTATTAGATTAGGATAATTATTATCATTTTATCATCATTCCTATGATTTGTGAATTTCGTTGATGTGGCAAAATGACAGTAACCCTATTGGTTTTGACGTTTAATTTCTGAGTCATTTACTGCATTCACATTTTATGCTGTTTTTTTATTCACTTACTTGTAATTGTTTAGACATTTGCAGATCTGTAAAGAAATACTGTTACAGATTTATACTGTTAGGAATGTAAATTCCAAGAAGATACAAACTGATGCTGCACAATTACATAAATCCTCTGTAAGTCCAAAAAAGTTTCACTAAATTTGTGATGTAGTCGCTGTTATAAAAGAAACGGGAAATAACTTGACCAATTAAACTTGTTACAATATTGTTACAAAAAGTAGTTGATTTAGGTCTTGATAATTTTTGTTTTTATTTCAAAGATGAACTTTGAAATAGGTAATCCTCTAATCCTTTGGTTCATTATATATATATTTTATTGTTTCCTTAGACCTTGAGGCGAAACTGTAAATCATTTCTGAGTGTCCAAGCTAGCTCATAGTAATGATAATATCCATGATATAATACACAGACAATAACATTTATGATTCTGTTCCACCTTGGGGGCTATAACTGGATTTAAACTCTCTAGTATAGCTTTTTCATATGCGAGTTCATTGTACACCAATTATTATGGCTTCACTTCTATAACACAAAAACATAAAGAAACATTTGTCCTTGACATAGAAGCCATATCTAATTTTAATTAGACTCATATTACTTGTTGACATTTGGGCTTTACAAAAGGTTCTTAGTTAATTAAAACCTAAATATGTAATGTGTTACTGAAGGTTGGTGTTTTATGAAGCTTTCTCAAGAAGAACTGGTTTATCAATCATAAGAGAACCTGGAAATGCTTTTTATTGTGATTTTAAATACTTTACAAGGTCTCAATATATGTATTTGACTAGAGATAAATGTGTTTTAGTAGTAACATGTAGGTACTTTTCAATTTGATTCCATGAATGTATGTATTATGAATCCTTACTATAATATTATAATGCAAAAGTAAGTTTGTTTGTTATGCTTTCACATCATAACTGGATGGAACAAGTCTTGCATACATATTGTCTAGAGACAAAAATGAACTTAGGCTACTTTTTACCTGGAACAGTAAGTAAATGTTTTCTATGGGATAACTATTCTTGCATAAAAATAATTTAAGTCCACTCATATAAAGTCACGTTCAGAATCTATTATTATGATAATATGCACTTTGGCAAAAATCCTTACTTTAGAGGAGACCCAAATCCCATAAATTAGGTTGTGTAAGTAGCATTTTATAAATAGTTAATGGATGTTACTTCACTCTAGTCTGTATCATTTTTTTAGCTGTAACAGATATATATCTGTACATTTAAGATTATTTGAGAGAAATGTAGACAAAAAGGTAGCAGATTATTTTTTAGAATTATTGCACATGACGCAAAAACTACTGAGCAAATTCGGATGAAATGTTTTTGTTTAATTGCTCTTGATTAGACTTAAAAACTGGTATTTGTTTTATCTTACTATATTGGGAGCTTGAAAATTAGATGTACTCTGCAGCATAGCTGTGGGCAAAGGCTAGTGTTATATATATTTCCTTTTGTCCTATGAAAGCTATTAAAGGTTTTTTATCAGGCTTAAATTTTGAGTGTAAATTTCCAGCTATTAAATAACATACTAGCTGTCTTCGCAGCTTGTCAGAGCCCTAAGTAAAAATTTAACTCCTATCTAACTAAAAAGTACCTAGCTATATATCCTAGTTGGGCTATGGACCCAATAGGCAGTCACTTTCTGTAAATCCTAGCGATCAGCTAATACCATACAGATTGGAAGCCAACCCTAACAAAGATAAGCCTAGGAAAGTAATGATTAAAAAGTCTATCTTTGATTTACTTTGTATAATAATTTTCATTATTGTTAGTTTTTATCTTCTATACATACTAAAAACCTCCATGATGGGTTTTATTTCTTGTATCTTTGGTTAAATACACTAATCTCACATCTATATTAAAAAATCCTCTAAGATTACTGCTTATCCAGAAAGGCTTTTGGCTATCTAATATCAAGGTATGACTCTTAGGAGTAGAGAAATATGTGAGTAAGCAACCTTTATTTTCATAATATAATTTAAATGATAATATAGAAATATTATTTTAATAACATAAAAGTGCTGGACATTAATTTAATTAAAACATTGTCTTTATTGTTTTTATTTTAGAAAGCAAATTATAAATAGATATCAAATCCTACATGGATTTGTGTATAATGCCATAAAATTATACATAATTATATCTATAAGTTCTTACAGTTTTAAAAACTATACATACCTATTAGATTTATATTGACTTAAAATATTCTAACGCCAATGCCATAATACTGCAGTGTTATCAAAAACCAGGTTTCTACACCAATATAACAAACCTTAAAATTAATATTTATGTAGATGACTCACCATATCCATTGTAAAGTTTCCAATGATGTAATACAACCTTAAAGTTATATCTTCTGTCTTAATTTATTATGTCACTTAAAAGCTTGCACTATAAATTGCAAAATGTGCAGATAGAACAAAAATAAATAAGGGTAATAGATAACCTTTTGCATCACACTAAATAAGATTATGCATACACAACTTCTATTATGTTTATTCAAAATATATTTCTCTTTAGACGTTTATATATGTGACATCTAGTTCTTCTTCTTTTTGTTTTGTGGCTGTTGCAGGAGTATGTCCACAGCTTTGCTAATGTCACGTGGGGTAGATAGAACATAGCACCACGCCTGCATTCTCCGAAGGGGTAGGCAGAGGTGTATTACACACCCACGATTCGCCAGCTATGTTTAAGTCCCACGCAATAGGGGGCGAGATTATTGACGGCTGCTACTGGATTTCTTTTTTACTTAAATTCTCAATAACACACCCGGGGATCGAACCCGAGATCTCATGATCAGCAGTAGCTTTTGAAAACTAAAAATTAGCACTTATCTTAAAACTTTTTGTTCTCTGTTCTGTATACTAACTGTGTGTGTACTGTGACTTTGGGACGTCTTTTTTCTAAAACATATGGATACTTCGCCCTCAGAAGCCGCCCAAGTGGGGGCATTGCTGGATTCTGGACTTAGCCAGCGTGTTGTGGCTGAAAGATTGCATCTAAGCCCGTCGTCTGTTCATAGAGTCTACAAACGCTATCGGGAGACTGGTTTGTTCACGCGCCGTTCAGGATCTGGCAGGAATCGGGTCACTTCTGAGCGAGATAATCGATTTATTGTAACAACTTCTTTACAAAATCGACGCCTTAATGCTTTTCAACTGCAGCAGCAGCTTCATTTTGTACGTAGGGTGACCGTAAGTGACTCTACAATTAGAAGAAGGTTGAAGGAACGTGGACTGGTACCGCACAAGCCAGCAAATAGGCCGAAATTAACTGCAGACCATCGAAGAGCGCGCCTTTGCACGTGAGCACCTAAATTAGTCCTACCTCCAGTGGAACAAAGTCCTCTTTTCTGATGAGTGTAAAATTATGCTGTATGGTAACGACGGAAGGAACAAGCTCTACAGAAGAGATGGAGAACGCTTTGCACAATGCTGCATTAAAGAAAAGGTCAGCTATGGAACCGCCAGGTTCGTGGACGGTTTGGGGAGGAATCAGCGCCGACGGTAACACAGAGCTTGTCTTTGTGTCTGGGCCACGTCTGCCTGCACTAAACAGTAATCGGTATATCGAACAGTGTCTGGAACCTCACGTGATGCCCTATGCACATTTTATTGGCAACGGTTTCATATTCATGCACGACAATGCTAGGGCTCACACCGCGAGCTTCGTACGAGATTATGTTACCGAAATCGGTATCTCCATTATGGAATGGCCAGCAAGAAGCCCGGACATGAATCCGATTGAACATCTATGGGATGAATTAAAGAGACGAATTCGTGCAAGAGATCCCGCCCCAGAAACACTTAGCCAGCTGCAAAATACAATCCAAGAGGAATGGAATGCAACAACATTTGATCGTGACTCTCATTCGATCGATGAAGAACCGTATGGAAGCAGTAATAAGAGCTTGGGGAGGGAATAAAAGTTATTAAATAAACGTTTCTTAGCTTTTTTTTTTTCATTTACGTGTGTTGTTTTATCAATTTCCTTCATACTCCATACAGGGTAAAAAGGACTCGTTAAACAAAATACGAAACCTATGAAAATTTAATTTGAATTTAGTACATTAACATTAGGATTTGAAAACCTCATATTATTATTCACTATTAAACGACATTTGACATACCTATATCATCAATATACACATTTTTCTGATAATCCTTACAAAACATAAATTTGCAAGGTGTTTCGAGTTTTCTGATGAGAAGTTTAGCTAATACAGTAATTTTTTCTCAAATATCTTAAATGTACAGACAGCTCTGTTACAGCTTTATAATAGTTAGGATATGAAAAAATATTAGGTAGGTAATACTGTATTATAATAATTTTGCCTAGTCTTGTAATATTACGTTGTAGGTCATTCTAAGACAAATTTTATTGAAGTTCACGATAAATTATTAAAACTTAATTTTCTAATTTTGTTAATGTTATTGTTACGTATTTTTTGTAATCAATCTTCTGATTAATAATAATTATTATTACTGATTAGTAAATACATTATTATATTGTACCCAGATGTTATAATGGCAACGGAGATCCATCCGTCGCCCGCGTGAATAAGTGAGACTCTAGTGCAGTGAACCACACAGGCTCGCCGCCTCAAGCGTCACCCGACCACGATGAAAATGGTGTTGTCACAACGGCAACGAGAGGAGCTGTGAGTAATCCTGATATTTATCTCTACTTTTATTACAGTTGAAGAATTCGTTACGAATCTACCAGATATTCAAGAACTCTTCTTTTTTTGCATTTATAAGCCTAAGGCTTAGCACGCACTGCGAATTTTATTCGCGCGTTTTTTTCCGCAAAATTCGATGACATAGAAAATTGTATGCGAAAATAAAATCGCACAAACTATGTTTCAAAACGCGGATTAAAACCCTTGGAAAAAAAATCGAATAAAAATATTTTGGCATAATTATCTATGTGACTGCAAACAGATGCTCAGTCTCGAAATGTTTGACAAAAACGGATTCCTCCTATTTTTTAACAATGACAATACAAATAAGCTCTAAAGCAATAAACACTGACTACAAGAATGAAGTTTAACATAATATTTACATGCGACAGCTAGCTTTTCATTTTGCTAATAACAGACAGTAATTTTATGGTTCACATCGAGGTCAGTTTGCTAACAAATTGCACGCTTACAAAATATATTTTAAACTAGTTGGATTTTAAAGTAGAAAGTTGTCTTAGGAAGATATACTTGCATCAACCCCGAAGACTATATACTATTTTAATTTTAATAATCACTGTAGCTAATAAGCCAGCGGCTACCTGTCGGTAAGTGGTAACGCAGGCTTAATATTCAGTGAGATACAGCCGAGTCCCTGGCTACCGAAAAGACCCTGCACTGAGTTCAAGAAGATAACGGTTATAAAACCGCTGTGCTCGTTTACTTACATCCGATATAGCGAGATTGTTCACTACTGTAAAACCAGACAGTATTCCTGTACCAAATAAACCCTGTAGGATACATCAACTCATGCCTGTTTTCCAGAGCGGCCGAAAGACGCAATGAATTTCAACTGCAACGATACTTTCCCACCTCTTTTGCATGTTTTACTCTCATTACACTTCTTGTACATACATCGGTTAAGGGTAGAGCTGAGCCGGCCTTTCTCAAGAAAAAAAATACCTCTCCAATTATTCAGAGAATGTTCAACGAGGTCTTTCACTCACAACTGCAACATTAATCTGTGACCCACACTCGCTTTTAAATATTGAAAACAACTATCCATGAATATATTTATTAAACAGCCATGGTAAAAAAGTACACGTCCTCTGTAACATATTTTCCGTTGTTAAACTATGCGGTTATGTATGGAAGAAAGATGGAGTAAGGAGTCTCCGAAACCATTAATTATAAATATTGAGGAAGCGATAGGTGTATGCAACAATAAAGCCTTTTTTCACTCGGTTCGCTCTGTCTACCCCGTAAGGGAGATGGCGTGATGATAAGTGAGTAAGTAATTATTCAGTGTATATAATCATCCCTATAAAAGAAATTACATCGTGAAAGTTGCGTTTCCACTCGTACTTGGACAGTAGGTACCAACCAAATTTAATTCGTTACCATCATACACCTTATTTTATTCTAGAAAGTGAAAGGCACAACAAATAGGCCTGACTTTAACGAAGAAATTTTTGGCTTTTCCTTGTAGAGAAAGAAGACCTGGTCCTTATATCCCAATATAATATGATTTACTCTTATAATCTACTGTATCGGCGGACTTCCGCGACAGGTCTTGATTGCAAAACTAAGACAATGCAAAGTTTCAAAAGCCGGCTTATGAAACCTACATTTTTATGCATATTAGTAGTAGTACCTTGATACCGTCGAAATCGAATTCGAATAATCGAATTTCAATATTACGGCTATACTGTAGGTATATCCACAAACTGTTTCTTTTCCTTTTTGGGGTTAAGATCATTTGTCTGGATTGCAAATAGCGTATTCAATCATCTATATAGGTACGTACATACATGAAAGATTTGATTGTTTGTTTGCATTGAATAAGCTCCGAAACTACTGGACTGATTTGAGAAATTCTCTCACCATTGGAATCGTACATTATTTTTGATGAACATAGGCTATAGATTATCGAAAACGTTAGAAACCCGTAGGAAAACCTCGATAATGTAATCCAACGCGCTAAAATTATATCGCGTACGCTGCGGAAATTATTGACAATAGAGCAAAGTGATGTACTACAGTTTTATAGAGGACATCAATGTCTACAAAAAAAGTCTGTGATACCATATCTCTAACTATAACAGTTATATCACAATAACTACTTTTTCATGTTAAAATATGTAATAGTAATGCCGGTACAAACTAATATTATAAAGAGGAAAGATTTGTATGCAAATGGGAATAGGTAGGCTATATTTAGGTATTACTATAAATAGATGTCTTGCATAAACATTTACTCTACGTTTATCCCGAAATGTTTAAAAATAAATGTCTACCCGTGCGAAGCCGGGACGGGCCGCTAGTTCATTAATACTCATATCGTTGCTAAAGAATATTACGGCTATACTATATATCCTCAAACTGTTAAGTTTCTGTACCTTTTTGGGGTTTATGACCATTTGCCTTAATTGCAAATAGCGTAGTCAATCATTTATAATACTCATTTCGTTGTTGAAGAGCATTGTTTTTAAGCTATACGATTGCGTTTCGGAACAGTAGAATTGAGTTTCAATGAATTTGTTCAAGCAAACAGTTGCAGCGGCAACAAGGTCGGCTATATTAACGCAATGTTACCAACACTCTACTGAAACTTACTCGATTCTGGTTTCATTTTCCATATCCCATATAAACGGACAGTATTATAAATCAATTGTTTTTTTGATAGAAATATCACTCAGTGCTTCAAGGCGTTTATTTCGCAACATTTGCAAATTACTTAAAAGTTTACATTATAAAATTACCTTGTGTACGTAAATTTATACAAATAAATGAACAATCATAAAATATATGTATTAATAGTTTGATGTTTGGGATACGTTTTGATTGTCACCTCATGCCTGCGGTATCATAAAAACTAGTTTTAAGTACTAAGTAAACAATAAAAAATACCACTACAAAAGAATGAAAATTTAAAGAATTTTTTACAAACAGGCTCCATATTGATGCGTTGTTGTTGTGAGGTCATGACGTATTAGTATGAAGGACGAAGAGCCAAGACAATGACTGACACCGATCAAGCCGCGGTTACTGCTGTCCATCAGATCTAAAAGGATCAACTGACCGCTGAGAGCAACGAAAATTAAATTAAAAGTTACTTAATCGTCCGCTTGATTGCTTAATCGACTCCAATTGCTCGATACCCAAATACGGTCGAGATTGTTTAATCGTATTTTTTACGATAGTCTTCCTTCCGCATGTACCTATAACTGTTTCTTACGCCTATTAGAGACCGGTCGTTGAAATAGCTATTCAATGTTGTTGCAGTTTATTTTTTGCTGTTATATTGATAACTAATTCTTACTTACTTACTTATCATTACGCCATTTCCCTTGCGGGGTAGGCAGAGAGAACAGAGTGCCAAGAGGCTCTATTCTTGCATACATCTCTCGCTTCCTCAACATTCATAACTCTCTTCATACACGCTCTCCGGTTTCGGAGACTCCTGACTCCACCTTCCTTCAATACATTACCAATTTGGTCTAGGTAGGTAAGTCTCGGTCTCCCCCTGTACCATCCTTCCACTTTCGCATTGTATATCTTCTTAGCCAGTCGCTCGTCCGGCATTCTTTCCACGTGTCCGAACCATCGGAGCATTCCCTTTCGCATCTTTACACCAATACTCTCTTTCATACCTACTCGCTCTCTTACGTCATTGTTACGAATGCGGTCAGTCAGCCTCACTCCACAGATTCCCCGCAGAGATCGCATTTCGACCGCATTGATTTTACTCTCATGCTCCTTTTTACATAACCAACTCTCGCTTCCATATAATAATAACGTTGGGACAAGCACTGCGTTGTGTATTGGACACGTGCCTTCTGGCTGAGGTGGTGGCTGCCGAGAAGTTGTCCCAATGCTCCGTTCACTCTATTTCCCGCACTCACTCTTCTTTCTACATCAGTGGTGTACCTTCCATCCCGACTGAATCCACATCCAAGATATACAAATTCATCCACTTGTTCTAGCACACCATTTCCTATTGCTACTCTAACATCTGTTCTGGCTTCTTCTCTTTCAAAAACCATCACTTTGGTTTTGCTTACATTCACACGTAGGCCCCTTTTCTTACAATCTTCTGCCATTACGTCGACTAGGGTTTGCAGGTCAGTCGCAGACTGCGCTAATAGGACCGCATCGTCTGCATATAGCAGCGAGTTAACCACTGAGCGGCTCATCTGAACTCCCACATTCATTTCATTCAAACTTTGTAGACATTTATCCAGATATATGATAAACAGTCTGGCTGATAGAACGCAGCCCTGTTTAACGCAGATATTGACGTCAAACCAGGGTGACATTCCATCATCCATCCGCACACAAGCTCTGCAGTCCATGTTGTTGGACTGCACCGCTTGTAGCAGTCTACCGCTAATACCATACTCCGGCAAAATGTCCCAAAGTTCCTTTCGTACAATAGTGTCAAATACTTTCTCAAAATCTACAAAACTGCAGAAAACCCTCTGGCCTACAGCCAGATGCTTCTCCACAATGTTGCGCAGAGAAAACACTTGATCCATGCATCCTCGTCCACACCTGAAACCTCCTTGTACCTCACATTTCATCAGACACCATCCTCATTCTCCTTTCAATAATCTTACCATACACTTTGGCTGCCAAACTGGTCAAGCACAGTCACAGTGGTTTGCACAGTCATAACGTGAACCCTTGTTTTTAAACAAGGGCACGATGACTGCGCTTCTCCAGTCCTTGGGAACCATTCCTGAGCTCCAACATAAATTGAAAAGCATCAGGAAGGATTCTTAGACACATGAGCCTCCAAACTTGATCATCTCAGCAGACACCATATCAATACCCGCTGCTTTACCATTTTTCAGACGTCTAATCGCCTATTCAACTTCATCCATACTAATGTCATCAGAGGAAGGTACCGAATGCTGATCTGTTATACCACATGTGGCACCAGCATCACCCTATTTTTTTTTTTTTTGTTTATCCGCATACTTATCTCCAAAATATTAACACATCTTGTGTTTGCGCGTAAGAATGTCTCCACCTTTAGACCTTATTTTATTCATTCTGAAAGCTGACCAACCACTCCGAGTTTTCGTCACCTCCCTCCAGAAAAGTTTGGTGTTGCTCTCGAAGTTTTTGGTCAGCCTTTCTTCTGCAATCATATTTGCTCTATCACGCTTCTCTTTCACTAAGGCTTTGGTGTCACTCTTACGTTGCCGGTATATTTCTTTCTTCTGTTCTTTCATACTTGCACTCAGGTTCAAAGAAGATACATAGTCCAGCCACGCTTTCTTCTTTTGGTCTACGGAAGCTGCTACATCCGTATCAATCCCCCGTATATTTCAATCTTTATTCTTTCAAGCCCTCCGAAGGGGACACGCTCTCGCCAGTGTCTCCACCTTCTGAACAGACCACTAAATCTTGCAATAACGAGATAGTGGTCCCGTGTCGACAGTGGGACCCCTGGAGGCCCTTGTATCCAGAATTTTACTTCGGAGGCGACTGTCTACCAGAATTAAATCTATCACACTTCTCTGTCCATTCCTTCTCCATGTACACATATGGATGTCCTTATGTTGAAAAAATGTGTTTGACACAATAAGGTTTCTCTCCATACATACATCCGCAATGAGCCTACCTGCATCATTCACTCACTTATCACCAAATGAACCAAGCACGTCCTCGAAGTCTGGACGCTTGGTCCTAACCCATCCATACAAGTCTCCGCATACGATCACGCGTTCACTAGCTTCTGCCAAATCCAGAACTTCCCTAACATTATCCCAGAACTTCTCTAGATACGATGCCACCGAAGAGCCTACGGGAGCATAAGCTGCGACCATGAAGACCCTGGTGACACCTAGTTTTATTCAAACCCATAGAAGTCTGGAATCAAACATTCCGTAGTCTTTCACACCTGAGGCCAAGGGAGCGGACAGCAACACCCCCACTCCCATGCTGGCCCGATCGCTCTGCGGTACACCAGACCACAGAGGTAACCCGCCACCAGGAAGATCACAGGCGTCGCTACCCTTTCGCTTGGTCTCTGTTACACAGAGCACATCATGCTGTCTGTCCGACATGACGGTTACCAGCTCGTGTAACTTATCTTCCACACCACCTCTTACATTCCAAGTGCTTACTCGACACTCTGCTCCCCTCGACTCGCCAAACTGGGCAAGGCGTGATGGGTGGTGGCCCCCATCGCCGCATCTGCCGTTGTTCGTACCGACGGGGGTGGGTCGGTACGCGTCGCCTCTGGGGCACGCCCTAACCCGCACTGCGGTACGCATTCGAGCCGGATTGCAGCCTGTGGATTACAGGCTGGCTGGTATCGCGACGATAATTATTAATTCTGGTGTTGATATAATAATTAACACTCACATTAAAGAACAAATTATTTGTGAAAGTGGAAAAAGAGAGCTTTACTGCGAGCAGGATTCGATGTTATTCCGCGGATTTGATGGGACGCAGATTAGAATCCTGTTTGCTAACTGTAAAGCTAACCTTGTCCACTTTCACAAATACTTTGTTCTTTACTTAGCTGAGCATGTCAAATGCTAAAATATAGATCACAATACTCGTACTACCAGTAAATCATAATCAGCTATACCTACTCCCATTTGTTTTGATATTTGACAGATGTCAAGAAAGGATCTTTTTATGAACACTGTAAAAAAGGCAGGTCATACAAATCTTCTATACTTACGGCTTACGGCTCCGCCGCAGCCAAAAGCTAGTTTTTGTAGTAGCGGGATAAAATGTATACCTGTTGTTAAGTCTAATTGAGAGCTATCACACAGAAAAAGTGCATGAACATCACATATTTTATACTCTCCCCCCTGTAGAGATGAGATGTACTAGGTAAAATGCGTACTGAGTCTTAGAAGTACGCGTCCGTCTAAATACTTATTCCAAAAACTAGGTCCACGAGTATTTAGGCGTCTCATCTCAACTAGTCTCAAGTTTAATGACGTTTCCATAACTAGCGTGTCATCGTAACATCGTGATCGAATACCTAATGAAGTATTTTTGGTTTATGGATTATTGTCGTCTATTAGACTAGGTACGTGTAGTAGTTCGTTTTTTTTTTATTTTAAAACTCAAAATTAATCGTATTGAAAACTTCCCTTCATATGTTGATCCATCCATCCATCCATCAGCCTTTCAAAGTCCACTGCTGGACAGGCCTCCCCAAGAGAACGCCACAATGAGCGGTCCCGTCATGGGGGATAATGCCGTAATCGCCACGCTTGGCAGGCGGGTTGGCGATCGCAGTGGATGTTGTTAATACTCGAGGGAGTGCTGCAGCCCACTCCCTCGGTATTCCCTCAGTCGGCTCTTACGACTCCCGTGGGTAGAGAGGGGTGAGACAATTCTAAAGCCAGCCCCACACGGCATATTTGTTATATACGTACCACCAGGAAAGCTGGCGTATTTAGGTTTCAGTTGGTCTTATGTACAAAATAAAATTTACTATACTATTTACATGAATAAGGGTTCTTTGTTTTTAAAATGTTTTTTTTTTTGTTTGTACAAAATCAAATTTACTAGGCATACTGTTTTTTTTTTGTATTTCAAATGTTTTCTTCTTAATTTTTTCTATATTAGTTATTTTTTCTTTTATAAACAGTACCTATTTGTTGTACCTTTCCTTATTGTTTTAGAAATTTTTTTGGTTCGTAGTAAGTACTTATAACGAACATAAATAAATAATAATGCACGCTCCTTACCAAAGTAATAGTGATTCTAAATGGAGGGTCATTAGGTTTAGAAACGCAAAACAAATAAATCGACTCGCAAACATCGAGTGCCGGGCCGAACATCGCCGAGTACCGACGAATGTCACTGGAACTCTGGAACTGACTACCTGATCTTGTGAGTATGTGACGCGTCGGCGCCGTACTCCTAAATACACGAGACGCGTTTATGTGGTGAGCACGGAATAAGTCTTTACGCGTCCAGCCAAAAACCTATTCCAGTATATACGTCTCATCTCTACCCCCCTGCTCATATTATAATCTCACCGCTATATCTCCGTTCGTTTCGCCCCAGGTAGAGAATGCCTGAGGCATTAAGTCCGCCTTGTACTTCTTTTATTTTCCATTCGTCAATTTTTATTATTAAAATCAGGTGCCGTACCACCAACTTTTATCGCGATTCAACTGAAAATCTAAACTGAATTATTTCGCTATTTTTTACCATGACATGAGATTTCTGAGTCTCTTTTCAACACAACCTGCTCCTAATTACTTAACTACGTCCAAGACTATCTAATCTAATATTTTACATAAATTATGGTTTAAATTAAAATTCTACTTGTAAGCAAAGTTTGATGGAAATACGTAATTTTAAATATTTTCAGGTAATATTCGTTATTATTCACCATATTAATCGGAATAATGTGAGAAAAGTCATTTCAAATAAGCTAAATAAATTACACTAATTTTGACTAACTCAACTTTGAGTTCCGTTTTCGTAAAAAAATGCCCAATAAAGTACCAACTTTTTTGTATAATTTTGAGAGCTTAGGAACCCATAAAGTTTTTAAAATGATTATGAAGCTATTCACTCAGGTGTAAATATTTTTATTTTAAAGTTCAAATCAAAGAAAAGTTTCTATCAAACAGAAATTTTAATTTTGAGACAAATTTGTGCAACTAGTAGTCTAAATTTCGATTTTTGGTATATTATGCCAAAGGTGTAAAATAAATCTATATTAAAAGAATAACTGACTGACATAAGAGTGGGATTCGAACCTGTAGGCTACTGCGAAGGCTTAACGGTCTAGATCACTTCCCCGGATTGGAAAAGACGTGGGTTCGATTCCCGCTCGTACAAAAAATCTCTTTTTCTTTATTCACAAATAGTTTGTTCTTTAAAAAGTAGTGGAGCATGTCAAATGCTAAAAAAAATAAGTCAAAAATGTTTAAAAAAATCGCGCCGTCAAATAGTATAAATTTTAATTGCAAAATTAAACTTGCTATATTGGATTCATGCATGTAAATGCATTCCGATAGATGGCGTTGGTCGTAAAGACAAATGTGATGAGGAAATTGAGATGACCGAATAGGTCTGTACGATAGCTCAGTGGCTTAGAGCACTTCCCCGGATTGGAAAAGAAGCGGGTTCCATTCCCGCTCGTACAAAAAAATCTCTTTTTCCTTATACACAAATAATTTTTACTGTTAAAAATTGCTAAAAGTAATGCAATTAAGTAAAAAGATAGAGTAAGATAAATCGTACTTTATTTTGGTACTATGTACTTTTTTTTTCCTACATTTAAAACCTGTGTACTTTATTTTCACAAAAAAAAAGGTGGCAACCCTAACACCTGGAAGACTGTGCGCCGCGCAAAAAAAAGGTATAAAAAAGCGGCCACCTGTAAATTCTAGTTGTAAATATAACCCATTTATACAGTGAAATATTAATATCTATATTAAAAAGAAATGTATCGATTTCATTGTAATGTTTTCGGCGGGGTATATCAAAAATGTAATTTGTTGTTGAATTAAAATTAGAGAGGTGATTGATTATTAACGATACTGATTAAAATTAGAAAAGTGAGCAATTTCATTAATTTAAAAAACTTAACTCTATTTTGGTTCAACGTTATTAGACAAAATGTATTTAATTATTTCGATAGTACCTATATCGGTGATTTGTGCTGAGTGCGATAAGTTCGATTCCCACACAGATAAATGTGCGGCCCAGAAATAGTTTTGAGCAAACAATACCAAGTTTGACTCTTTCTTGCTTCGTGTAATCTTCGTCTAAACAGATAATATTTCTTAAATTTTGTTTTTCCATGTAGGTGGGTTTTGTATACCACCGAAGGAATGTAACATAGTTCCATTGGCCCGCCAATAAAGGCGGAGAGACGGCACACGGCGGGTTTCTTTAGTGGGTGCAGGCCCCACACAACCCTGGTCGTTGCCCCGAACGATAGGGTGTGCGGTTAGGAACATAAAGGGTGGGTTTTGTATAAAATATAAGGCCGTGACCTCGTGACCTAATCCTTATACCCTTTAGACTGGCTAGAGAAGTGAAAGGAAAGGCGAAGCGAGATCTAATTCACGATATTTATCTGCTATACAAAGCTTTGGTCATGCTGTTCACACGGTACTGTTATTGACAACACGTCCAAATGAAAAGTGTTCACGTTTTAGTTCATTAAGCAAATTGTACTTAAGTTTATTGCGACAACGAAAATAGTATACTTATCCATTCGATGCTCTAAAAATTGAATGTATATTACGTTGTCAGAGGAATAATTTTATTGTAGTAAGAGCATTTTTTATACGTTTCTTATGAATGCACTCATGAGCAGTGCTAAATTTTGAGTTATCCATCCATCCATCCATCAGCCTTTCATCGTCCACTGCTGGACATATGCCTCCCCAAAATGGGGGTTTTACCATAATCGCCACGCTTGGCAGGCGGGTTGGCGATCGCAGTGGATGTTTTTAGTACACAGGGGAACGCTGCTGCCCGGTCCCCCGGTAACCCTCAGTCGGCTTTTACAACTCCCATAGGAAGAGACGGGGTGGAGCTATTCTTGGTGCCGGCCCCACACGGCGCAATTTTGATTTAAGAGATACGTTATTCGTGATTTATAACCAAGTAATTCTTGTAAATTAAACTTAATAGGCCTACAGATCTCCTTTCAAGGATATATATTATGTAAGCACATAGACCCAAAGTGGATTAGCAATTTCACCTGCTTGAGGATTTCCTAGATAACCTAATAACCCCTCCATCATCGCCTTAAGCTTAATTAGAAAAATGCCAGAAAATAACTATTAATCCATCCAGTGCAAATGAATACAGAATCCAAATGAATATGATAAGAATCTTTGAACGCTCGCTTTCGAGACCTCCTATTGGCTTCATCAAATGAGTTCCTGTTGTGATATGCTTTGCATTATGCATGTGTAACTAAAAACTGCACGCCTGTTATAATATATTACAATTACTACATTTAATCAAGATTGCAATCTCCATTACATAAGTGTCTATCCTCTATGTGTAACATTAAATAAATTATAGTTAAAAAAAAACAACCAAACACGCTTTAATAGCTAGTTGGACTAAAAAGTAAAAAATAATAATTATTGTAAAAAAGTATGGAGGTGCTTGACATCAAATATTACAAATAAGTAATTACTAATTTTTGTAAGGGTCTAATGGATTACTCTGCCCGTAAATAATTATTTTTTGATATGTGAAATAATTCACGGAAGTAGTATATATATAATAAATATTGGGTTTTTCAACAAGAACTTTGATTTTTAAATCAAAATAAAACAATAAATTTAGATGATAATGATTCAAATCTTTATTGTATTGCAATAAGTAAGGTTTGGTAATTATGAATGACAAATAATATTTGATAAATGTCCACCACGACCACGCTTACGGCCACTGAAACAATTAATTTATTGCAAACTAAAACGAGTACATTTTTCTGAGTCAACTTTCGCTTGGGGTAGGATTTGGCCGGTTCTCCTGGGTCCAACCAAGCCTTTCCGATTACTGTACAGGATCCATTTTTCATCACAAGTAACAATACGATTCAGTATCCCCTCGTTATTGTGACGGTTGAGTAATGTAAGGCAGCACTCGACTCGTGTTTGTTGGTTTGCTTCACTCAATTCGTACGGTAACCATTTTCGAGCTTTTTCACTTTACCAATTTGTTTCAAGTGAATTATAATTTTTTTATCACTCACTTCGAAGCCTGACGTTAACTCTGACTGGTCTTGCAATGGATCCGCTTCCACGATCACATTTTTATTCTTCATTGTCAACGTAGAGACCGGCCATCCACGGGGTCTGTTCTGTAGGTCAAAATTTCCAATAACGAAAATGTTGGAACCAAATACGTACCGTGTTTTCTTTTACGGTAGCTTCCCCATACACATCATTAATCCTTCGAGCTGTTTCTGCGGCGCTGGTGCCACGGTGAAACTCATATTAGTAAATAACCCCATATTTTAAGTTTTCCATATTGTGAACAGAACGATGTCAAAGAAAAATAAAATGGCGCGAAAACAAATGAATCGCTAAATTGGAAACACAAAAACACAAGCCTTAGGATTCCTAACCAAACGCCAGATATTTGAGATCAAAGTGGCCAATTTCATAAGGACCTAATATCATTCATTTTATACTTTTTAGTCCAACTAGCTATTTAAAACTTGTTTTTTTGAGTTTTTTTTAACTATAATTTATGCTACTTATACATATTATAACACAGGAATGATAGACACTTATGTAACGGAGGATTTGATGTTTGCACTTAACATGCTCAGCTACTTTTAAAGAATTATTTGTGAAAGTGGAAAAAGAGAGCTTTACTGTAAGGAGGTTGGATAATCATCCTGGTTACCTAAGTAACAGTTGTTGACTGTCATATTGTAAAAATATAGAATATTAAAATATATCTTAGTGCAACCATCATCGCAGTTATTATTTCTCTTACATGTTTATTTTATTTAATATTTACTGTGAGCGGGATTCGAACCGTACCATCCAATCCGGGGAAGTGCTCTAGACCGCTAAGCCATCGCAGTAGCCGAGAGCTACACTCAATCTCCACTTCACAATTGCTTTTTAGATGTCTTCTTTTAGATCGGATGCATTTATATTTTACATACGTTTTCTTCTTAATTAAAAAAAAATCAGCCAAGCCATGGCTTGTTGTATTTCCGCTTCCAACTGTTATTTTTAATTACAAATGTTCAACTATTCTGGTGCACTACCGTGCGCTCAGATTGACTTGGTATATATATATGCATTCGGAATTCATTTGTTATTTTCAAAAATTCATTCTTTAAATTGATTTAATATATGAACATAGGCATAGTGAAGAATACTTCGCGGTATAAATATACCTACATAATAAACAAAAACTATTTAAATACAACGTAAACGTTACTCCTAAAATAATCTAGCTTTCCTATAATTAGTATTGTTGGCCTTGGTTATGGATTTCGATGCTAGTATGTCCGTAATTCATACGTCACTGTTATAAGCATTCATTTTGTTTATTTTACGCATATTATACCCGCATCACTCACTTAATAACAGTGAGTCAACATTTTACGAGTATTGTCAATGTCGACCAACTGTTCTTAAGGTTGAAATCTTTGTGATTGAAGACTAGATATTATTATTATATTATTATTACCTACATTACATTATTATTACTGCGATTTGTATTATGTTAGGAACTTGAATTTTAATCTAAATAATATAGGTACTAGCAGACACGGCCACATAATTCTTTTGAAATAAGATGGAAATAATTTAATAATAAAAACTTTGTGAACAACTTGTCAAACTGTGACAGTAATGTAGGTATATATAGATTAACAGTATTGATACTGATCACAGTGATCACTATATTATTATTTGGTTTGGAATGTTATTAACACAACATTATCTCAACATTAATTATTTCATCTCGCCGATATCGCGTCATCTATCTGAAAGATACGTCATTCTGCGGTACATTAATTTTCATCCTTATGCAAAAACAGCTCCCTTAGGAATTGCTATTTTTCTGTGAGAAAACGTAACGAACGAACGCAATTTAACATTTAATTAATAAATAATAGTAACTGGTATAGTATATTATATGACAAGGAAATGATAATATTGTGGCAAGTAAATGTCGCAATATTAGAGCTTAACATAATTATTATAATATGTACACACTAAAGACTAACTTACATGATAGGTACTTATGAATAAACGTTAGACATTATTAGGTTCAAGATCCTTTGTCCATCCGCCAAACGACTTTCCTGAGTTGCGTATCCAAAGGAATGCAGTCTTAGTCCGGTCGAGGCGACTAATGCCTCTGTCGTGAGCATACCACGATAATCATTCTATGTAGACTAAAAATAATAGTACCTATCGCTTACTAACCTTTGCTCGTAGCTCGCGGCAAGGAAAAGCTAGATTTTAGGTTATATTTTAGATTCCCGATATAATAGCGCGATAAAATCTGTACTAGTTTTAATTCTAATCAAAAGCTATCAAACAAATAAGTGCACCAAAATCGATCCAATAGCGTTGGACGTGATATACGAAAAAAAAAATCTAGACCCCTAAATAGATACAGTAATTTTTTCTCAAAGGTAATGTACAGACACGGCTCTGTTACAGTTTGTAGTATACAGATTACATCAATGAGAAAGTTAACCATAAATATCCCTTGTCATAATTATCACGAAAACAATATACCTACGGTTAATACATACCACATATGTATAGACCTACTTCCTAAATTCCTATTAAACGGTTGTGTTTATCAGATACAAATAGTAAGTTAATTATTCACAACGAGTATTTGTAAACCATTACCAACATTGTAGGTACGGGATAGAAATGTTAAATTTAATTAAGTAGAGCATTCACATTCACCTGCGAGCTCTTAAGGCTTTTAGGTTTCGGTCACGACTTTTAAGTTCTATGGGAAATTTTCTAGTACAACGTATTCGTGGGTTTTTGTTTTGAGTAGGTATTAGTTGTATGAAATTATACACTGACACCATTTGTTGGTTTTGCTGTAACCTTTCACAAACTGTATCATTATCCCCTCGGCAAATATCGATTGCGTTTTCACCCTTATATTGTTAAGGCTTTCCCTATATTTAATTTGGCCTTCAACCCCTGTTTACTCGTAATAAACCATCCCCAATAGAGCAATGAGGTTGGGACATTAAATGAGCGAGCGTGGTCGACAATAAATTGACTTCTTTTTTTAATGCGTAAATGTAAAATTGTAGCAGGAGATAGCCGTTAGTTAATTCTTTCATTTCATATCTGTGAAATGAAATGATGAGCAGCGGCTTGACGATACTCCCAGTATAGTTGAGTCCATGAGCGACGGTTACCGTTTACCATAAGGTGGACCGTGGCTCCTCTGCCACCATACGCAATAAAAAATACTTTGGAAAATCCAAAACTGCACACCTCATAATCTTCATTTTTCACAATAAAATTGATTATTTGATAATGTATTGGTCTTACTAAGTAGTTTTCAATAAATCACATAGATAGCGCTAATTTCAAAAAGTACTAATGTGTGTTTCATGTCTTATACGCCATCTAGCGCTAATTTTAAGAAGTACTTCTATATTGGTCTACCTCTCAGTTCCGCAGGGCCGCGTGCAAGCCAAGGCCACGCAAAAAAAAAAATTGTGGAATGTAAAATATGTATTTTTCGTGTTTTATAACGTTGGTGTATTATTATTTACGTGTGTTTAGTGTTTTTAATTAATGTTATGGATAAAATAGTTATTATACTTGACAAATATCATCAGTTCGTCAAGCAAAGTTAAGAACTTTCTTTTAACAAAAAACAATGTATCGGCCGGGCGAACGGCGTTCTGTTGACGATAGTAAAACCACCGGTGGTTATGGCTATGCGTACGTAAAATGGTAGTTCTCATGAAAGGCGCTGGTTTTAGTGTCGCGTCGAGCGTAAATATTCAAAAGTATTTGACCTAACTTCGTGAAATAAACACTCAATTAAAGAATATTTTAATGTGCTTAAATGAAAATAAAACATAAATTAATTCAAGCTTTTTATTTTTAATAAATTTAATATAAATAAAAATTCGTAGTTTTTCCAGATTTTTCGTAAATGTAGATTGGTTACAAATGTGCCGTTTTCACGCATTTTAGTACTTTATTTGCCTCCACGAGCTCGTAGTACTGCAGTTATCCGATTTTGCTGACTTTCTACTAGGTTTTTGAGGCGATGCTGCGGAATATTCTGCCATTCCTCTAGTAGAGTTTCTTTCATTTCACGTAGCGTGATTGGCGGCTGATTCCGCTGACGTACACGTCGTCCCAGTTTGTCCCATGCATGCTCAATGGGGTTTAAGTCGGGGCTGCGTGCTGGCCACTCCATGTGTGTGAAGAAATCCCAGCCCACACGTGAACGAGAGCCTCCGCTTTATGGTACTTTTTCTTCTATACAGGCTTGGTTATAGCGCTCTCCCGGTCTTCTGTACACTCTTTTCCTCCCATCATGTATAAACAGAATCTAGAGTCGTCTGAAAACATAACTCTTGACCAGTCATTCAGAGTCCAATTCTCGTGTTCTCTACCATAACTCAACCTTGAGTTTCTGTGGTGTCTTTCTAGTTTTGGGCCATTTGCAGGTCTTAATGGCTTTAAATTTGCTTCAACCAGACGCAGCCTTACTGTATCCGTACTCAGATTGTTTCCACCAGCTCGTAATGATGATTCTTTACTTTAACAGCCGTAAGAAAGTGATTTCTCAAAATTGTTGACACCATATAGCGATCCCCCGCGCCGTCGTGCACCTTGTTTGACCTGTTCCTAGTCTACGAAGATTGGATCCAGTTTCATGGAAACGATGGAGTACTGGCTGAACTGTAGAAAGAGTCACACCAACAGTTCTCGCTGTATTTCGCTGACTGATCTTAAAGTATTGTCAGGATCCTGGTAAATTCTTCAGGGGTTAACGACACGATGACTTCAGAATAATAAAATTTACAAGGCAGAGACAGCATATTTCTAACTTTTTTATTGTAAAACTAAAACAAATGTGAAACAACTGTTTCGAATTCTTTGCTACTAAATTCAAAAACGACCACAATTTTACATTTTCAGTTTTTATACAATTATCAAAAATAAATAAAAAGGTTTTATATATTACTAGTACAATCCCAGCGGCTTCAAAAAATCAATCAATTTCGGATAGGATTCCTATTACTATTAGGTATAAACATCGCCACGCTAACAGCCGGTTTTACCCGGTTTTAGATGTTTCACATAAAAAATATAAGTTCCAGATAAGTGATCACCAACATTTCATATACTAAAACCTTCTCCGAAACACGTTGCATCTTATGGTATAAGTATTATTTCGATTTCAGTAGTTTTCGCAGTATAACCGAATAAAAAACCGCTCCATTTATTAGTATAGATTTTATGTGGCATTAAATATTCTTTAATTTAGTCTTTATTTCATAAAGCTAGGTCAGCTACTTTTGAAGATATTGAAGTTTTTTTTAACCGACCCTTTTTCTTTTCGGCCCAGCGTATATTCAATGTACTTATATATCTATTTGTATCCGTATTCATTCACAATTTCTAGGGTTTTATTTTTTTCGCTCGGAACTCTCATTATTGTTTTTCGAAAATTAAAATAGGCTAAGTTACTCTTTGTAACAACAGCTATCTGCTAGTGATAGTCCCGTCCAAATCGGTTCAGCCGTTCCGGAGATTAGCTGGAACAAACAGACTGACTGAGAGATAAAATCTTTAAAAATTGGTAATTTGTTATAGGTAGTGTAATATACTCTCGTATACATTTAATAAAAAGTTGTTTACAAAAAGGCACTTCAATTTTATTTATTTGTGTAGATTATTGCTACTCTATTACTGCGTCCTGATTTTAAGTAAATTGTCCTGGATTCTCTACCTTGAAATCCTTGTTTTTGAAATTAGCGGTCGGCAACCCTAGTGTAGATATTATTTTACAAGTGCAATATATGTTAAAAATAAAGACATTTTAAGTTTGAAAAATCAGTTGTTCTGTGTAAAACGGGAGTAGAACGCACCTCAACGCTTCGCTTATGAGGCGTGCAAAAGTAGTTTCCAGATATATTATGTGGTGCACATAGGTACTAAATTTACATTTACTCTCTTCTCTCTAGAGTTCTCTCACGTTGTTACTAAAATTAGATAATTATAATTGGTCGTATAAAGTATTAACAAAAATAAACCAATTTAACGCAACAAGAATTTGATGTGAAGTTCCTCGTGGGAATTCAATTTCTGAAAGGGATTTGCGTGACGCAGTTTTCGCTGTGACGTTACCGGCGGCGCCATGGGCGATCGATATAATATATGCCTAGTCGCGTAGGCGGCTTCCCTTTCATCAGTCCAATTATAGACTCTAATTTTAACAGAATAATGTAAGAAATCTATTGACTAAGTTGTAATAGTAATAGGTCGGAAAGTATCGTTCGTATCCTCATTATTAACGTTCACTAACAATTGCGAGGTTCTTTTATTGTTCATTAAGTCGCCACGTAAGAATTCTTCTAATCTGCACTGAAACTTCTAACTCACAACAGTACCTATACTCAAACGTGCAAGTAAGGCGAATTGGATTACAATTTTGTAGAACTCCGATAATAATTACATCCGACGAATATTATATGAAAGAGAGTATTGGTGTAAAGATGCGAAAGGGAATGGTCCGATGGTTCGGACATTGGAAATAATGCTGGACGAGCGACTGATTAAGAAGATATAAAATGCAAAAGTGGAAGGATGTAGGTAGAGGGGGAGACCGTGACTCGCCTACCTAGATCAAATCAGTCATGTAGGTTTCAAGGGTAGAGTCAGGAGTTTCTGAAACCGCCGAGCCTGTATGAAAAGAATTATGAATGTTGAGGAAGCGAGAGATTTAAGCAAGAATAGAGCCTTTTGACACTCTGTTCTCCCCTCTGCCTACCCCGCAATGCGTGATGATAAGTAAATACGATTATTAGTTTTTGATTTGACCAGCATAGTAAACATGATTAAATACGAACAAGAGATCATATCAAAATCATTGCTAATACCTAAAATAGGAAAAATCCGTTCTATAATAATTATTATAAATGCGAAACTGAGTTTGTGTGTTTGTTAGGATTTCACCCTGTAACTACTAAATGATTAATCAGCGTTAAATTTTACACACAATCATATAGGCTGGAGTCGCAGGCAGAATCTAGTGAAAATAGAAGTGTAGGTACATACTACTACTACTTATCATCACACCATTTTCCTTGCGGGGTAGGCAGAGAGAACAGAGTGCCAAGAGGCTCTATTCTTGCATACATCTCTCGCTTCCTCAACATTCATAACTCTTCATACACGCTCGCCGGTTTCGGAGACTCCTGACTCCACCTTCCTTCAACACATGATCAATTTGGTCTAGGTAGGTAAGTCTCGGTGTAAAGTATGTGTCTAAGTTTAGTTACCTGTTAAATTTATTTTATAACAAGATCGATTTATCTGCCTGCTTAAATAAAGCAATACAAAAAGTAGGTTTTTCTTCTTTTTATTTTATTGCATGTAGTGGCAGACGGGCCACGGTCCATCTGATGGTAAATGGTAACCGTCGCCCATGGACTCGACTATACCGAGAGTATTGTCAAGCCGCTGCTCACCAATTCATTTCACAGATATGAAATGAAATATAAACGGCTATCTCCTGCTACAGCCAAAACGCAATGATGTGCTTCATGACCGGTCACACGGGAGATGGTGGTACCAACCCGCTCGGGCCAGATACCAAGTGAGTACTCCCACTTGGTACCCAGCCCTATCACCAGTCGTGCAATGGATGATAATTGCTTACTTTCCTTAGTCGCCTCATACGAAACCCGCGGGAAAGAATGGGGTGCTGACACTTATATTCTTAGTCCGTCACCTCTCACACACAAAAAGTTAAATTTCAAGTCACGTGTATGTAAATTAATTGTTGTTACGTGTCTCCCATACGGATATGCCGTATAGTGTATTAACTACTCGTACTTCTTCTA
The DNA here is from genome assembly GCA_948253155.1 of Leucoma salicis. Lineage (NCBI taxonomy): Eukaryota > Metazoa > Arthropoda > Insecta > Lepidoptera > Erebidae > Leucoma > Leucoma salicis. The sequence continues at coordinate 17,806,790 of OX411813.1, forward strand.
GCGTTTTAAAGTATTGTTCCGATTCGTCGCATCCATCCCGTTGTTTCCATTCGACTCTCCGTTATGCCGATTGCTCTATTTCATCATAATATATTTCAGGGTTGAATAACCTATTGATTCTACTGCTACTACCTACTGTTGAAAATTGGCGCTATTTGTATAGCTTACGGAATGATTTGGGTTACGAAAGATAAAATCTCAATACCTTAGTCAATTTCTATAAAGAATACTTTGGAACAATTAAGGTCGTTGCTCATTTCGGGATGGCACGGCAAAGGATTTTTGTAAGAGGAAATGAATTTGTATCTTATTATAATGTATCTATTGGCACACAAATTTCGTTGATATCGTTACAAGCAGACCGAGCATACCGCGGGATGCCGCGGCATGCCACGGGACGCCATAGCATGACGCGGCCTCCCGCGGCGTCTCTCGGGTTGCCGCGGCAGATTTTGACATGCCACGGTAGGCTTCGGGACGCCACGGCGGTGCAGAGAGCGGGTCAAGACGCCTCACATCTTATGTCATTGAACAAGTTGCTAAATTCACCTTTTGTACATCTTTGTCTCTATAGCTTATGTGCCCACATTTTTTTCTTTTCATTTCAGTACGTATTTTTTTTCTTCTTCAGCGAGAACTGATATTATCACTAAATCAAATTTTTTAATACACAACTAAAGACCCAAGGATGTTTGTAAGAGGAAATGAATTTGAATCTTATTATAATACTATTGGCACACAAATTTTGTTGATATCGTTACAAACAGACAAAGCGTACCGCGGGATGCCACGGCATGAAGCGGGACGCCGCGGGATGCCACGGCATGCCGAAGCGTCCCTCGTTGTTCCGTTGATACTTCACCGTGCCATCCCGTCAAATGAGCGCCGGTCTTTATCATGCCCTCCTTCCAAAATGTAAATGTTATTCACGAACTGTAATTATACAGTACTTGCAGATTGCTACATGTAATGTTTAACCCCCGACGGAAAATTGGGATGTTATGCGCATATCCCAAACGAATAGATCGATTTATGTGGTTTATTACTTATGAAATCTGATAAGATCGAGATGGTTCTTAGATATAATATATGAAGATGTTTTCAGACGGTTGACGATCGGCAGCTTGATCCCCAACTTGACAAAATGGTCTTACCAACTTTCACAGGTTCGATTGATTTGAAATTTGGTTTACTGTTAGATTCTTGGGTGGTATTTCGAACACATGGTAACCTTAAGCTGATGCTGCTGAACAAGTAGTCTGCAGGAACCAACCAACCCCTCAGCAACTTAAAGTCAGATATAACGATTGGGTTCTTAAGAATAGTCTCAATGAGTAGTTGTAGAGAAGAGGCGTTTCATTCGGTCGGGAGATTTGTATATAGTTACCCTAACGTGAACCATGATAGGGTTACTTATGCATAGATATTATCAAAAATCCCATATCTGCACTATAACTTATCAAAGCGTCGTTGCTATCTATTAATATATTAACTATTATACAGCCTCTAGCTTTTTATCCAGTAGCTTACATCACGGTATGTAACTCGACAAAAAACGCTAAAGCAATTTTGATGAAATTATCAGACAATCATCATATTAGTCCTAAGAGTGATCCTGTGAAGTTTGGTTAGCGATTGAATGACGTATTTTTTTTTGTTTTCAATTTTTGGTAGTTTCAGCAGATCTACTTAACCAACTTGACCGACTTCTCAACAATTGCATTCGATTCCTTTTCAAACTTCGTAAATTTGACCACATTTCAAAATATCGATCAGAATTAAACTGATTGTCCATTTGACAAAGACCTCTATCGCTTTTATACATTTTTTTTAATTCCACCAATGCGCCTACTATTTCACGTCTTGTTTCCAATAACTTTCTGCCACCTATCTTGACAGTCACCTCCGTACTTCTAATAATCTTCTTCTTCACTGTCCGCTTCGTATTTTGTCTTGGTCTTGTCTCTCTTCACACTCTTCTTTTCATATCCAATCATTTCTATTGTGGAACGCATTGTTAGAGATAGCCACAAGTAGTAATTCATTGAAAGTTTATTTTGGTGAATTATATTCCCGCCTTTTCGTTTGATTACAATTTATTTTCTCAAACCCCATATCTTTTAACATTTTCTATGGATATCTATCGAAAGCTCGTGAAGAGATAGGTAACATACAGGCAGACAAAATATATTTAAAAAGATTTTTTTTTCAGTAAGTTTCATCTATCACAAAATATGAAAAAATAGAAGGACTTTACTGTCAAGACTTCACAGATTATTTATAGCGATATATACTATACTTTACTATGGAATATTGATGAGGAGTAAATAAGTTCACAGATTTATATAGCGGTATATACTATACTTTAGTATAGAGTATTGATGAGGAGTAAATACAATTCCAAAGTACTATCTATAAAATCACACAAGGGTGTAAGATTTTAAAGATAGTAGAACAAACGTTCTCCATGCATTTTCTTTAATTAAACTGTGAAAATCCAAATTAATAACACCATATAACTTTTGAAAGGGCAGAGGTGGGTGCCGTGGGATCCAACTCGAGGATCTGCGCAACAATCTACTCATATAGTGGAGTGGGTCTTGCCCCTAGGCTATTTGTCTTGGCTAGTGTTACTATGCTTCGTTAATCTTCTGATGGTATATTTTAATGAAAGACTAGCTGCTACCAGCGATTTCATCCGCGTAGAAATGAGCTTTTCGTTCTTGTGTTAATCATTTTTCCAAAGTAAAAGTAGCCTAAGTTACTCCTTATAACATAAGCTATCTGCCAGCGAAAGTCGGGTCATAATCAGTCTAGCTGTTTTGGAGATTAGCCGGAACAAACAGATAAAAATTTCAAAAGTTGGTGTATTGTTATAGGTAACATATATACTTGCATATTATATGTATTTAGTATAAAGCTGTTATTTAGAGATGACAAACAGACACTTCAGTTTTATTTATTTATACAGATATGTCTATACACATATATATAACGCGGTATTATTATCTGACAAATAATTCAGAACGTGTACTACATACACCACCAAAATTGCACAAACGAATAGGCTTGGCGTTTATTTGTGAATTATAGAGACTTGTTACTTGTTCCTGCAATCAGAGTAATAACGTCGGAAATGTATCGTGAAAGTTATTTTCTCAGGCGGTCCCAGATCATTTCGCAGCTCTTGCTCTACACTCAAAACCACTTTCGCTGTGTCCACAATAAATACATATTGCCAGGTACTGAACTTCGGAGTCACTGACGAATTTGTTTCATTGCCTGGGGCGTTGGCTATGTTGGGTCATTGGCCTGTGCATGCATGCTTTTGATTATTAAGCTTACATCACAGATTACTTTATCATTTTGAGATAAATCTACGGTGTAAAATAATTTTTAGTTATTTAGTATAATTATACTCGTATATCTAAGTATTGTATATCAACAAAAAGGTATTGTGTAAGTTCAGCGATGAAGCACATTGCGTGAACTGCTGCTTTCCATCAGTTTTGCTTAGAGTACTAATTTGTCTATTCTTAATATTTTCAGAACTCGATAAAATTATTTATACTGTGAAGTATTGTAGACGCATTATATAATAATAAAAATAATTACAAAAACAGTGCTTTAAAATGAGTTCGAAACTTGAAAGAACATGTCGTGTACTCGTTACAAATATTGCATAATTCATGATATCGATACATAATATATATATAATGTGTGTCAGTATATTATGACGATATATAATATATGTTAATATTTATGTAGCGTATCGATGATTGGTGGGAATAATCTTACGATGTATGTGATTAGTCTGTCGTGAACATACTCCTACCTACAAATCGACAACTAACACACAACAACGAGATACTTAATAGATATTATATTTTGATATTAGAGTGTGTATTATAAAAAGGAAAGATAAAGAAATGTGTCAATCACAGAGTGCAAAAATATTAAGTAAAAAATTATGCCACCAGCGTGGTTTGAAACTGCGCCTTCCGAATACCAGACGCTCATGCGGTGTCCAGAAAGCGCGTGTAATGCTCTTGGCTATTGTTTTTTATTTAAGTGTTATGTTCTTTTATAAGCCCAAGCGTGTCAAGCGCTTCAAAATATATAGAAAAAGTAAGTATTACATTAAAAAAATAAGTGGGCCAAATGATCGAGATATTTTCTACTTCCATTGACTAATTCATTAGCATCAAAACCACCATCGCCACATTAGCAAACATCATTTTGTCAATGAGTTGATTGAGTTACGAACGTTTCTAACAAAATTATGAACTACTCGTGATGTAATAAACTTTATAAAGGAAAATAAATCGTTTGAACTAACAGTAAGCTTCCGCGCAATCATCTTTTACTACTATGGACTAATTCTGAAATAAATTACAGGAAAGAATTTCTTAGTTAAGGATTTATCTATTGCATAACGATATCGCTTATTATAGGAAGTTACTGAGACAGTAACATAAAAAATATATGTTGCTTTAAACATGTAGGTATGTGACGTAATATTCGGACATTCGAAGCCTGTTATTTTAAATCAAACAAGTTTGTCCAGTGAGCGAGGTCTCCCCCACGCATGAATTTATATTGGTAACAACATACTGAATTAACAATTAAGTACCGTGACATAAGACAAAATGTGGACTGCAAACACACACACTGACATATTATATTCATATATGTATATGAGTCATTGTTTTGTTAAGGTTATCCAACTTCCACCGAAGGAATGTAACATAGTTCCAGTAGCCCGCCAATAAAGGCGGAGAGATGGCACACGGCGGGTTTCTTTAATGGGTGAAGGCCCCACACTACCCTGTTCGTTGCCCCGAACGACGAGGTGTGCGGTTAGGAAAATTTTTTCCCGCCTTAACAAAACAAAAGCAAATGTTTTCCAACTTAAGATATTTGACAATTGTATAATATGGACATTATGAGTAGATCTTCACAAAATTATCTGACTTATTAGTTTGATGAGGGGCCACACTGTACTGTTTTCGTACTACACAACTAGAAACACGAAACAATGCCTAAAATTATTTTGACTAAAGTCATGACTTTTTTCATATTCTCTATTAGCTATCAGCATATTATCTACTAGCTGACCCGGCAAACGTTGTTTTGCCATATGAATTATTTCTAGAGTATGAAAATATTATTATATCTTTCTAATCTTTACTTTTAAAATGTATTTGAAAAGTTGCGCTCTACGAAACTTTCTATTATGCTGCTCCCAAGCGGAGGAGTTTGGCAAAACGGAACCCCATTGATCAGCTATCGACCGGGGTTAAAAAATACATAATGTTATTAAAAAGGTGTTGGTGGTAGGAGGGTAAAAATTTAGGACTAAATGTATTTTTTATGGGCTAATTTTTTTTTGGTTATTTTTATGATGTGCATAAAAATAACCAAAAAAAAATTAGCCCAAAAAATTTAAAAAGATTTTTTTGGGGTAAATAATACTTAGGGGTAAAAAAAATTGTTATAAACCTATTCTCATACCTACTAGTATACATATAAAATTTCATCAAAATCGGTCAAGCCGTTTCGGAGGAGTATACACACTAAAACTGTGACACAAGAATTTTATATTATTAAACTTTAATAGAACGTTACATACGTAAATTCAGAATCATAATTTGCAAAAGTAGTAGACTAATTTAATCCTTGAACTTTCTATTCTAGCTAGATAAAAGAACAAAGTACCGGCTGATAATCAGAAACAAACTCTCACCTGTTGTTTTTTGTGTGTACAAATACAAAGCACGAGACGCCCATACGAGAGAGATTGTTTAGTTACATCAGCTGTTTAATGAATGACAATAATGTACTTTTCAAGCATAACAGTAATGAACTACATAGGTACTACGCTGATAATAAAAGGAGTTTTATAAAATCAAGTTTAATCATAATTATTACAGAATTGTAGCTGAATTAATATATTAGGAAAGAAATCGACTTACAGTTGTGGGTAGTTTGATCGTCTATCTTATTGTGATTGCTTATCGTAGTCATTCATATTTCACTATCTTCTTCAATTTATTTAAACACTAGCTGCTACCCGCGACTTCGCCCGCGTGAAATTTAGTTATTTTTTTTTCTTATAGAAACAATTATTTTCCAAAATAAAAGTAGCCTAAGTGTCCGCAGATAGCCGAAACACACAGACAAAAACTTAAAAATTGGTATTTTATTATAGTTAAAGTAGTTATATACATCTGCATTTAATAAAAAGCTGTTATTTTAGACATTGCAGACATTTAAATTTTATTTATTTGTGCCTAAATTTTTACGGTTATATTAACTTTTATTAAATCATCAGAAACGATAAATAGCGTGTCTAGTTAGTCTTATTGAAATATTTTAGAATGATAAATAACATGTCTATGTGTGTTGCCCGCATGTAAGATAATTGAGGATTTCATTGAATATGCAGTATATTCCAAGCCAAAATCTATTTATCCGTGAAAATCGCATTTAAACCGATCTGTAATTTCAGAGGTATGTGCTATTAACAAACATTTTAATTTTTTTTATTGTTTTCCTATCTCTTTTTCATATAGTCGCCTCTTTTTGACACATATCTTCAACGTACAGACACCGAGACACCGGTTTTTACTGTTGTATTGTACATATTATTATGTAAATGAAGTAGAAAAAAAAGCTATCAAACAAAAAAGGTTTTATCAAAATTGCGGGCATATTGGAAAAGCAAAAAGCTTAGAATTTCTTAGAATATTCAATTTTCATAATAATCATCTTTAGGCAATAAACTTTTGTTTAAATAACTTAACCTAACCGCAAACCCCGTCGTTCGCGGCAATGAACAGGGTAGTGTGGGGCCCTCATTCACTAAATAAACTTGCCATGTGCCGTCTCTCCGCCTGTATTGGCGGGCCACTGGAACTATGTTACATTACTTCAGTGTGTATATAACACATACCCAAGTAGTTAAATGTTTTAACTTTTAAAATGTTACTAAAGAATTGCTATGTCCTGGTCTTCACATTATTCGTTTTTGTTAATAACATTTTTTTCTCTTACGCGTATTGCTCAAACTTGCGTCATGCCAATAACAACATCCGTTATCTTGTTACGGAACTAACATGTTACTTACACTAAAAGTATATGAATAATAATTCTATATGTTCGCGTTAACTTGCTTAAATCAAAGTTATATTGCAAAATATCTTGTTAATCTGCACATTACCTGGAATGCCTCTTTCTGCATTTTACCTCTAAGGGCCTTATTAATTCATAATACACTACATCGCAGTATTTCCAGGACTAACGACTTTACGTACTCTCCGCACAGGGGTTAAACGTCGCCAACTTCATATCTCTGGGCTGCTATTGACAATTTATTTAAAACTCAATTAACTCTTTGTTGGCTGATCCTTGTATTCGAAGCCAAGACCTCATGGTTCGCATAACACTACCGCTAGACCACCGAGACAGTGTAGTTTATGCTAGTGATAATCTATTTTATAGAGATAATTAGCACACAACCTTGAGATCAATTCCTTTACAAAAAAAAATTGATAATGGTTTTAGCTTTGATGTTATGTTATATGGGGATTGTATAATTAATAATTATTAATCAAATCTTAGAGAGAAATAATACAATTGATTTTGGAATATGCATGTAATGTGTTCAGCGATAATTCTAGTTTTAATTAATTTAATCGAATTCATATTTTTTTTATGAAAGGGCAAATAAATATCAAACATTATTCACACTATTTCTCGTAAAAATCTAAAGGTTTTGGAGTCGGTAAAGTCCATTTCAGTATTTTTAAATTTGGGTGGTTTTTCTTTTTTTTTGTTGTGTAAATAGGACATGATAAAAACAATACACTAAAATGGGCATCACACTCATTAAATTACTCTTTGTACTAAATATAATTATTATTGCTTAAAGGTAAATAATACTAGCAAAAAGCTGAGCTTTGTGAGGGCTCGCGAAGTTTTCTACTTAATTTATAATTTTCGACAGATGGCGTTAGGAATACAATACAATTCTAATTAATAAAAATGGTTATGTTTTTTATATGTATAGAATAATATTTTTATGACAGATAACACATCTAGAAATAAATTGAAATTACTATGTCAAAGCCCAAATCTGAAAGTGTGATAGTTTCTCAGTAAAGTGTGCCACAAAAGTGTATAGATTGTGGGATAGTGATAGGGCTCGCTTCGCTCGTCCTAATAAATTCGCTCCCTATTACGTGGGACTTATACATAGCTGGCGAACCGTGGGTGTGTAATACACCTCTGCCTATCCCTTGGGGAAATACAGGCGTAATGCTATGTAATGTATGTAGCTTAAAAATACTTGTACTTTAAACTAAGGATCAACTTTTTACGCAATCTCCGATACGACGCTCACGCCTTTGTTTAATTGTTACAGGAACAAAGCGATCGCCGATTATTTAGGGAGCAATGGCTACACGGACGCGCTGGAAGCGTTCAAGAAGGAGGCTGACATGTCTGGCGAAATGGATCGCAAGTTCGGTGGTCTCCTCGAAAAGAAGTGGACCTCGGTCATCAGACTGCAGAAAAAGGTAAAAAAGGTTCAATTTTTTGACACTAAACTCTACTTTTCTTCTTTTGACATACATTTTCGCAAACAGTGTTCACTGAATTTACTTTTATAGAGGGCTTTTTGTAATAACGACTTAATGTTTTCTATTTATTACGAAGTAGATACCTAATAGGATGGATGAAAATGAAAAGGATACGGATGAAGAACCTATTCACCAAATTAATACAAAATATTTTTGTTTGGAGTTTGTTTTGTTCACTAATATCTCTGTCGCTACTTGATGCTCCCACAGCGTGAAGACCTTTTCCGATTTGAAGCGCCGGTATTCCCGTTTGATGTACGGCTATCGTTAATCGTAATCATTCACGCATTGCAACGCTGTCAGAAATCGATATTCAAATCAATAATCTGTAGTTTATTGACGATAGTTTAAACTTCGACAAATTAAAATCTAAGCTTATGTACGAAGTCCATAGTTAAAAAGGAATTATGAAAGAAACATCGTCCAGTTACGCTAAATATGGTTTAGATCATTAAGGTGTTTTTAAACAAAAAAATATTAAATTAATTTATATAAAAGTCAACGTTAACTTACATTTTGCTTTTTTATTAACGTTTACGGCCATTTTTTTCATGTACTTGTAATTGTATTGTTATTTCTTTCATAATGGCAAAATTATGATGATTCGGCTAAAGTAGTAGTAACTGAATAAAAATATTCTTTACTATTCTCATGGCGTTTAATGATCTATTAAATATATATTTAAGCTTCACTTTTACTTTTAAATATATTATTATTGTTACGTGGTACACTATGTTTGTTACTCACATTTGCTTGAATCATAATTTATTATACACAATAATAACTTAAACTATTAAGTTAACGCACACATTCATGTGCAACACTTTCTATAATTGATTACATGTAATCGATGGTGAACAGTAAAGCTGATGACGCCAATTAGTGTCTCCATGTAAGCAATATCTTACATAACTCTAAAAGAAGTGAGTTGTTTCCCAGCCTCAGGTGTTTCAATGGTCAGACATTGCTAAACCGCTATCTAAAAACATTGATGGCAAAAGCGTGTGTAACAATTTAAACTACGTTTGAACACGATATGTTACTCCCATCGATCTATCCGGCGGACGTATCTAGGTCGCTCTGATTTTCTTAGTTGCTGGCGGTCGATGTCGATGCAAAACTATCGATAAGACGATTATAATTCATTGAATATATGTATATCGATCAAGAAATAGAGCTGTTTACTAAACAAATGTCAAGGTGATTGTAGTCGATGTTCTGTTTTTATTTTAATCTTGGCTGTACATAAATATATTTTTAACAACCTTGTGAAACCAGGATAGTTAATAGAACTTGTGGATTACCCTTGATAACTTTAATAGCGTGCGTTGTGTTTTACATGCAGATTATATTATTGTTGAAGAACAAATTGTAGACAATTCCTCAACCTCACAATTACCCTTGTATCTCCACGTGTGTCATACAAGGCGATTAATGGAACGGGTCCTTGGCCTCACGTCTTTCAGCGCTTCTGTGTTCAGGATTACTGTTACCACCCACCTGACCTACACCTAATACCTGTGCTGCCAAATTGTACAATTCGTTTTCCCGTAAAATATTACGTGAAAACTTACTACTACTTAGCATTGCAAGTTTTTTACGCAATACGAATGTATAACCATTACGATTATGGTAGTAATAAATAGGCGTTTTAGCTGCGCAAATGGGAATGTTTAGGTCCATTCGCGGCAGTTACAACTTGTCAACATGTGTGGTATAATATGCAATAAACAATGAGATCAAGTAGCTTGCAATGTATTCTGTTTACCAGGTTATGGAATTAGAATCGAAATTATCGGAAGCCCAGAAGGAATTCATCGAGGGTGCGCCGACACGTGCAAAGCGCACGCCAGCCGAGTGGATCCCGCGTCCACCGGAAAAGTTCAGTCTCACCGGACACCGGGCCACCATTACTAAGGTAAATATTATGTACATGCATATAATAATGTAACTCACGTTTCTTTCGCAGAGGGGCAGGCAGAGACAATAGATTTCCACTTGCTACAATCTTGCTTCACTCACTAATAAATACTATATTGTAACATGCATTTAACTGGGGTACATAAACAAAATCGAATCTTATAAAAATATTTAAAAAAGTTTCTTCTAAATCCCACTAATCCGATCCAGTCCCAAATGTCTTTAAGTGGGATCCGCACAGCTTTAAGCAAAATGTAAGCAAGCGTTTAAGACAAAATCTATGGAGGAAGATCATGTCTAAGAGAACTTATTACAAAAAGGAGAACAATACCCGTATTGCTCAATGTGTGTGTGTGTCTATTTTTTCACAGAAAACGTGGCTTTTGCTCGACCAGCAGTATGGGAAACCTTTTATTAAGCGTGGGGAATTTTATGTGTGTTATAAGAAGTGTCTCATCGAATATTTCTCATTTTGCCCGGTCGAGACGGCTAATTTATGCTGGTACAAGTCTACCTCGTAACCGTACCTTGACGAAATGAGCGCTTTTCAAAAGACACTATAATACATTAAACACAAGTTTAATGTATATGGCTAAGCATATCAAATGCTAAAAATATATATAGAAATATCTAGACACTATAACGCAATAACAAAATATGTTCTATATTGGAAACGCTCTAGTCATCATTAACAAACGTTCGTTATACCTCCTATTCCTATAAAATATTGCTTGGCACAGTTCCTAAAGCAAGGACCGGACGGCTGTAAGCAAGCGTTCCTGCAGGGGTGATATTGTTTGTTGCCAGCCGTGTGGACAGCAGATGTAATCCAAATTTTGTTTGACCTTCAACGTACTTGCGTGCTTACATCCGAGCTTACAGCGAGCGGATTCATGTTTACAACCGTCTGGCCAGCGGATTAAATCTTATCAAAGACAGTTGCGCCTTGCTGAAACGCTTGCTTACATCTTGTTTAAAGCAGTGATGTGAACTGTGTAGCAGAAAAACAATCCGCTGGTGTCCCGACAAGGGCACCTTGCTTAATACACTAAACCGCTTATATGCCATAAATATATTTAAATAATTCTATAAAAAATAAGTAAATTTCCGTCCCCTTATCTTCATATCGAAATTGAGATTATTTGTGGAAAAGATCTTAACTATATTTTAATTTTGTAAAAGAAACATGTGAAGTAAGCATTCGTTCTCGTATTCGTTGAGAAAAGACTTCTCTGTTTCGAGAGACATTTTTTCATTTATACTAAGGGTTTTTCAACAAGAACTTTGTTCTTTAAATCAAAATAAAACAATAAATTTAGATGATAATGATTCAAATTTTTATTGTATTACAATAAGTAAGGTTTGGTAATTATGAATGACAAATAATATCTGATAAATGTCCACCACGACCACGGTTACAGCCACCGAAACAATGAATTTATTGCAAACTAAATTTGCCGATCGCATAATTTCACGAAATTCAACTGTTAATAGACCAGTGCCGGTAATTTTCGAAACCAAAAAAAATAATAGTAGGATGAAACCCATTGGAAAAGTAAGAAAATGTTACAAAAATAAAAGGAAAAATAATTTACGGGCGATTTGAGGTCGGGAAGGGTTTGCATTTTCTGAGAACATTTACTCAAAAAAAAAAACATTTTGACAGAATTTCCTTCAAATCCTATCTTTAATACGTAGAAAATTAACTATTTTCACATGTTTTTTGCAATATATATGTTTTATGGATTTGATTTTTTTTATTTATCAATGTAACATGGAAACTTACATTTTTTTTAGTAATTAAAGTGTAAATTTTAATAAATAGCTCAATATTTTACATAAGGATTAACAAAAAGTTATTTCGCCTTTTTGCATTTTCTGAGAAAATTTTCCATAGTAATGTATACTTTTTTTGTACCATCAAAAAGTAGAGATTTCAACGTATAAAAAGCACACCGAATTTTTTCAAAAAGGAGATGTTTTGACGTCAGAATTTTTGATTGAAAATTAGGGTGATTTTTCGATATTTAATCAAAATAAAAGGAAAAAATAAATATTTTGCATCAAAAAAAATTACAATGTGTTTGAGATATAAAAAGGTAAGTTTTCACCAAATTTCGCAAATAAATATTATTTTTTGTGGAAGTTAAAATTAAAAAACCAAAAAGTCGGTTTTTGAGATTTTTCACATATATTTTGAGGTTATGTGAAAAAAGTGTTTATACAAAAGTTGTAGATCTTTTTATTGCCTACAATTTTGCCATTTAACTTTTTTCGATAGTACTTTTAGTTTTGCCGGAAATCGTGATAAACCAATTTTTACCCTTAAAAGCCCACCCCCACCCCCTTCCCGACCTCAAATCGCCCGTAAATTATTTTTCCTTTTATTTTTGTAATATTTTCTTACTTTTCCAATGGGTTTCATCCTACTATTATTTTTTTCACTTTTTACCATTTTCAAAGGCTTCGGCACTGGCCTATAAGTGGCCAGCTCGAACATGTGATTTAACACTGCTGGATTATTTTTTGTGGGGTTATGTTAAAAGCAGAGTCTATGCGAAGCCAATCGAATCGATTGCAGCCTTAAAACTCAAAATTCGTGAAGTGATTACCGAAATAAACCCACCATTTTGTCAAAAAGTAATTAAAAACTGATGAAAGATTCGACATTTGTAACCGTGGTCGTAGTGGACATTTATCAGATATTATTTGTCATTAATAATTGCCAAACCTTACTTATTGTAATACAATACAAAAAAATATCATTATCATCTAAATTTATTGTTTTATTTTGATTTAAAAAACAAAGTTCTTGTTGAAAAACCCTATAAAAACAGCACCGAGGTTTTCTTAGAAAGTAAACGATACATTGCGTTAATGACAGAACTGAAGAAGCACTATATTTAGTTATACGTATAAAGAAAATAGCTCTATTATTAATTGAGGCACACATTTATTATCCACTTGTATAACAAATCTACAACAATTGTCATAACTTTCTAATCCAATGAAAGCCAATTCTAAAATGCATTGTATATTTTTTCTGTTTTCCCAGTATCTCAGTTATGTCTAAGAGAACAACCACATTATATATAATTGAATCGGAATGATGAATAAGTGTAACTATTGTAATTTTCCGCAGGTTTTCATTACACAGTTCACACTATTTATTGATCAAAGATCAATCTGTCAGATTTCATTTTAAATTCTTTAGCAATATCTAGTGTAAAAAAATACGCACATTGGCTCAGTCTCTGGGAATTCGGTTTACATACATACAAAAAAATAAGCACCGAATACATACACGCTTAAACATAACCTAGAAACACCCTTTGTGCATTTTCGACTCGTTTCGTTTTACCCTTATTATTTATTTCTCTCTTCTTTGAAGTGATAAAGAGTTCCTATCTATCTAACGTTCTCCTTTTTTGAAGTCGTTATAAACAACACACGCGTCGACGTACGACATCTTCTCTAAATATTTGATCATGTAATCCATTCATCCATTCATCAACGTCCACTGCTGGACATAGGCCTCCCCAAGAGAACGCCACAACGAGCGGTCCCGTCATGGGGGATAATGCCGTAATCGCCACGCTTGGCAGGCGGGTTGGCGATCGCAGTGGATGTTGTTAATACTCGAGGGAGTGCTGCTGCCCACTCGCCCGGTATTCCCTCAGTCGGCTCTTACGACTTCCGTGGGTAGAAAGGGGTGGGACAATTCTAAAGCCGGCCCCACACGGCCGATCATGTATCATGATCATGTAATATAAATATGTATGTTATAAAATCACTTAATAATTAAAACGATTGGTACACACGCACACAATCAGCGGCAATACACAATACATTAAAAACCGATGAAATGAACTTTCAACTTGAAATTTAAGGACATTTTACTCATTTGAAATGAACATGACCATATTTTTATGTTAATTTGCCTCTTTTTGATAAACGAAACTGTTTCGTTTTTTATTTTGGTCAACAATTTTTAAAATGATTACATTGTCGTATTTCAGGTAATATTTCACCCGGTGTTCAGCTTGATGGTGTCCTCGAGCGAGGACGCCACCATCAAAGTGTGGGACTTTGAGAGCGGCGAGTACGAACGAACCCTGAAGGGTCACACCGACTCTGTTCAGGACATCGCGTTCGACCATCATGGAAAACTACTTGGTGGGTGCTTGTACAATTTATTAAACAAGGTCGTCGATGTACAACGATAAATCGGCAAGACTGAGTTTAAGCCTGCTGGTGTTGTAGTAAAATATTCTGTTTTTTTTTTCACTATATAATAAAAAAACTGTTGTAGCTAACTAGCTTCTGCCGCAACTTCCTCTGCGTGAACCTAAAAAGAGTTGGGTCAATATAATAATATTATAATATAAATACGTCACTCCGCACGTTAACCTAATAAACCGCTTATTTGTATTGCTTATCGGCCACCGACTCCGATTTACCGGCTGCCAAGACGATCCACACCCAACCTGATGGTAAGTGGTAACCACCGTTCATGGGCTCAACTATACTAAGATTATTTTTTATAAACGCTTCCCATTTCATTTGCGGATGGGCAGGAGCCGTCTCCGTTATGAGAAGAAAATTATTCTACTATACTATACTCACGTTAATGAGTTGGCACACGGTTTTATTTATTGTTCCGTCTCTTGTATTGGAATCGCTATTTTATACCTTTGGGATAGGATATTTCAAAATATAATTTATTTCACAATACATTGTACATTTTTAAAATCATAGTAAGCTACTTATGTGTTACCTATTTAACGGTAGTATGTATACATTTAATCTCAATCACCCAAACTAAGATTTAACTTACGTTATGGGTGCCAGGACTCTCTAAATGAACCCATAATTATAAACAATAGTAGATCACATACGAGTATTGTTAGTCTGCCATATCACCAACTCGGGTAGACTAGTCCCTAGTTAAAAAAATATATTCATCGACTATTTTATTTTCAAGCAACAATAAAACTAACCTTGTGTGTTTCCAGTGTCCTGCAGCGCTGATATGTCAATCAAGCTGTGGGACTTCAACCAAACATACGAATGCGTAAAAACGATGCACGGACATGACCATAATGTTTCGTCCGTCGCATTCTCTCCGAGTGGTGACATTGTGTACTCAGCCAGTCGAGATAAGACCATCAAAGCTTGGGAGGTTGCTACTGGGTATGATTTAAACATTTGTTTTTATAGTTTTTTTTTTTATCTAATTCAATCCTCTATTATTGTAATGTGCAGAAACTACAACGGTGATTTACGATACATATTATTTTTTTTAAATGGCGTGGTTGAAAGTACCTATAAAGTTTTTGTTGACAGATATTGTATTAAGACGTACAAAGGTCACCGCGAGTGGGTGCGAATGGTCCGTGTGTCGCCTGATGGTGCGCTCCTTGCGTCCTGCTCCAACGACCAAACTGTACGCATATGGAATGCTGATACTAACGAATGCAAGGTATGAACATAATCCATGTTTTAATATATGAATGCGCTAACTATATTTACATATTCGCTTTTTTCTTATTTATAGCCCATGTGGTCCGTAGCCTAGTGGTAAAACCAAGAGTTGTAAAGACAATGATATCAACTTCGATCCTCAGCATGGAGGCCTTGACCTCGCACGGCAAACATATGGCTTTTCAAAAAAATAATAAAATATTTTTGCGTATTCTACAGGATCACTACTTTTTTCTTACTAAGGAAACCTGTTTGCCTGAGAGATTTTCTCAACGATTTGGGAAGAATACCAACTTGCGCCAGTCCTTACGACAATATTGACGGAACGCAAAAATTGACGCATACCATTTAGGTGGAGGTTAACACGGGCCTTTGTAGCGAGTTATTGTATGTTGTATGCAGATGGAGCTGCGCGAGCACGAGCACGTGGTGGAGTGCGTGGCGTGGGCGCCCGACGCGTCCGCCGCCGCCATCAACGAGGCCGCCGGCGGCGACAACCGGCGTGCCAACCACGCCGGGCCCTTCCTCGCCAGCGGCTCGCGCGACAAGTCCGTCAAGGTACGCACGGGCACCTGCCACTTGACGCTCACTAGACTATCGTAAAGAAAATATAGAATGATGGTTAAAGTAACAAGCTGTGCATCTGATTCCCCCGTGTAATAAGGGACTAAAATTATAAGTGTTACTACTCCATGTTTTTCTGCGGGTGTCTTTTCTGACGTAAGGGAAGTAATATTACTTATTGCTTTACTGGTTGGTAATAAGTGGGAGTATTCACTTATAATCTAATTCGAGCGGGTCGGTACCACCGTTTTCCTAGTTACCGACCGCCATACACCTTGGTCTGTTTTGGTTGTAGCGGAAGATAGTCGTCCATTCTATAATTCTCATCTGGGAAATAAAATGGTGAGCAGGGATTTGGTAGTATTCTTATTATTGCTGAGCTGAATCTGCGAGCGGCGAAAAACACCACCAGGGGTGCCGTGGCTGGCATACCACTGTAAGCAAAAAAAAAAGAGAATTATATGAAGGAAATTTTTTGCTATTAAGACAGTTCGTGATATTTTTATCACGCGATACTGAACTAAATATTTGGAGCCTTTAATAACGTTTTGCGACCGGCGTGTGCAGATCTGGGACGTGGTGACGGGGCAGTGCCTGGCGTCGCTGGTGGGGCACGACAACTGGGTGCGCGGCGCGGCGTGGCACCCGGGCGGCCGCTACCTGCTCACGGCCTCCGACGACAAGAGCCTGCGCGTGTGGGACGTGGCGCACACGCGCTGCCTCAAGACGCTCTACGCGCACCACCACTTCGCCACCAGCCTCGGTCATATGCACGCATACTACCCATGTACCCTAATGGACACAAGTGGCCTCTCACAAATCCCCCTGTTTTCTTAGCTTTTATAGCTGCAGGAATATATAGGGCAGACTTAAACATTTTTACTCCTTCAACACACATACAAAAAAGTCTTCTATATATCGAATTCAACACACAACTAGTGTCAAGGAAATATGTCAATTACATATTTATATAAGCATACATAAATAATGCATTTTGAATATAAATTAGTACTTTATTGCACTGGTAATTTTTTTTTTTACACTAAAACCTCGATTCTGATGTAATATAAAACATGTAGGCCAATTTCTACCGAGAAATGAAAACCACTGGACTTTTCAAATTATCAGTTTAAATTAACACATAATGTGAAATCGAAAATAACAATTACGAGCAGGATTTGAACGTGCATCTCCTCGAATACTGTAGTTCAGTTTAGTTTTATCTATAGAAAACTTTTTATGTTACATTCCTAATTGTAACAGCCACATTTCTTTTTGTGAAAATTAAAAAGGAACTGTTCGGGATTTAAATACGCTACTTGTTGATTGCCAGCTTAATGCTTACACTAATGCAGATTATATCCACGTTGATTAATTTCGACATCACACCGTTTTTATTACCTTATTGGGAGACCAACGCATCAGACAATAAATCAAGTAATGTACGTGATTGTAACGTAAATGTTTGTTTTCAGATTTCCACAGGAGCCTGCCATACGTGATATCCGGCAGCGTTGATCAGACTGTGAAAGTATGGGAGTGTCGCTAGGAGCGTTGCCATTTTAGTAACTTAAACTCACCGATGATATCCTTATCATTATTTTTTCGCGTTGTAGCTACAGTGAGAACGATTTAAGCTACTGTCGTTACTGTCAATCATTGGAGAAGCGCCCCTCTATGGCTTTTTTATTCTGCTCATTGTAGTTTTCGTACCACTGACGATGCTATGTCTCTACAAACTAAATTGCCCGATATCTGTATTTCGACCCTTTACGTCTTTCAACTTTCAACTTTGTTTTAGATTTCACACATTCCATTTAATTGTAATAGCACATAGTTTCTGTATATTTAGTTGAATTACAACTTCCAAATTTTGAAAAAATTTGGAACCTATACAGTGACCTAGCATTCGTCAAGTAC
The DNA here is from genome assembly GCA_948253155.1 of Leucoma salicis. Lineage (NCBI taxonomy): Eukaryota > Metazoa > Arthropoda > Insecta > Lepidoptera > Erebidae > Leucoma > Leucoma salicis. The sequence goes on from OX411813.1 coordinate 17,825,320, forward strand.
CCCGTCGAAACGATGGAGTGAGGAGTATAGCTGTGTGTTATTATAAATTTTCATTGTCTCTTATTTTATAGTTATTGTTTATTCGTGAAACGTTTAGATATAAATTTTATTTGTTATAAATAAGTAATTTGATTTATTACCCAGCCAATCAGATTTTGTACCTTGATTTCTTTATTGATAGTTTTAGTTTTATGAAATTTGATATTGATAGTTATTCATGACAACCATTCAGTAATTAGTGATCCGCACTAGGGTAAATGTTAATGCTTCACCATTTAATGTACATAAGGCTTTATATGTTTGTCTCAGCTCGATACGATCCTCATTATGTTCGTTAGCACGTGCCAACAACATTAATGAATATCTATGGAGACAACGAAACCTTGATATAACATGTACCAACTGTAAAATTTTGTATCAATCGGTTTCTTAGGGACTTATTTTAAGTTTTGGCAATTTCAAAACTTTAACTATAAGTTATAGAATTTATTTCAAAATTATATTTATTTATACAGTCAGTGTTTATTTGTTTTATCTCAAACAGACTATTGTTAAGTGTAGAGCATTGTTTTGCTAAATGGGTAATTGTAACAATCCATATATTGCATTATAAATATCTGATTTTAAAGTTAATTTAATTTGTCTTAATTATCTCGCAACTAAAATAATGTGTGATATAAACTAATAAATATTTTGAATTACACGCTGTTTTAAGGTAGCTAGATCGTTTTAAAATATGTTAACATCAGCCTCTTACCTGACTGTGGTGGTGCCAAAGGAAGGGTATATTATTTACATTATCCAGCTGAAATACTTCAGATATCCAACACCATGTTTTATTTACATCATTAAATTACACTGTGACTAGCAAAAATGCATCATCATCTGTAGTCAAGTTTTAGATTTGTTTGTTATCTTTTTTATTGCTATCAATGATTATTTATTAGAATACAGATTAAGGTTATTGGCTGGTGTGGTAGTAAGTTGGTATATAGTGTAGTTCGCGTAGGTCTTGCTTACGTTAGAAACAGTCGTTAGTTATTAGGCAATGTGTACATTGCTTAAAAACAGTATGACGGCTGGCAACACTACGCTAGATATAATTATATAATGTAGGCCTATTACAGACGTCGGTCTTTTCATGGTTATTGTTAGTACGCCTTACACAAATCTACATTATCTAACATCTTTTCAATTTTTTCTATGTTTTTGACACGTTAGGCTATGTCCGTCGTCTGAGATAGTAGAATATTCAGGATTATTGCTAATGCAATGTCATTAATGCTTTTGTATCTTAGTAATCAACTTGTATTCTGCGCCGCAGCTGTCTAATAGAGGAAGTAAGGATGCTAAAATATATTCGCTTTGTGGGTGTACATTCATAGATACGCAAATACCAAGGAGATTTTAATAAATGTTGTGTGGTCTGTAGGGGGCGCTCAGCTTCCAAAACAAAAATAAACTCAAAATAAAGAACTTAAAATAACAATTTAATAATTTTAATATAACGTTATACCAAATACAACATCACAACAGAAATATCTAGTCATTTTTGTTACACAATAGACCTTATCATGATTTGCTTTTATAGGCCACTGTGGGGAAATGGTGTTTGCTACAGGGATTTTATATGAATACAAGAATGATGTTATATCTTGATAATATTTAAGTACATATTTTATTGTTTGCTAGAGCACTAAATTTATGGGTGGTAAACATGAGTGTGCTATTTAAAGTTATTAATTAATCAAAAAATAAGAAAAAAATAGAAAATTGTATGAGCGCTCTCTACCAGTACGCAAGTTGTATAATCTTGGCATAGTAATGTAATCTCTTTGAAACAAGGCTATTGCCTGATATAAACTAAATAATCCCTAGAACATATTTTGTTCTTTATAAAGTAGTTTGTATAACAATTTTAAATAGGTATTGCACTTTGAAAATATTACCATAATATGATTATCATCAATATACATCAGACTTGCAAAATTCTCTTGACATTTCATATTCGCATATAAATGCTATTACTCCTATTGATGTAAGTTACTATTAAGAATGATTAAAGTTTAAGATATACTTATAGACGGCTTACTATACCAGGTTGTCATTGAAGATGGTGGCGATTATGGACTACCAAGACGACTCAAAATAAGTATTATCTATGCTTAGTCGCGTTTTGATTGATTAGACTGGCTTGCAACAATCGTATGTTATGGTCACCTTGCTAAACGCCGATCGTAAGTATTTCTTAAGGTTTTTAAGACTATTTACAGGAGAATTTTGCAGTTATTAATTAGAGCTATAATTTGTCAAAATTGATTACCGATACAAATAAATTTGGTTCGCGATTCATGTAAATAAAGAAATATTTAATTTATTTTATAGTGTGTTTTATTATATTTTCATATTTGTCTATATGCTATGTACTGTAGAATCTATTAATATTAGATACAAATGTGGTCTTTTAATGTTGGCCTCGTATCATGGCTCGGTCAATCGGCGTGCCATGGAGGGCTATGCTAGGTGTTTCTCTACCTCATCATTAATTCCATACATCCCTTGATTCAACAACCTAAACCAAAATCATCCGACATGAATCCGTTAGGGTTATGTAAAAGAAGGCATAGGTACATGGGAAGTTGGGAATGTATGAACTACCAGATGACTGCTATAATATTAGGACTGTAACTGTCATATAATTATCTTTTATGTCGCTCAGTAATGTCGGTGTAAACGGTAACTACTGCTCATAGCAATACTAATTAAAGTATAGACGAGACACCAACAAGATTGGTTCAAATTTTAATAGTATACAAAAAGTTATGAAAATATGCCATAATATAGTAGAATGTAAGTGAGTATGATAAGACAAACACATAGCATCACGCCTGTATCTACAAAGTACATTGAATATACGGAGATAGAGACATCAGTTTCAAATAGACTAGCGAGCGACGTCTGGTGAGCGGCGCTCGAATTATATCCATACCATTACTACTTTACTATAATTTTCAAGATCCCTCTTACGAACCTAAGCTGAAGCTCATTTTTAAGCGCTATCTGGATTTCAGTAGCGAATATATGTATATATATTAGTATCATCATCATCTCATTTAAGAGCTTAGCTCTTGTCCTAGTCTGTGCTCTTGTCGGTGGAGCATCCTCCAGCTCTCTCTGCATAGTGCATTTTCCTTAATTTCCTGATATGACACGACATCCAGACTTTCCTTCACTTGCTGTATAAATGTCCTTCTTGGTCTTCCTCGCTTCCTCTTTCCCTCTAGGATGGTTTTGACTAGATCATCGTGTCGTATCAAATGCCCCAGCATTTGGCCTCTTCTGTTGTCGATGGTATTAAGGATATAAGGATACACCTTAACACCTCCTTTTCTCTTCTACCATATTTAGCACCTCTTCGTTAGTCCTCTCTGTCCAGCTTAGTCAGCTTACTCTCTGTCTCTCCATTCTTCGCCAAGTGCCAACAACACCTCATTTCAAAAGCTTCTAGCCGCTGTCTTATTATTATTAACACGCATATTTATCCAAAATACTGAAAGATAACTCGACTAATTAGTCTTCGTTACTTTCACATATAAAAAATATAAAACAGCTAGAGATGTGTAACTCAGGAGTGATTGATACAAAAGATGTATAATCCTTTCAAAATGCGTAATCAATCTTTAAATCTTTGGTTTCGAAAATACATATTTAACTCACTAGCTCACTCCGTTAGGATTGAATAGATGGAATGATGGACGTAGATTTAGAATGAGACAATAGATAAAGGTTATTGTGAATTGAAAAGAGATAACATAAGTTGTAGGCACGCACAAACGCACTCTTGAAATACAATGACGATAGGTACACAGAAACTTAGACTCTCTCTCTGCCATTTTAGTAAAAAGCTCAAAACCAGTTGCGACTTGAGGGAATGAGAGAATGACTACATGAATCAATAGATATTTGCATCACTTATGATCAACTGATTGAATAACGTCATTCGTAACCAAAGATTTAAGAGTGATTTAAATCTTTCGAAGAAAAAGATTTATGAATCCCTGACCTCATTGATTTGGTTTGCGCAACTCTTAAAACGGCTATTGTGGCTTTATCTTATAAACAGTTATTGCGTACAACGATAGCGCGATTTAAAAAAATGCTGGCTAGCGACATCTATTGAGAGATGTTCAAAATAAAAATACGGTGTAATTATGAAAACCAAAATGTACGAGCTGAAACCCCCCTGCCTGTATCTCCGAAGGCGTAGGCAGAGGTGTATTACACACCCACGGTTAGCCAGCTATGTTTAAGTCTCACGTAATAGGGGGCGAGCATATTGCCGTCTACCGGGCACCAAACTGGGCTGCTACTGAAAATTTTTCTTTTTAAGAAAAATCTCATCAATGCCACAGACAACAACCTATGAACAGGAGTTAAGTGGAGTGAAAGTGAGTGGTGGAATGAGCAGACCAGACCTGCCCTGAACTAAATTGTAAGATCCGGATCGGAGCGGATTTACAGTGTTTTCATCACTGATACGGAGTGGAGTGGCCAATGCAGGTTCCGCTCCTCTCCCCTTCGCCCAGCTCCGTGTCAGTGGAAACGCACCCTAAATAACCAGTCTTGCCAACGTGATCCGGTTGCCACACGCTGTTTAAAAATGAGCGGGATACAGGCGGGGGAAGTGGAGATCACGCCGCGCGGTCCTTTTGTCTTATTCGTTCGCTGCATTCCTGCCCTCACTTTAGGCTCGACCTTTTAAAAAACAAGATTTTTTAATTAACAGTTACAGAGTACCTTTTCAATTGAGTTATTAAAAGCAAGCTATCAACAACACGCAGTTCTGCCGCGGGCATATTTTTCTAGCTATACTACGTGAAACACAACATGCCTTCAATTCAATGCTACATTATGTGAGCCATATGTAATAGTATAGTGACGTTTAAATTTTAATGTCAATAAAAAAAAACCCTACTAAATAATAATATTATTTTTCAATGTCTTTTCTTAGACAACCCTAACTTTTGAAAAGACCGCCATTTTTGGGCGGAGTCGTTGTTTGTTAACCTACTTATGGACGTAAGGCCTACCATAAACATAGACAAAGCGTAGGTACATACCACCCTTCTTATTTGTATCCTGCGCAGCTTTACACTTCAGAAATTTTACAAATTAAATACACGGAATACACCACATCACATGTTGGTTTTGTTTTAGCTAATTAGTAAGTTGTTAGGTACTTAAATATGTAGTTATTTGATCACTAGTACTTTCAAAGCAGCATAGGTACATCAAAACATGATACAGGATACAGATAGAAGTAGGTAGATAGGTTTTAGCAGCCACACCACTAAAGGAATGGTTCAATATGCCGTCCTTCCCTTTCAATACATAATTCGGCTCGGTGAGCTACGGACCGCGTCGCATTCCGGAGCATTTGTGGGGAGACCGTGCTATATGCAGAAATAATTTTGTCACGCATTTCTTGGACAGTGACACACTCAGTGGCATAAACTACTCCTTTGAGGTAGCCCCACAGAAAGAAGTCCAACGGATTTAAGTCCGGAGATCGTGGCGGCCAAGGCACTGTGCCGCCGCGGCCTACCCACATCGTAAATCGGCGATCCAGGTATTCTCGGACACCGTGGGCGTAATGCGCTGGCGCGCCGTCCTGTTGCAGCACCAGATCCCGATACTGACTTAGTGGCAATTCTTCCAGGTGCTCCTCCAGTGGGCCCGTTAAAAATTGTAGGTAATTCTCCCCATTAAAGCGATCGGGAAGAAATACTGGGCCAATTAATTTGTCGCCGATGATACTGGCCCACACGTAAATACGCCATCGGTGCTGAAAACTAGACTGTCTAGACGCGCCCACACGTGTTCATTGTGCCGGTTAAATAGCTCATGCCTTGTGAAGGTTGCCTCATCACTCCACAAAATGTTGGTATCAAAATTTTCTTCGGCACCGAGCCGGTCGCGGTACCACGCACAGAAATTATGTCGAGGTGTGTAGTCTGCCTCTGTTAACTCCTGTGTACGCCGGTAATGGTATGGATGCTGCTTATCTCTCTTTAGAGTACGCCACGCGCTCATCTATGTGACACCTAAAGCAGCTGCACCAACACGGGTGCTCCGCCTCGGATCGTTATAAAAAAAAATTAAAATTGCTTCTTCCGCTTGAAACGAAGCATTACTCCTCTGTCTTCCACCACGGTTAGGGCTGTGGAACGACCCAGTTGAGTGCAGCCTGTGCTCCAACCTTCGGAAACAGGCGTATGAGGGAAGCCTCCTATTCTGGTACCGACGGTGGTACAATTCGCGGGCAGCAACAAGATTGTTATTCCTCACCGCACCGACACACAATATCATATCGTAATATTCATTGTTTCCATAATCTGCCATAAATACCACACGAAGTCACTGCAATCCAAATAGTCCAACGCGACGAACTGACAAGTACGACAGCAGGAAGACCACTAAATTTATTTTGGTAAGTAGGTCCTTTGAAATTGTGACACAATTAAGGTATATGTATACTAGACCGAACCACACAAGAGCGAATAATACAGAAAGAGGCATGCACGTGGCTTGTGTTTATGTATTTCACATACAATTACACTTCTCGTTACTGAGTAACAGTATGACAAATAAATAAAATAAGGAACTATATAAAATAATTTAGATATTTTTATATATATTTTTAGCATTTGACATGCTTAGCACTATACATTAAACACAAAGTGAAAAATGTGAAATCGAAAATAACAGTCAGGAACAGGATTTGAACCTGCATCTCCTGGATACCGTCCAGATGCTTTACCAATTCAGCCATCCTGACAATTGCTCCTGACTGCTAATTTCGATAACACATTCATACTTAACGTCTTTGGGTGACGCCTGCACCAACTGTCGGAAGTATTTTCATACATTATACCGACTAGGTAAACTTAATTTTACAATTAAGATTTTACCTAATAATGACGCAAACCCTTTAAATATTTAGATATTTTTATATCTATTTTTAGCATTTCACATGCTTAGCACTATACATTAAACACAAAGTGAAAAATGTGAAATCGAAAATAACAGTCAGGAACAGGATTTGAACCTGCATCTCCTGGATACCGTCCAGATGCTGTTATTTTCGATTTCACATTTTTCACTTTGTGTTTAATGTATAGTGCTAAGCATGTCAAATGCTAAAAATATATATAAAAATATCTAAATATTTATAGGGTTTGCGTCATTATTAGGTAAAATCTTAATTGTAAAATTAAGTTTACCTAGTCGGTATAATGTATGAAAATACTTCCGACAGATGGTGCAGGCGTCACCCAAAGACGTTAAGTATGAATGTGTTATCGAAATTAGCAGTCAGGAGCAATTGTCAGGATGGCTGAATTGGTAAAGCATCTGGACGGTATCCAGGAGATGCAGGTTCAAATCCTGTTCCTGACTGTTATTTTCGATTTCACATTTTTCACTTTGTGTTTAATATATAAAATAACATAGTTTCACGCCTGTATTCCTGAAGGGTTACGCAAAGGTGTATTTTTTTCCACCCACGGTTCGCCAACTATGTTTACGTCCCACGTAATAGGGGGCCAGCCGTCTGCCGGAAACATTTCCAAAAACCCAATAACTATTTTTGCCCGGTCCGGGAATCGATCCTGAGACCTCGTGATCAGCAGTCGCATACGCTAGCCAATACGCTACGGAGGCAATACTAGTAACTAACCGTAATAATTGTAGGTAAATAAGATTCGAAAGTACAATAACCCTCCTTTTTGCTTCGCGTAGTCGGGTAAAAATAAAGCTGCATAGTGACCTAGCTATTGCTGACACGAGGACGGCCAAAGATATCCATTTTTGACTAAATTTATCTGTGAAGAACAGTAACTTAAGAGCCTATTAGAATTAACTTTATTGGGTAATTAGGTACTTAACGAAAGGAAAAACAATTTTAAAATTCAAAATTTAGAATGATTTTCAATGTCAGGTAAAGAAAATTTTAAATAATCCTACATTAGAGTACTTATCAAAAATGTGAACTGAATTCATTTCCAAAATAAAAAGATGTTGAATTAAAAATGGTGCAGTGTACATTAGTCTTTAGGCGTCGGCACCCTTTGAGCAAAAATCAAAGTGTTTAGGTACTATGAGGTACTAAATTGCGGCATTTTACAAAAGAAGTCGCTGTCACTGTAGTAGAGCTGTTGGCTTTTAATAAAGAAACTCGATTAGCCAATTAGGTAGCCAAACCGATAGGTGTCAAAATAATATCCAATGACCAACTAATAAATATTGTGATTCTAAAGAGTATTAGGCAGATAGGCCGATCTTTTTAACCTAAATGCATAATATAACATAGTTTCACACCTGTATCCCCGAAGGGTTTGGCAGAGGTGTATTTTTTTTCACCTACGGTTGGCCAACTATATTTAAGTCCCACGTAATAGGAGGCGAGCCTATTGTCGTCTACCGGGCACATTTCCAAACTCCGGGTAGCCAACTGAGAAACTTCTTACGAAAAACCCAAATAGCAATTTTTGCCTGGCCCGGGATCAACCCCGAGATGTCGTGATCAGCAGTCGTATACGCTAGCAAATACGCCATGGAGGCAATATGAACTACCCGCAATAATTGTAGGTACATAAGATACGAAAGTAAATACAAATAAAAAAAGTAAAAATAAGGAAATATTTATATATATTTTTAGCATTTGACATGCTTATTAAACACAAAGTGAAAAATGTGAAATCGAAAATAACAGTCACGAGCAGGATTTGAACCTGCATCTCCTGGATACCGTCCAGATGCTTTGCCAATTCGGCCATCGTGACAATTGCTCCTGACTGCTAATTTCGATAACACATTCATACTTAACGTCTTTGGGTGACGCCTGCGCCATCTATCGGAAGTATTCTCATACATTATACCGACAAGGTAAACTTAATTTTACAATTAAGATTTTTACCTAATAATGACGCAAACCCTATAAATATTACCTACTGTTATGCGATCAAATAATCGACTAAAATACATACTTTTTTTTTTGTTATCGCTGTGGAAATGCATTTACGCATCCCCCTGGTGAGAAACAGGGGGTATGTAGGGCTCGCCGGGCACTTGGATCTTATTTGCACCCGAAATACCCACTAAAACCACAGCGGCCCCTTCCACGCCTATTAGCGGGGCCCCAGAGGGTCGTCTTTCATTATTCTACTCTGACGCCCCAGGCGGATGGCCTAGTGGCCACGCCCTGTCGTCATCAAGGCGGTGGGAGGAGGTGAGCGTAGCGACGCCTCCTTCCCCCTGGCCACCGTCGGCGGAGCGAGTCAGCGTGGGCCAACGCCTCACGTTCCCGCTCCGCGGCCTCCTTCCGTGCATTCATTTCATTTCCACAAAAGGAGGCAACGGCCGGCCAGAACCTGACGCCCCCGAGCATTTGGCTTACTATGGCCGGCAGCGACCGGTCACCCCCAATTGCCTCCGACAGGGCGTGGCGCTGGAGCCCCCAGGCGGGGCATTCCTCCAAAGTGTGGCGCACGTCATCAACTTGTGCGCCACACTCGTGACATCCGGGGGCTTCTTCCCTACAAATACGATGCAGGTACTTACCGAAACAGCCGTGTCCGGTAAGCACCTGCGTCAACCAAAAACTGAGGTTGCCATGCCTTCGATTTAACCAGCGGTGGAGGTGTGGCGCAACCGCCTCTAAAGTCTCCCGTCCTGCTCCGGGAGACTCCAGCTCTTCCCTCCACCGCCGGATCAAATGAGAGAATGGATTCGTATCTCCTCTTCCGCCACCGACGGAGGAGCCATTGCTGGGGGGACGTGTCCCGTAGAGCGCGGGAAAAGACCCCCCACTAGCTCCGACAGGAGATCTCGTTCCATCGACTCGATGACGGGGGCGCCGTGGGCGTGGAGCTTGTTCCGCGCCCGTTGGTATGGGCGCCCCCATGGATCCCTGTCGAGGCCCGCCAATAGCTCCTCGCGGGCCCTCTCCTTTGCCCGGCTGATGGCCAGCTGCAACTCCTTTTTCTTATTGCGATATTCTGTCCACAGCTGACCCTCAAGGACAGCATTCCTTCCTCGGCACCTGACGTAGGCACGCCGCGCACGGTTACTGCCCACCCGAAGATTAGCAATCTCGGGTGACCACCAATAAACCTGCTGGCGCGGTGGCCTCCGCCGGGCCCTCGGCATCGCCGCGTCGCACACTGCCGTCAGCATTTTCTTCATTTGGCCTGCGAGCTCATCTATGCTGTCGCTGTCCCGCCCACCTGCCGAGCCCCAGCGCTGCACTATGGCAGACTCACGGGCCATTCGCGGTCAAACTGACCTAAGGCCCATCTGGGTAGTCTGTCATTCCCGCGCCGGGGCTCCTGTAGTCCCAGAGGGGAGAGCCCGAACCGGATGTATCGGTGATCGGATAGCGTCTCCACCTCCTCTTCCACTCTCCAGTCATACACACCTCACGCGACATCAGGGGTGGCGAACGATAGGTCCACCACGGACCCCCCCAGTTGCCGCACGCAGGTGTGGACGGTCCCTCTGTTGAGGAGGGACAGACCGGAGAGCAGGGACCACTCTTCGACGGCCCTACCTTTGGCATTCGTGGCAGGGTTCCCCCACACCCGGGACTTTGCATTGAAGTCACCAAGGACAATAGTAGGCCTCGGCGACTGTCTGCGAACCGCGGCACTAACGGAATCCAAGAAGATTTTGAACTCCGCCAGGCCGCGGTTGGGGAAAAGTAAATATCTATTATACTGAAGGCCCTCCACCCTACCACGACATAGCCCGTTCCCCTCTCGAGAGTGGAGAGGAGAGGGCCGACTTTTCCTCTTGACAGGACAGCGACATCCTCATTAAGGTCCCCTACCCAATTGGGCTGATGGGGGACAAAATATGGCTCCACGCACGATACCGACCGGTGGCCAGTCCACACCGGTAGCAAAGTTCTGATCGATCGACATCGGCTGGACACAGCTGGCTTGTGTGCCCCAATGCCAGGCACCTGAAGCACCGCAGCGGCAGTGGCTTCGGGGCCCTGACCCCGGCCGCGCTCCAGCCGACCAGGAGCCTACCTGAATCAGCGAGCGTCTTGGCCGCGGCGATAGGGCAGCAAATCTTCGCCATGCCCATGCCTCGAGTCCCGGATTGGATATCGCCAACCCGGACCTCATTGGCAGCGCAGCTGCACGCGTGCACCACAGCAACGACAATTTTTTCCTTGGTGACGGAGTGATCCAGTCACAATCGCAGCACAGCCGCCTCAAGCCGCGAGAGCTTAGCCTGCAGTTCCTCAACCTTGACATTAAGGCGGCTATTGTCTGCCCTCAATTTGGCCACTTCCACCGTAAGACGGTCGTTGGCCACCTGCAGTCGTTCCGTCTCTTCGTTGGTAGATCGCTTGGCCAGTGCTTCCACCGCTTTGATATTATCAGCGGCTGCCTCCTTAGCAGCGCGCACGAAGGTGCCCTTCATATTTCCAGATTTTGTGGCCACCGTGTTAATGATGGCCACGTGGTTTTGGGCTCTCCTTTTAAGGTCCGCGGCCGACAGACTGTTTACGTCATCCGTCGATTCGCGGATCCTCATAGAGAGCTGCTCCATCTCTTCCTCAACTTGCAGCTCCCCTTCAGCGCGCCTCGTTTTTCGGGTGGCAGCCACGGACACCATTGGCCTCGGTGTCCCCGGGCGATTAATGCCTCGACCCCTGCGCGAAGTCGTCACAGGGGAGTTTCTCAGTTGAGCTCCCATCGTCGGACGTAGCAGCCCCTTGGGATAGGGTGCGCTTGCGCCAGAAGCGTGACGGGATTGGCTCCAGTAAAACCGGCACCTCCGCCGGCCGCGGTGACTGCGTTGTGGCAACCTCACTCAGGCCACCCTCCTCAGTGGCAGACATCTCAGTAGATGAGGTACCTGCCGAGCTGCCCGCCGCCGAGTCGTCCCTTAGTGTCTGGGACGTCTTTCTGCCTCTGCGTCAATTGCGGCTGCCGCGTGTTTTGCGCACGGTAACATTGGTAGGGGCCGAATTTATAGCCGGACCCCTTTCGGCTGAAGCGTTGGGTGTTAAAGTTTTGTGTGATAAATTTTCCATATTATTCCCACGATTAAGGGAGAATTAAAAGTCCACCCGGGCAGAGATCCCGATACCCGGGTAAGCGTACATTTGTAACCCAACCAGGGGGTCCGCAGGTACCCTGGCTAGGGCCGCGCTCAAGACTGAACTACCCATCAGCCATGCATCTCCTCACCGCGCGCCAGAGCTTGAGATTCGGGGTAATTTTTTATAGAGGTTGTCTTCCTCGTAGTCCGGGCGATTAAGCCAAGACCCTCGATCCTGAAATGGGCCGCGAGGCATAACCACAGCCCATCGCTAGTCAGGTTTACGATTTGGGACGCGGGGGGGAGGGCGGCGCTGTGACCCCACTGTCCCCATCTCTAGAGCCAGGGGAGCTGGCTCCGATGCCCTAGTCTATCCGCTGTGCCCTCTGCTGAATCAGAGGGACACGCAGAGATCCATCCTGTCCGGAAATTTAGCCGCCGGCGACTGCCAACGTTGCCCGGGGTGCACCACTAGGAGGTAAACCGGCACCACACCCCGACTAAAATACATACTACTTTAACCACCAAATGTACCAATAAAATATAAGAGAGAAGTCATAATGGAGAACCTTATCTATTAAATTTTATTGGTGCGTTTATACCTATAAAGATGATGCCTGATGGATTACTGTGTGATTCGGGTTGAGAGCCCTCTGCGCTCACCAATTGTCCGGGTAAGGTTGTCATAGCCATCTGAGGCAAACAACCAACGTCACACAAATATAAAAAATATAAAAATTACTGTGTGAGGCACAAGGGCGTTTCAGGTGTGGAAGGGGATGCATGGATCAAGTGTTTTCTCTGCGCAACATTCTGGAGAAGTATCTGGCCATAGGGTTCTCACTTGCGTGCATATAGAGAAAGCATTTGATACGGTGGTACGAAAGGAACTTTGGGACATTTTGCCAGAGTATTGTAATAATGGTAGACTGCTGCAAGCGTTGCAGTCCAAATACATGGACTGCAGAGCTTGCGTGCGATTAGATGATGGATTGTCTCCTTGCATTCAACTAAATATCGGCGTTAAGCAGAGCTGCGTTCTATCTGCTAGACTGTTTATCATATACCTGGATAAATGTCTCCAAAGGTCAAGTGAAATAAATGTGGTAGTTCGGATGGGCAACTTAGTGGTTAACTCTTTGCTATACTCGGATGATGCGGTCCTATTAGCGCAATCAGCGTATAACCTGCAAACCCTAGTCGACGTAATGACAGAATATTGTAAGAAAAGACCAAAATTATAGTTTTTGAAAGAGGAGAAGCCAAACAAGCTTGTCCCGCGCTTAGACACGCGTAATGACTATGTTTCACACAGACGCCACAATGTGAGTTTATTTATTGGTGAGGGACCACACCCTATTCAATAAATAAATTCGTTGCCCCGAACGTCGGGATGTGTGGTTAGTGGTTAGGTAATTTTCTTCCACCTCAACAATAAAAATAGTACTTACTTATTTACTTATCATCACGCCATTTCCCTTGCGGGGTAGACAGAGAGAACAGAGTGCCAAAAGGCTCTATTCTTGCATACATCGCTCGCTTTCATAGTTCCAGTGGCCTGCCAATAAAGGCGGAGAGACGGCACACGGCGAGTTTCTTTAGTGGGTGAAGACCCCATACTACCCTGTTCGTTGCCCCGAACGACGGGGTGTGTGGTAAGGTATATTTTTCCTGCCTTAACAAAAAAAAAGGTAGGTGAATCTCGGTCTCCTCCTGTACCTACAAATACATCCTTTCACTTTAGCATAAAAAGTAACACTGGCTTTAAACGTTTTTCACTTAAAATGAAATGTACCCATTAGGTTTCTTTTTTTTTTTCAGAAACTTCACAATTTCCGATACAAAATCCACAAGCACTTAGACTAAGTTTAATATACATATACTCACTACTATTTAATAATAATAATAATAAGACTATAAAAAAGCTTTTGACTCTGTGCCACATACATGGCTCTTGAGGGTGCTAGAGTTATATAAAGTTAACGAAACTTTATGCACCTTCCTGAAGTCTTGTATGGGGCATTGGAGGGCAGCTCTTTACTATCCAGTATGTCGCAGACCCCGGATTGTCATGGTGAGCTTGTAAGGATTGAGCGGGGTATATTTCAGGGCGACAGTCTGAGTCCTTAATGGTTCTGTTTAGCCATGAACCCTCTTAGTACCTTATTAGAGGGTTCAGGACTAGGCTATAGGTTACGAGGTGATGGTTGCAAAATATCCCACCTGTATTACATGGATGATCTCAAACTGTTTGCCCCTACCAGATTTCAACTAATGGAGTTACTAAAGTTAACCGAATCCTTTAGTAATTCCATTGGGATGAAATTTGGTGTGGATAAATGTGCGATCATGCATGTAAAACGAGGAAGGGTAGTGGAATCCGAGGGAGTTTAACTCACTCACTGACACATATAAATACTTGGGTATGTTGCAAGCTCTGGGCATTAATGAGGTGGACATGAAGCAACCGTTGCGGGAGCGTTTCTTTGGCCGCCTGAAAAAAGAACTGAATAGTCTTCTATCAGGTGGCAACAAGGTGCGCGCCTACAACGGTTGGGTTTTGCCACTTCTGATGTACTCCTTCGGCATACTCAAGTGGTGCAAGGGATTCAAAATTTTTTTGGTCCGTTGTCGGTGAGCGGATTGTAGTTTCGCGTAATTTTTTTCAAGAACAAGCGACTCGCACCATGGTCAAGGTACCTGCCTCCCAGACCGCAGCAGAGTCCGCGAACGCGACTCTCGCTTCCATCAGCGTGTCGGCGAGATTGCGAGTTCTGGGTAGATATGCCACGGCTGTGGTTTGCCCAGTTTGAGGCCGTGATGGCGCCGCAGAAGCAGGGAGATGAGGCCAAGTTCAACATGGTCATCACAAAGCTAAGAAGGGAGTCTATCCAACAGGTGAGCGACCTGTTGACGTTACCACCAGACGAGAAAAGGTACGCCGCGCCGAAGAACAGACTGCTGCAGGTGTACGAGGAGAGCGCCGAGCGCCAGTTCCAGAAGCTAGTGTCAGAGCTGGAACTGGGCGCCCAGAAGCCTACACATCTACTGCGGCAGGTGAGAGAGTTAGGACGTAAGGCACAGGTCTCGGACCAGACGCTAAAGATCCTGTGGCTGTAGAGGATGCCCTCATGCGTACGGGTGGTGATCACCGTGTGTGTCACCAGCCGATGGACAGCATAGCGGCGATAGCCGACAAGATCGTGGAGAGAACAGGATCCAGCGACGTAGCAGCTATAGCCGACTGCTCAGCGCAGGTCACGCGAGGACCGGTAACCGAGCTGCTCGAGTAGATGAGCAGGCTGGCTGTGGACGTGGTATCACTGCGCAACGAAGTGAGAGATCGGGGGCGCGCGCGTAGCTGAAGTCGGAAGGAGTACGGGAGTCGTTCGGCGTCGAGGAAGAGAATGTCACCTGGCGACGCAGACTGGCTATGCAGGTTCCACTTCCGATTTAAGAAGAACGCGAGGCTGTGTGAGCAGCCATGCGCCTGGTCTAACAAGGCTGCGGGAAACTAGGCGCGGTACATTCGGCAGCGGTGGACGGGTGTACCCAAGGACAGGTAGCGGAAAACCATCGTTTATTAGTTAAGGATAGTTTAACTAGGTATACTTTTTTAATAGATACCGGCGCAAACATCTCTGTCATTCCTAAAAGTTGCCTTAGGAGAGACAGTACGGAGAGGTGTGATTTTAATTTGTACGCCGCTAATAATAGTGAAATTAGGACGTACGGAATATGTTATTTAGAATTAAATTTTGGACTAAGGAGAGTTTTTAAATGGCCATTTATTGTGTGCGATGTAAAACAGCCAATAATAGGGGCTGATTTTTAAAAAAAATTTAGGCTTGCTGTAGATTTATACAATAATAGATTAATAGATTTATTTACTAATTTGTACGTTTGTGGATCAAAAAGTATTTTTTCCGATGGCTCGATACAATGCATTAGTAGTAGTCAACCATACGCGGATTTACAAGAATCATTTAAGGAAATCACACAGCCACCTACGTTTAAAGATGTGCAGGAGCATGCTGTTTACCACCACATAGAGACGACGGGCCCGCCAGTGCATACCCGCGCAAGAAAGTTATGATAAGGTTAAGAAGGAGTTTCAGTTAATGCAAGAGCTAGGAATATGTAGACCGTCAAAAAGCGCATGGGCGAGCCCCTTACACGTGGTACCTAAGAAAGATGGCGACATTCGTCCTTGCGGAGACTATAGGATGCTTAACGCGGTAACAAAACCGGATCGCTACCCTATACCCAGAGTGCAGGACTTTACGTACGGTTTACATGATAAGAAAGTATTTTCTAAGATTGATATTTGTAGGGCATACCATTGCATTAAGATTAGGCCAGAAGATGTAGAAAAGACGGCTATAATTACCCCTTTTGGGCTGTATGAGTTCCCCAGGATGACGTTTGGACTTCGTAACGCAGCACAAACCTTCCAAAGGTTCATAAATAACACTTACTACTACTACTACTAGCGGGGATAGAACAGATAGGTTATAATAATTCTAGTCTTAGTGATAAGGGTAGCTATAAGGATAACATAGGACAGTCAGTTGTGTTTAGATACCTAGATGACGTCATCATAGGGTCGGATAACGAGGCATTAAATAAGGAACATTTGCGGTTGTTATTCGAACGATTTAGGAAATACAAGATGTCCATTAATTTAAGCAAGTGTGTCTTCGGGCAGTCAAAAATAGATTTTTTAGGCTATGAGGTCACGGAAACGGGTATTAGTGCCTTACCTGATAAGGTTAAGGCTATAGAGATATACCCGAAACCAGATACGATTGAACAGCTGCGTAGGTCGTGATGCGTCCTAGGGATGCTGAATTTTTACAGAAACCATATACCTAACGCAGCAACAGTTCAGGGAGTTTTAGATAAGTATTTACACGACGCGAAAAACCGAGATAAGAGTAAGATAGAATGGACGGACGAGGCAACTAGAGCATTCGAAAGGTGTAAGGAGAACTTGAAAAATGCTCCCACGTTATCTCACCCTATCGCGAGCGCGCAATTAGCTTTAATGGACCGCAACCGATTTCAGTATAGGCGCGGTGTTACAACAGAAAGAAAATAATACATGGAGACCCCTTGGTTATTTTTCTAAACGGCTTACGGAATCCCAAAAGAAGTACTGTACGTATGATAAGGAACTTTTGGCGATTTATTTTAGGGAGTTAATAGAGGGAAGGAATTTTACGGTTTATACGGATCACAAACCTCTCACGTTCGCGTTCACTAAGCTAGGTTCGGATAAGGAGGGGTGCTAATTCGTCCGGTTTACCTCCTAGTGGTGCAACCCGGGCAACGTTAGCAGTCGCCGGCGGCTAAAATTCCGGACAGGACGGGTCTCCGCGTGTCCCTCTGACTCAGCAGAGGGCACGGCGGATAGACCAGGCGTAGGGGTCGGTGGGGCCAGACTGGCTCACCGGGCTCTGGAGAGGCGGGACAGCGGGGCCACAGCGGCCTCCCCCGTCCCAAATCGTAAACCTGAGCGCGTGTCTGTGGTTACGTCTCGCGGGCATACAGGAACGAGGGTCTTGGCTTAATCGCTCGGACCGCGAGGAAGATAACCTCTATAAAAAATTACCCCGAATCTCAAGCTCTGACGCGCGGCGAGGGGATGCATGGCTGATGGGTAGTTCAGTCTCGAGCGCGGCCCCAGCCAGGGTACCTGCGGACCCCCTGTGTTGGGTTACAAATGTACGCTTACCCGGGTATTGGGAGCTCTGTGTGTGTGTGTGGACCTTTTTTCTCCCACACTCGTGGGAATCATAAGGACTTTGAAAATTTAAAAAAAAAACTTCGACGGAGTCGGGTGCGACACCTGACACCTCAGCCGGTAGGGGTCCGGCAAAAACTACTGCCCCTACCAATGCATCCGCGCGTAAATCGCGCGGCGGCGGAAAGGCCCGTAAGGGCAAGAAGATGGGAGAGTCCCAATCTTCAAGGGATGGCTCGGCGACGGGCAGCTCGGTTTGTACTTCAGCTGCCGAGATGTCCGCCGCCGAGGAGAGCGGCCATATCCAGGCTGCTCGAGTACAGTCACCGCGGCCGGCAGAGGTTGCGGTGCTATTGGAGCCGCTCCCGTCGCGGTTTTGGCGCAAGCGCACCCTGTCTCAGGGTGGCGCTGCGTCGGAGTCAGACGGCATCTCAGCGGAGATGCCTCCCCCTAAAATATCGACAGCGGTTAGGGGTCGAGGAGTCAGCCGGCCTGGGACACCGATCCCACGCAACATCTCGGCCAACAAGGCCGAGACAATAAATTTAAAGAGGATGGAGGCGGAGCAAACAGCGGAGGAACGCTTGGCGGACCTCTCTAATAAGCTCCGCCTCCCGATAGACCAGAATGGGCCGCCCATGGCGGCCCAGATTGCCGAGAGAGCCTCGGACAGTGTGGCCATCATAACCACGGTGGCCACGGGCTCTCGAAATTTAAAAGGCACCTTTATTAGGTGCCTAAAGAACGCCGCCGCGGAGCTGTCCAACGTGGTGGAGCGGCTGGTGGCGCGCAATGAGCGCCTAGAGGTGGAGGTGGCCGAACTCGGGGTGCGAAATCAGCGCCTCGAGGCCAATGTGGAAGAAATGCGCCTTGGGATGGCCAATATGAGAGCCGAGTTAGGGCTCCCTGAAGCTGTCCAGAGGGCTTCGGCTGCTGTTTCGGGTGCTTCTGCACCGCCTGCCGAACTGTCTGAGGAGCTGATCCGTCAGGTGACTGACCGTGTCGCAGCGGTCTTCAATCCACGGATTAGCGCCCTTGACGCACGGCTTCCACCAGAGCTCCGTGTTCGTCCGCCGCTCGCCGCAGACAAGAGGAGAGCCACGGCACCCTCGGCGCCGGCACCGCTTCCATGCCAGGGTGGCCGTGTGGCCTCATACTCTGTGGCAGTCACGACACCGCCGACGGAACGCGCCCCAAAGAAAAAGGGTGGTAAGGTTGGGCAGTTCAAGAAAGCCCAGCCACTAAAGGCCCAGTCCAAGAGTTCGCAGGGTCGGGAGGAGTACCCGGCACTGCCCAGCACTGCTGGGCCCTAGCGCACTCAAACAACTGCATCCCGGGACCCATCTTCTGCTCTCCGTACTGCTGTGCCCTCTGACGAGGGCTGGCAGACTGTGGGTGGCGGGCGAAATTCCCGGAGTAAAAAGCGCGACGGCGCCGCAGCCCGCGATGCTGCGCCTACTTCGAGGGGTGCGTCCAGCGGCAGTCAAAATAAAAAGAAGAGGTCACGGAAGCCGCGCAAACTAAAAGTGCCGAAGACAGCAGCGGTTGTCATCACGCTGCTGCCCGAGGCAAAAGAAAAGGGTCTGACGTACGAGGCCGTCTTGAAGTGTGCCCGGCGGGAGATAAACGTCTTCGATCTTGGGGACGTCTCCGCTCGCTCCCGCCAAGCCCGGACAGGTGCTCGGATTTTCGAGTACCTGGGGCCAGAGGGCGCCAAGACGGCCGACGCAATGGCCGCGAGGCTGCTGGGCCTGTTCCCAGCTGAGAGTGGTGTCCGGGTCGCCAGACCCGTGAAGTGCGCCGAACTGCGCATTTCCGGGCTGGACGATTCCGTGACGGCGGTAGAGATCCGGGAGGCAATCGCCTCGAAAACCGGGTCTCCCAGCAGCACCGTCCGGGTGGGCACCATTCGCCCAGGTCCAGGTGGTGTGGGTGCCATCTGGGCATCGTGCCCTATCGCGGCGGCCAAGGATTTGGTCGCCGCCGGTAGACTTCTGGTGGGCTGGAGCACCGCGCGGGTAACCGCGTTGGAGCCCCGGCCTGCCAGGTGCTACAAGTGCATGGCGGTCGGTCACAACCGGCTGCTGTGCACCAACTGCTTCGACTGCAGCGGGCTTTGCTTCTGCTGCGGTCAGGCAGGGCACCAGGCGGCGACCTGTACTGCCACCCCACACTGCCCCGCTTGTGCGGCGGGCAACCGTCCCGCCAACCACTACATGGGGCAGGTGGGGTGCAGGCCTCCGGCCAAGTCAGACCCTAAGAGGGGGTGGGCAGCCAATCGGCCCCGGATGCCCAACCCAGCGCGGCTGGACCGCCGCAGCGCATGGAGGAGGATGTCGTGGTCTGGTTTATGAACCACGACTCTATCCTCCTCCAAGGGAATCTCGGCCGCTCCGCCAGGGCGCAGGACCTCTTCCTGCAAACCATGGCGGAGCGGTCGATCGGTGTTGCCGTAGCCGTGGAGCCCTATATAGTCCCCAATCACCCCAATTGGGCGGGTAGTGGGGATGGCTCCGTGGCGGTCGTCGGGTCGGCGGCGCCGCATTCCCCGCCCTTGTCAGTCAAAGACAAGGGCACGGGATATGTGGCGGCTGAATGGGGAGGGTCATGCAGTATGGCGTGTACTTCTCCCCCAATCGTAGTCTGGCGGCTTTCGAGGTCTTCCTGCACAGCCTGGAGACCTCGATACGGCGTATGGCACCGAGCCCTGTGCTGGTGCTGGGGGACTTCAACGCCAAATCAACGGCGTGGGGGTCCCCCAGGACGGACGCCTGAGGTGCGGCGGTCCAAGAGTGGGCGGAAGCGGCGGACCTCGTGTTGCTAAACCGAGGGTCCGCCCTAACGTGCGTGCGGCGCGGGGGCTGGTCGATAGTGGACCTTTCGTTCGCTAGCCCCGGTGTCGCCGCACGTGTAAGGAGCTGGCGAGTCCTGGAGGAGGTCGAGACCCTATCTGACCACAGATACATTCAGATAGAAGTCTCCCGGACCCTTCAGGGTGCCAGCAGGGGTCACGCGGCG